>JAVJIX010000005.1:4435000-4967500 GCA_036785185.1 Paratrypauchen microcephalus | reverse complement strand
AATCCCTCAGTCGTCCAGGTAGCATCCATGGCAAAAGGAGAAATTCAATTTGTCATTTGGACAAAGTTTATTTGGCCGAATACGTTTTGCAGCTCATCCAAGCTGCGAAACTGTGAAGCTGCGACCAAATAAACTTTGTCCAGTTGACAAATTGAATTTCTCCTTTTGCCATTAACTATGTTTTAGTGAAATGAGTAGTACTTGTTTTACCTGTCATTTGCAATTTAACTTCCCAAGCTATTTCGACTCAAATGCTGTCTATTTAATGATAATTCAACCGCAGTGAACAGTGCTATAGTTTAGGCTTGATTACAGTCCCACCACCTCTTCCCACCATAAACAAACTCATGTAATATTAATTACTATTTCCCCCATTCATAAATAAATGATCAGTGAACAATCCAGAGTAGAGGAATGCAATGGGAATGTACAGTTAATCACGTAATAGCTTATAGATAATTTAAATAGTTAATATAGCTTTTAGCAAACACATTGGAAAGTGATTGAAATTTTTGGATGTAAGTTAACATAGGCTTATGCATTGTCAGATTAATTAAACAGAATTGCCCTATCATTCTCCACAGTCATTTCCTGTTTTCAGTTGTCGTTTATGACATGGCGGGTCTGATACTGATTAAACAAAGTCATAACATTTTCAGATTGAATTTCATACCTAAATCAGACAATCAAGAAAATATAATAACAAACAGACACACATTACAGTTCATTTCTGATCTCTGCAGGTTTTGCTAAAGCATGACGGACAGACCACTCTGAAGGTCCTGGATAAAACGAAGACTTCAGCGAGCCTGCCTCTGGTTAAAGACTACGGCTACGTGGTGCTGGAGATCCGCTCATGGGGAGAAGGAGGCGATGGTCCAGCTCATGAGATCATTGTGTCTCAGGAATCAGGTCAGGTTACAAAATCCAAGGCCAAAAGGTGGTAAAAACATAAAACTTGCAAATTGCATAGTAGCTAAAAAATAGAAATATCTGTTATGTATTGATTGTTAATGTGATTTACTGTTAATGTACATTCAATGGGTTATGCTTTTACTTTGAAGAGTTAACCCCAAGAAGTGTAGTTTGTACACTTGCAGAGACTAATGGGGATTAATAAATGAACAAACAAACAAATAAAATTCTAGTATAGAGTTAAATTGAATAATATGGCAATTTCTTTTTAGTGTATGAGTATTATCAAACTAAACCACCTGCTTGTCTCCATGGAGATTATACTATTTTCCTTAACACAACAACATCTTCACTGAGACATGTGTAATCAATAGCAGGTAAAAAAGTAAATTATTAACATCTGGATATTTAGAAATCTGGATGCATATTAGATAGAGAGATAAGATGGTCAACAGCACCATCATAGAAAAGAAAGTTTAGCAGTTCTTTATACATTTGTAATCAATCATCAAAGAGGAAAACTATTCCTAAGTCCAGCATTTATGAGCTTTGTTATCTAATAGATATGGAACAATGCTTTATTAAGGAAGAGGGAACACTGTCGCTACAACAACACAGAACAACATTTAAGATTTTATGGTTCATTTATATGATTTAGAAAATGACTAGATTGAAGTATCGTAGTTAAAGGTGCTATATTACACAAAACTGACTCTTGCAAGCTTTAAGCCATGCTTTTATGGTAATATCTCCTCAAAAACATACCTGGGGTTGTGTTTTGTTTCATTCACACATGTTTGAGTAATCCTTTATTATTAGTCTGTCTACATCTCCAAAGAATGCCCTTTTCCACCTTGTGATGTTTTGTAGTGGTAGTTTTCAAGTTAACAGCTACCTTTTTCTTTTAGCTTGGCAATTCCAGGGCTGAAATTATTCAGATGTTTCTATTGAAGCTGTTTAAAAACATAGTGGAGCACTTCCTGTATTAGGCAAAAGGAGAAATTCAATTTGTCAACTGGACAAAAGTTTATTTGGTCGAAAATATGGATTTTAGCTGGACGACTGAGGGATTCTACACATAACTTCCTGTATTACTACATGACATCACAAGGAGGAACAGAGTGTTTTCCGTTTGAGAAAAGAACTCCAAATAAATATGCAAAGTTTGTGTTAAACATGATTAAATGAAACAAAACTCCAGATGTGTTTTTCATGTGGAAACAACATTATAAAATAGATAAAAAAAAAAATTATAATAATAGCATAATATGAGACCTATAATGAAACAGAACCAAGGATTTCTCTGAAAAAAGAAAAGTAAAACACAAATGTGACCAGGTTATGAGCTAAAGAACTAAAGAATATAGTTTATATTAATTTGAATGTATTTCCTTTTTCTAGGAACTGGGATGATGGTGCAGAGTGGGGCACAGTCCACACAGACAGTCCAGTTCATGCAGATGTTTGGAGGTCTGGCTCTTCTGACCACGATCATGTGTTTGGGCCTGTGATTTCAACATAACAGCCACCAGTAAAAAAATATGTACTCTATACCCACAAACAATTATAATATTTTTGGTTACTATCAGGATGGAGGGGGATGCCACATTCTCACAACTTTTTAAACGTCCTATATTACACAAAATGAACTCTTGTGAACTTTTAGCCATGTTATATCTCCTCAAAAACATACCCAAAGTTTACATCTCCAAAGCTCAAAATGCTCTGCTCCACCTTGTGATGTCATGAAGTGGTAGTTTTCAACTTAACAAATCAAATCAAATCAAACAATATTTATAAAGCGCTTTTCATACAAAAATGTAGCACAAAGCGCCTTACAGTGGTCAAGGATTAGAAGATTGACCTTTATTGATCTCGCACAGGAGAAGTTGTTTCTATATTTGACCCGGGGACCATCCCCATAATTTTGTTTTGTTATTTAGGCTTGGTCAGGCCCTAAGCTGGAAGATTTTACCTATGGCGCATGTTTAGGTTGGTGGGGGAAACCGGAGTGCCCGGAGGAAACCCATCCAGACACGGGGAGAACGTGCAATCTCCACACAGAAAGGCCCGGGCAACCCGAACCTTCTTGCTGTGAAGCATGAGTGCTAGCCACTCAGCCACCGTGCTGCCAGGAAAAAAAATAAAAAAAAATAAAAAGACAAACAGATACCTTTTACCTTTTCTTTAGTAGAGACTGGAAATTCCATGGCTGAAATTATACAAATTATTTTGGTGAAGGTGTAAGGAGCAGTCAAGCGCTTCCTGTGTGGAACTCATCTTAAATAAGGAAGGGTTGTGTGTTAAACATTAGTGAATGAAACAAAACACAGCGCTGGGTATGTTTTTGATGAGGAAACAACATTATAACACAACAGATCAGAACATAGTGTAATATTGGCCCTTTAAAGGTTGTCTTTATAGCACTGCCCCAGTATTTTTCAGTGGTCACACGTAAACACATGTTTTATAGAGTCATGTTCTGGTTACACTTTACCTTTACCGTCAGAGATGCCAGTCCGATAATGGCAGCAGTTTTAAACAGTGTTCATTTCGCTCAATATCTTCCTATCTGGCCTTAATTCTCTTGTGTCTGACCTCGCGGACCTGTTTATGGACTCAGCTGTCGAAAATTATCACATTGAGTGTGTGAATTTTTAGTTTAAATAGTTTGCGTGTACCCAATTTAAAGGTGTACGATGTAACTTTTCAGCTGGGGGTCTTCTGTCACCTTCTTGTTTGTGTGGAAATGTCATTGCTCTGCCTGGAATGTTCCACAGTATGACATTAAACAGCTCTACCTTACATTTATTCAACTACAGGTGGTTTTATTGTTCAAAAACACCTAGAATAACAAGCATTCTGACTGTGAGTGGTGCTGCCACTCCACAGATTTGACCTGTAACTTGGTCTGGTTTAGTCTCCAGGAAGATAGAAAGGTTTAATGCCGTACTGTGAAACATTCCAGACAAAGCAATAACATCTCCATGGAGAAAAGCATCTGACAGACTCTCCACCAGAAAAGTTACACACTACACCTTGATTAATTGACATTCAGACAAATTCCACACGACAATATAAGATGCAATGCTGTTGTATTATTTTTGTTGAGATCAAAAGTATGAAACTGGTTTAAAGACCTTTCACCTCTAATTCAGTTTTGATTCACGTATTGCCTACATTTTACTGAAAGTGTCACATGTCAGTGTTGTGGTTCATACAGTAGCATATAAGTTTCTAAATTTAAAATGAAATATCACAAGATTTGGTTTCCTCATATGCTGAAGGGAACACTGAGGTAATACAGTATCGTACATGCACAATCTTATTTATTTTTTTATTTTTTTTATATAAAAATGTATTTAGATATTTTATTTAATTCAAGTGTATTCTTTTACTGTCCAACATCAACAATGCCACTGATGAATGTATTTACTGAATCTGTTTTTTTTTTTTTTTTTTTTAAGTGGAATATATTGTATTTTATGTGACTGAGGAGAAAGCACAAGCCTCAGCAGCAATGTGCACTGTGTCCAAGCCTTAAATTTGGTCCAAAACCAGATTTCTTGAAATGCTATCTCACACGATATGCTTAGGGATACAACACTCGGTTAAAATCTAAACCGAACAATACAAAACATCAGTAGCCAAAGAACATACAACAAGAATATGTTTTGTTTTTGTTATTCTAAAACACACCATTGTGTATGAACCAGGCTGCCAGAACATTTGTCCCCATATTTCACTGTGTCCTGATTGATGTTATAATGTTGTTTCCTCATAAAAAAACCAACCTGGATTTATGTTTGTTTCATTCACACAGGTTTAACACACAAACCCTGCATATTTTGGCTGAGTTCTTTCCTCAAATAGAAAACAATTCCACCTTGGGATGTCATGCGGTACAGGAAGTCCTCCAAAATGGTTTAAAACACAAGAATCATTGGATAATTTCAGCCCTGGAATTGCTACTGAACTAAAGGTAAAAGGTCACTGTTAACTTGAAAACTACCACTTCATCTATTTCATGACATCACAAGGTGGAACAGAGCATTTTAAGCTCAATAATACTAATAATAGCCTAATAATAAATAAAGTGTGAATGAAACAAACACAATGCCAAGTAGTTTTTATGAGGTAACAGCATTATAACATGGCTTTAAGCTCACAAGAGGACATTTTTAATCTTTAAATCTTTTAAAAGTATTTGTCTTTTGTGGATGTTATAAAGCTTGGCAATGAAGAACAATTCTCACTAGTCACCATTAGTTTATAGCTGTTGTTTTGAATATGTTCACCTAGATACATTTGATGATAGTACTTTTTGCAATATTAATGAGATATTAAATGTTTACTTCATTATGACATGACAGGTTCAGAAGCAAGACTCATACACTAATGTGTTTTTGAGGACAGTAACTGTAGTCTCCATATGAGCCATTCCTGATTGTTACACACTGTTGAATGCTAAGATATGTTAATACCGTCATCTGAACTCTAGGAACACACTGCCTTTGGTGCAAAAGGCTCTGTGCACAATATTAGCTGTTAGCGGCACTACTTCCTGTCCAATTTGATCTCTATATTTTTACCAAGTCATGTTAAAATGAATAAATATTTAAAAGATAAGATAGTGACCAGGTACAACATGTTAATAAGTACACAAATACAATGAATACTTCAGCAGAGGGCACTTCAGTGTTTAGAAAGAGAGATTTGTGTCTCAATGCTAACGCTAATGCTAATTTTGAGGCATAATAAATATTCAAACAACACCACAAACTGAAGTATGCTACACATAAAAACAATTGGGCAGTATTTACTTTAGTGAATTTGAATAGGTTTATTTTAAGTTTTATGATTTTGATAGACGCGACTGTTAGCTTTGAGACACAGTGAACTGGCTGTGCACAGAGCCTATTAATGGGTGGAATGTTAGTCTGAAATGAATGTACTATAAAAAATGATTTCAAATAAAACATCGAATGGTTTTGGAAAATGTTGTAGCCTACTTTAATTTACCATTACCATTTACAAATTAGGTCAAAGTATACAATCATAGTCACAGATTGCAAAACATATGTGTAAGTAACTTCAGTTGCTAGACCTGACCGGCACATGGCTAATCTGCTGATCAAACAATCGACCCTTTCAATGTTTGCAAACAAAAAACAGTGGCAAAAGAGGAGCTGTGTGTGAAAAAGGGTAAACTAACACATTTTAGGATGGATTTTTAGTTTTTTTAAAAAGGAGGATGCGGAAGAAATGACAGTTTCATTTGAATTCGATCTTGGAATTGTCGGCACAATCACTGACTCTGAGGGGGCGTTACAGCTACGTTGGTAAATGCCGATGGAGGCAGGCCGGGCTGACCCATACGCTGCACAGGAGACCTGACAGAGCTCTGAATGATCCAGTGACCACGTGTTTAGCCGAGTAAAGCGACAGACACAGCTCACTGGATGCCTAATAACTATAACTATGTATAACTTCCCTAAGATATGGTCAAACAAAAGTCTCTCTTTTAGTCCAATAAATGTAAACTTTTTTAAAATATGGCCACTGGTGTGAAAGAACTGAGAAGCAATGATCTGATAAGCCACATGCAATAACAGTAAAATAAATATGTGTAGGCCTACATTCATTGTAAATTTCAAGTACACAATGTACAAGTGAAATGTAAACACCCTCTGGCATTTTCAGCTTATTATGAAATTTCTGTATTGTTCAAATAACAATCAAATGGGACAGAAGAGTGACAACAGTTAGGGCAGCAAAGTTTGGGGAAAAAGAGTATTGTAATTCTGGTTACATTTGTATGTAAACACAGTATTATATGAACTTTATTTAACTCATTTTGGACAAAGTTGTTGGGGACAACAGATCTACAAATATTAGTATGAGTCACACATAACAGTTACCATGTTATCAAGAAACAGTATTTCAGATGGTTGCCCTCTTCTTTGAGTACATAATAGTCTGCCCTTAAGTTTCCAAAGTTGCTATTAAGCTGTTCTTCTGACTGTTGTATAATGCCTCTGTGACCATAGGCTCATGGACATCTTCCTCTTGACCATGATGCATCACTGACTCCTGTGGCTGGCTCCTCTGCTTTGTGGTAAAAAAGATGATTTCCCAATTCTGAAAATTGGGATATTTTCAATATAAAGGATAAGAAAATATTTATATACGCATTCATGCATTCATGCATTCTAAAAAGCAAGACTTTTGATCCATAAGGAAAATGACTTGGACGTGAAAAAGAAATGGGTTTATTAGTCTTTCCAGGCAGACTCCCCCTCCTCGGCCTTATCAGCTGCACTTTCACCCGCTATTAGTCATAAATATAGGAATAAATGTGTCGCAAATGTCATTGCAAATTTTGACTCTTGCAGGTGTGATCCAAAGCAGGTAACTCTAGTTCACTTTAATGCTCATTGTGCAATGTTCTTTTAATAATAGATTACTAAACATATGGAAACTACCTTTAACTAAAGTTGCTCTTTGCCTTGTGTATACAAATCTTTGTTTCTGTAACTTCACAGATCGTTCTGAAGTCTGTGTCGATCAGCAAGAACAATGGCAAAGCTCCTGACAGGTAAAACTATTATATGACTAATCAGAAGGAGCTATCTATCTATGTAAGTCTCCTGGTGGAGGTTCGGCCACATGCTAGTGTCCATGGAGATACCTATAATGCTCCACAGTATGGCATTGCACCTATCTAGGTCACCTCTCCTCAGATCTGACCTGTAATTGTATTATTCTGTGGAACATTCAAGGATTGTGCATACATAGAAATAATTTAAGCTAAGACTACAAAATCTCTCAAAATAGCAAATAGAGCAAATAGTATTCTTCATGATAATTTCTCGCCTGTCTCACATGAGTTTTTTCTGTTCTCAGTTTTGGCTGTGTTGCTCACCTTGCATATGGGTGAGTCTTAAACTGTTTGCAATTGGGTCCTGAAAATAAAGTAACTATTTTTGAAATAACTTTGTGCTGTATTTGTCTCAGTTACATCTAATAACCTGATGTGCCACATGACCAACTGGGCCCAGTATCGTCCAGACAGTGGAAAGTTCACCCCAGACAACATCGACCCTTTCCTGTGCACACATGTCATCTACAATCTGGTGACAATTAACAGCTTCAACCAAATCACGCCCACTGAGTGGAACGATGAGGACCACTTTGTACGCCTCAACCTCCTCAAGAACACGTAAGTTAAAGACATCAGGAAAAAATGTTTAATTTCAATATGCAACTGTAAAAGGTTTTAATAAAAGTGCAATTTTTATGGTAGGGAGTTTGCCACAATATAACATTAAGTCATACTGTGGACCATTTGAGGCAAAGCAGTAACATCTCCATGGAGACAACAGGCAGGTGGCAGATCCTCCATCAGAAAAGGTCCATAGGCTATGTCACACTGCTTCTCAACATGAAGGATTATTTTAATGTCATACTGGGAACATTCCAGGCAAAGCAGTAACATCTCAGTGGAGACAACAACAGGCTGGTGCTGGATCCTCCTCAATAAAAGTTCCAGAACATAAAACTGGCAGTAACAGGGCATTAAACTTCAGATTCAAAGGTTATGTGTTTGATTCCAGCTCCAGGCAGTAGTTACTGTTGTGCCTTTGGGCAAGACACCACACTGACCTTGCCTCAGTTGTCTATACAATAGTGCATTAGTGCAAATGTGGGGCAACCTATGGAATTTAACCTCTGGTGGTGTTTACAAGAATCTCATTTACATAATCAGAAACATGTACTTTTCCAAATAAACACAAAATACTGTAACTGAAAATACTGCATTATTGGATACATGTATTTGAATATCGGTTGACATTAGGACACTGTTTGCTTCAGTCTAGTGAGTGGATTCTTTTGTTGCAGTTCTTTTCCCTAAAGACTCACTGGTGTTTAAAGTTGTCTATTACACCTCTCTTTATTTGTTGTTGTGTGTTGTTTGTGAGCTCATTGTTCAGTCATGCAATGGCCCAAGACCATAGATAGCTATATATATATATATATATATATATATATATATATATATATATATAGCTATATATATATATATAGCTATATATACATTATATATATCCTCCTGTGGGCCCACAACCCGTGGGAGGATTCATGGGGGCTGGTGCACTGTGACCTGGGAAATCCCAGGCTGCTTTGCACAATCGTTCCAATCTAAAAGACAGCCTGGCAACTAGGCTAAACGAGAGCTCCTGATTTGGGGAGCCAATCAGAGAGCGGGGAGGGGTGGAAAGACGGTGACGCATACTACGCGACAAACGGAAGCTTGTAGTTTGAACTGACAACTGACATGATTGGCTATGGCCTACATATACACCAAATCATAGACATTCGTAATGCCCAATAAACGGCCGTTGGCAATCGTAAACCACACCTCCGCTACGAGATATTCAGTAGGTGGCTCCCAGACCATATATCACTTGATATGGTCTGTAAACCAGGCAAGGTGCACTGTGTTCTAGGCAGCAGATCTGCTTGGACTGCTGTTCCCGCGACCCAGAAATGGAAAAGTTCTGCACAGTATCTTTGCTGTTCCTTGTACTGCACTTTTCTGGACTGAGATGTCCGATATTTTTCTCCTGGGATCTGCTGTAACCACTCCTCCAGTTTGGGGGTTACAGCCCCGAGTGCTCCGATCAACACGGGCACCACTGATGCCTTCACCTTCCAGGCCTTCTCCAGCTCTTCCTTGAGCCCCTGGTATTTTTCTAGTTTCTCGTGTTCCTTTTTCCTGATGTTACCATCACTCGGTATTGCACTGTCCACAACCACGGCTTTGTTCTGTTGCTTATCCACCACCACTATGTCTGGTTGGTTCGCCATCACCATTCTGTCAGTCTGTATCTGGAAGTACCACAGGATCTTGGCTCGGTCATTCTCCACAACCTTTGGAGGTTTTTCCCACCTTGACCTTGGGGTCTCTACACAGATGTTTCTGTACACTATGCCCGCCACTTGGTTGTGTCGCTCCATGTATTCTTTCCCTGCCAGCATCTTACACCCTGCAGTAATGTGCTGGACTGTCTCAGGAGCCTCTTTGTACAGACACGTTTGTGATGTATATACAGTGGTACCTCACCTTACGAAATTAATTCGTTCCAAAAGTGGCTTCGTAACGTGAAAAATTCGTAAGTTGAGTAGCTATTTCAATGGAAAAAGCCTGATTCGTTCCAAGGCCCCGATCCAAGTTTTTTTTTTTATAGTGTAACTTTTTTATAGTGTAACATTGTGTTCTGCGTCCTGCGTCCTTTTCTCACATTTGTCTCTCGTTTAAACACTCAAACTTTCATAGATTTTCAACAAAATTATTAATAGTGAAGTGTGGGGGGAAGGGGGAGGGGGGAGAAGACTGCGCTCTGACACGTGTGTGATAGCGCACATGACCCGGCGCGGAGCTGACAGCAGGTCTAGACCAAGGTCTAAACCTGGACTGGACCAGGACTAAACCAGGACTAAACCAGGACTAAACCAGGACTAGACCAGGTGGATTAAAGCGCCGCGCGTGGGTCTATTTCCTGGTTTCGTTTCGAGTCACAGCTGAGGCGAGCCGCTGCTCTAGACCTGCCCGCGTAAGGTGCTCACAGAGCGGCCTGGATAGAACCGTGAGGTCGGCCTCTTCAAGACCTCCAGGCCGGTGACCGGGACAATCCCCGGACCCATGCCCGCTTAGGGAGCTCTTAAGGCGGGCGGGCAGTGTCCCCCTGGGTCCCTGGATGTCTGGGGCTCCGCGCCTGGAGGGGCCCTGGAGAGCAGGTCTAGACCGCGGCTCTTGCATGCGAGCAGCGGCTCGCCTCCAGGTTTAATCCTGATTTAGTCCAGGTCTAGACCTGGACTAGACCTGGACTAGACCAGGTGGATTAAAGCGCCACGCGTGGGTCTATTTCCTGGTTTTGTTTCGAGTCACAGCTGAGGCGAGCCGCTGCTCGCATGCAAGAGCCGCGGTCTAGACCTGCTCTCCAGGTCTAGTCCAGGTTTAGTCCAGGTTTAATCCTGATTTAGTCCAGGTCTAGACCTGCTGGCAGCGCCGGGTCAGCTGTCACACATGCCGCTATCACACACGTGTCAGAGCGCAGTCTTCTCCCCCCTCCCCCTTCCCCCCACACGCTTCACTATTAATAATTTTATTGAAAATCTATGAACGTTTGAGTGTTTAAACGAGAGACAAATGTGAGAAAAGTTTAAATCCAGGCTGAGAAAAGCGTATAATGTGTGTGGCTGAGCGCGCATTATTTGAATTTTTGAGATTTCGCGTTTCGTAACTTGAATTTTCTTTCGTATCTAGAGACCAAAATTTACCGTGAAGGCGTTTCGTAACTTGAAATTTTCATTTGTTGGGTCATTCGTAAGGTGAGGTACCACTGTATATGCAGATCTATAGTGGTAATACCTGCTCTTGAAGAGCTTATGTTAATGTGTCTGATTCAGGAACCCTGCCCTGAGGACTCTGCTAACTGTGGGAGGCACAGTAAATGGAATCAGCCCGTGAGTATGGTTTATATTTTTAACATTTTGATACATCGGGCATCTTGTTCATCTCCAAATCTGTATTCTTGTGTCAGATATGTCTCGGTGGTCTCCAAACCAGAGAGTCGCGCCGCATTCATCCGATCAGCGCTCAGCTACTTGCGCACTCATAACTTTGATGGATTGAATGTGGCATGGGACTACCCCGGCCACAACGGAAGTCCAATGGAAGACCGGGAACGCTTCACTTTGCTGCTGTCGGTCAGTCCACCAGTAGTCAAAGAATAAGTGTAATTTTTGCATCATGCATCATACAAATTTCAAGATAGGTATGTATTTTTTCATAATTAGACCATACAGATTTGAGGAAAACAAAAACAAAAATTAAAACAATAAAATTAAACATTAAAAAGTGGATAATTATGATTAATGTGGATGTTTGACAAAGATGGATTTCTCTGCTAAACCAGGAAATGGCCGAAGCATTTGATAAGGAAGCCACAGACAACAGAAGGCCTCGTCTGATTCTCTCAGCTGATGTAGCCGGTTTCCACACAACCGTTGACGCAGCCTATGAAGTCAGCAAGATCGGACTGTAAGTGTGTTTTCACCCATAGAGAATATGATTTGTCTAAATGTGCCGAAAAAATCATATTCTGTATCTACCACAGTTATTTGGACTTCCTCAACCTTAAGACCTTTGACTACCATGGAAGCTGGGACCCCATCACCGGACACAACAGCCCTCTGTATCGCAGTAATGTGGATTCTGGGTCTATGAATTTCCATAACATTGTAAGTGAACTGGGTGGTTCACCTATATGATATATAGTGGTGGAATGTAAGTAAAAGTACTTAAGTACTTAAGAAAGATGTCTGTGCATTCCCTCAGTCGTTCAGGTAGGATCCATAACTATTGTACTTAAGTACAGTACTTAAGTACACATTCTAGGTACCTGTACTTAAGTAAAATTTTAAGTGGAGACTTTTAATTTTTACTTCATTATATTTGAGTGAAGGCATCTGTATTTTCTACTCCTCTACATTTTTAACTGGATTGAAAAGTAAAATTATATTTTATTAATGTTTGAGACCTGCGGAAAAGGCTGAGGGTTTAATTTTAATTAATTTAATTCATAATTTGTGCCAACAAATATTTACAAACAAAAAGAGCTAGGAAGAAACTATCAACTCAATAGTTTCTGTTGAACAGAATTCAGCACAAACTTTAATCAACAAAAGTTTTATTATACCTCAAAATATGCTAGAATATTTACATTTTTAAATTGGTACTTTAATACATTTAAATTTTTTACAATACATTTTTTCATGTGATATTCTTCCACTGATGATATAAAAAATGTGTTGCAGAACGCCTCTGTGTCCCATTGGCTGGCCCAGGGAGCACCTCCTGAGAAGCTGCTGCTTGGTTTCCCCACATACGGCCGCACCTTCCGCCTCAGCACTGGGGCTAATGGTCTGGGAGCTCCAGCCAACGGCCCCGCAGATGCTGGCCCCTACACCCGCACTGCTGGCTTCTGGTCCTACTATGAGGTATGTCTGCCCTAAATGAGGATACACTTAAAGGGCCCATATTACTCATTAGAAACATACTTGGAGTCGTGTTTTCTTTCATTCACACATCTTTAAACACACAAACCCTACATTTTAGGCTGAATTCTTTTCTCAAACTGAAAACACAGTGTCATGTCATATGCTATACAGGAAATGCTCCACTGTGTTTTTAATCTTCATACACGTTCACTCAAATTATTTTGATGATTTTAGCTCTGGAATTGCCTATCTCTACTGAACTAGCTAGGTAGCTGATCTGAAAACTACCACTATATGACATCACAAGGTAGAACAGAGCATTTTGAGCTTTGGAGGTGTAGATAGACAAATAATCGATGGGAAAAGGACAGATTACATGTGTCATATTTAGGGACAGCCTTGCTCAATATCAGAGAGCTATGACAGAGGCCAAATGGCAATATCAGTCTGAAATTATCTGCAGTCCATCCATCCATCCATCCATTTTCTTCCGCTTATCCGGGGCTGGGTCGCAGGGGCAACAGTCTAAGCAGGGACGCCCAGACCTCCTTCACCCCGGACACTTCCTCCAGCTTCTCCGGGGGGACCCCAAGGTGTTCCCAGGCCAGCCGGGAGACATAGTCCCTACAGCGCGTCATGGGTCTTCCGCGGCCTCCTCCCAGTGGGACATGCCTGGAACACCTCCCGAGGGAGGCGTCCAGGGGGCATCTGGAACAGATGCCCGGGCCACCTCAGCTGGCTCCTCTCGAGGTGGAGAAGCAGCGGCTCTACTCCAAGCTCCTCCCATGTGACTGAGCTTCTCACCCTATATCTAAGGGTGCGCCCAGCCACTCTGTGGAGGAAACTCATTTCGGCTGCTTGTATCCGCGATCTTGTCCTTTTGGTCATTACCCAGAGCTCATGACCATAGGTGAGGGTAGGAACGTAGATTGATCAGTAAATTGAGAGCTTCGCCTTTTGGCTCAGCTCCCTCTTCACCACAACGGTCCGGTACAGCGACCGCATCACTGCCGACTCTGCACCGATCTGCCTGTCAGTCTCGCGCTCCTTCCTCCCCTCACTCGTGAACAAGACTCCGAGATACTTGAACTCCTCCACTTGAGGCAAGGACTCTCCACCCACCTGGAGAGGGCAAGCCACCTTTTTCTGGTCGAAAAAGGTGCAGTAATGTTATCTGCAGTAATGGTCACTAACCCCATGTGTTGTTCAGTACTGTTAACCTCTGATGCTACTGTTTTCACCTGTGAGGACTTTTTACACATTTTTGTTGAAAAACTGGTATCTGTGAGACGACTCAGCAGCCTCAGCATTTTCCAGTCCAGACTGTTTGTGCTGTACACTCGGCAATGCTCGGCCAGTTTAAACCTCATTGTCCTTCCTCACAAATATGATCAAACAAATGAGAGCTACAAATCTGGTTTTCCCACCAGATTGTTAAAGGAGGTGTTTGCCACTATAGGTCCCTACCTGTTGGTTTTTACTAACACTTGTCTCAGCTCAGGATCTGTACCTGATTCTCTGTAGTGAAACTACTTCCCAAAAATCCATGTCTTGGATGTTTTATCAATTTTAATTAGGGTTGTCAGTTTAGCACATTAATTAGATTAATTAATTACACTGCAAATGAACGCGTTATAAAAATTAACGGAATTAATTATCATTTTAAATTTGGCCCATTGAATGACCTTTAGGCGACTTGGCAGTGGCACGTCACTCCCCACCTGTGTCGCTAATCAAATAAATAAAGCCTGGTGGACAATTGACATGGACTCAACTCAGGGGTGCAAGACGAGCAAATTGCTAGGGCCTTTGAATAGCAAGTTTATTTATAAAAAGAACGAGGACAGGACTATCAACAAGAATGCACTGATTTGTAGCTTTTGTAAAAAAGAATTTTCCGATCATCGAAGCTGCTCCAGCCTGACGGATCATTTGAAAGCTAAATACGTCCGGACAAGTAAGTTCCATTGTTACTGGTGATAGAGCGAGTCTTTTATCGAAAGTAAAGCCTTTTTTTTTTTTTAAATCACACCGACCATGAAAAAAACATTTACACTTTTATCAGCTCCAGAATAGACCCAGTCCCAGTCCACTCCAGCTCAAGCAGAACATTGCAGTGTGTTTTTTAAAACAACACTCCCAGACGTCAGCACATCACCCCAGTCCACTGGCTTCCAGTTTCTTTTAGCGTTGATTTGAAAATGTTTTTTTATTTTATTTTTAAAGTTCTTAACGGCCTTGCTTGCCTCTATTTGACTGAACTCCTGTATGTCCAAGCTCAAAAAGAGCATTAAGGTCAAGCCATCAAGCTTCTGCTGGAAGTCAACAGAGCAAGGCTCAAACACTGGGGTGATCGGGCTTTCTCTGTCACTGGCCCCAGACTCTTCAAATCCAGGCTCAAACTTATCTATTCAGACTGGCTTTTAACACTCAGTAATCCAGTGACATATTGCACAATTAGTTGTACCGTATTTGATTGTTTAATGTTTTCAATGTTTTTATATTGTGTTGGTTGGTGAAAACACTTGGGTCACCTTGAGTGTTGTAAAGGGCTTTATAAATAAAGTTTAGTGATTGATTGATTGATAACTCAACCATGTGTGAAGTAAACAACACACAACTGTGGGTATGTTTTTAAGGGTGCAACAACATTTTAGCATGGCCTAAAGCTCACAAGAGTCCTATTTGTGTAAAACACAACCTTTCAAATAAATGTTTTAATAACAGTAGTTGGTGATGTGTTGGCATGATTTCTCTCTCGTGTGTGTTAGGTGTGTGACTTCATTCCCAGTGCTACTGTAGAGTGGATCAGTGAGCAGGAGGTCCCCTATGCCACCTATGCCAGTGCCTGGGTTGGCTACGATGATCAACGCAGTTTCTCTTCCAAGGTACACACTCCCCACTCTCTCTATTCTATTTCTTAAGCAAACAGACAAAAATGCATAAATCCAATAATAAATTCAGTGAAAAAGTTGAAGTTTTGATGTTGTCATGTAGGTCCAGTTTATGACTGCTCACAAAATGGGCGGAGCTCATGTGTGGACCCTAGACATGGATGATTTCAGAGGCTCGTTCTGTGACTCAGGGGCTTATCCACTGGTCAACCACCTCAGGATGTCTATGGGTAAATAAATTACATTGTTTTGGAGAATTATCTTGAAACTGAGTTTGCATGTCCCTTTGGGTCACTCTAGGTCACTTTCTCCCAATGCCCAGGGTAGTATTAAAGGAATATTAACGTTTTTTACAATCTGAACCTTATTTCGGTTGATTTACTCACCCATATCACTTTAGTGACATTTGGAGCAGTTCCATAGATTTGGTAGGTTAGCTCGGGGCACAATGTTGCGGTCAACAAATAACACAAACTTTAGCACTTTTCAAATCACAGAAGCTTGCTGTGTCAGCGTAGACTTTAAGTGGAGTCCAAAGCGGCCTGAAACCTGATATCCAGCTACAGTTTCATTTGATGACGTCATCATAGAGGACAGCCCGCGTGCGCAAATTCCCAGCTGTCAGATTTCGGTTACAGTCCGAAAGAAGCGAAGAAGACGAAAACATCTCCGCTTGAGAAAATGGTGCGAACATGCATTTATCCCTGTTGCGAAAACAAAATGACATCTTGGACAAAGTTGAGTTTTCCCAGGCTTCCTCATCATAATCCGGAGTTATTGCTGTGGATAGTTGCTTTGAGAATGGACCCAGACATGAAAGGCAAAGCTGTAAGTCGTTTCAACCATCGTGTTTGCAGTACCCACTTACCAGCAAAGGAAAAGATAACAGCCATGGGTATCGGATTACTGTGCTCCTCCTCAAACTGTCTCCGCTTCCTTCTTTCTAATACTTCCTCATCCGTATACTCAGGCTCAAAACGATAGGGACGGCCATCATACTCAAATAACTCCTCTACAGTCTCAAAGTCCGAATCTTCAGCCATGTCTCGCAACAGAAAATTTCAGAGCAGTGTTTATCTGCGAATCAGCTGGGGAATTCACGCATGCTCGCTGTCCTCTATGATGACGTCATCAAATGAAACTATAGCTGGATATCGGGTTCCAGGCCGCTTTGGACTCCACTTAAAGTCTACGCTGACACAGCGAGCTTCTGTGATTTGAAAAGTGATAAAGTTTGTTATTTGTTGACCACAACATTGTGCCCCGAGCACTCACGTTACCCGGATATCCTAACCTACCAAATCTATGGAACTGCTCCAAATGTCACTAAAGTGATATGGGTGAGTAAATCAACGTGTTTTATTACCGAAATAAGGTTCAGATTGTAAAAAAACATTAATATTCCTTTAATTTCAAATGTGTGTAAACCTTCTGTTGCTTCCTTAGGATTTGGGCCCAAGCCTACCACCACCCCAGCACCCACCACCACTCGGGACCCCATTGCAGATTTCTGCCGGGGCCGCCCTGATGGCCTGTATGAGAATGTGGCAGACAAAACCACTTACTTCCAGTGTTTCCAGGGAAACACGTACCTTCATCGCTGCCAGCCTGGTCTGATCTATTATGACTCCTGCAAATGCTGCAACTGGCCTTGAACAATAAAGAAGAAATAATAATAATAATCAAATATAATAATCAAACTGGCATAATTCAGGTCACATTGCAATAAACACATCAAACAAAAATGTGTCTTTTTTTGTGTTTTTTTTTTCCACCTGCATCTATCCTGCACTGGGTTAGTGGTGTGGTGGCACAGTGTAGCCCTTTTGAACTCTGTCGAGGTGAGAAGCTGCTGGGGGGTGTGGCCATTGTTCCTCAGGCTAATAGAGCAATGGTGGTCCCTGGTACCAGTGCCTGGTACGATTGCTCAAATCAGATAATCTCTTCCCTCAAATGATATCATCTGCCTGGTTGTTGCTGGAGTCCACGATCGCCACTGGTTGCCAGCTGTCAACTCCTGTATCTCTGTGATACGCAGACCTACAAAGACTTTAAACCGGCAAGAGTCTAACTGTAGCCATGCCAGCAGTGTGGCAGAGCCTGTCCAATACCCTGCACTGATGTAGCACTGATGCCAGCTGTGTACCAGTCAAGGCAGCGCACAGTTCTACCCGGGGGATTGTTTGCTGCTTATGGGGAGCGACACATGACCTGGCAGTAATAAAGGCCACTTCCACATCCAGTGCTGCCCTTGGTCCTCCGGTAGGTCACCGAACCGTATGTCTTTTCTGAGGCATCGCAAAAAATCTCTTGAGTTGCATATTGACTCCAACTCTCGGCTAGTGTAGCAATGTGGAAGTCGAATAGTTGGCAGTTCTGGCAGCTCTTGTTCCCACTCCTTTTTTTGTTCTAACTTTCTTAGAGTGATGGGCCCAAGCAGGTCCAGGGAGGAGTAGCTTGTTGAGATTCTGTCCCTGATATTCAAAGGAACAGTTAAACACAACCCTTTTCTTGCCATTGTGTTGAACCATGTGGTGAGGTATGTACCAGCTGGTGAGAGTGAGCTCTGAATCAGGTTCCAGTTCCACCACATATCCATCTTCTGCTAGTCTCCAGCAGGAGGGTGCAGCAGGAGACACCGCCGGCCCGTGTAAAAGTGCTGGATGACACTTGCCTCTGAGGACTGAGGACTGAGAGACAAGACCTTCAGGTCAGAGGCAAGACTTCTGTCACCCCCTTCAGGCCAAGCTGCTGGGCTGCTGAATATAAAAGAATTGTCCTCTCAGAATTGTCATCCAGCACTTCGTATGTCTCAACTTGTCTCCATTGCACAGAATGACTTTGCTCACCTTCAGGGGGTCGGTCCACGTATAGGATTTCATCTGTAGTGTCAAGAGGCAAGAGTCTGCCTGGCACGGCTTAGCATCTGTCTTGGCCACATTATCTCGACTCTGGTTATTAACATTGTGGAGTACAAGCAGGTGGCACTGATTACAGGTCTTGTAAGTCATCTTCAGGTCACACTCTGAGGCTCGATGACTCCACCCACAGCGCAAACACCTGTTATTGTCTTTGATCCAACTGTATTGTTGAGCAGTAGTTAGTTGCCCAAAATTAGAACAGTTGTTAAACGAGCGCTTTCCATGATTGCAATAGGGGCAATACTTCTTCCCTTTAGCTAGATTGGCACTTGGTTTCTTACCTTCTTCAGTTCCAAACAAAACCATGGCTGACTTAATGGCTGGTTTTGCAGGTTGGTTGGGCCCCCTCCTGGTAATACTGTTTATGCTATATCTTGTTGTATCCACCTGCACCTGCAGCTCGAACTCCAGCCAGTTGGACAGGTCATGCAGTGTAGGGATGGGCACGTTGTGGGGGTGTATAAAGAGGCGGAAGCCGGCCCGCTGGTCATGGGGCAGTTTCCCCAGGAGCCGGGAGACTTGGGAACTGCACTCAAACTCTACTCTGCCCTTCCTCCCCAGCTGCTGCAGCATGCTGACCAAAGAGCGCACCTTGAGGGCAAATGTCCTGAAGGCCTTAAAGGAAAAGTAACGTTTTTTTACAATCTGAGCCTTCTTTCGGCAATAAAACAAGTAGTTTTACTCACCCATAGCAGTTTGGTGTCATTTTGAGCAGTTTCGTAGAAGTTATGTTGTAGCGTATCCGTTAACTTGAGTGCTCGGGGCATTACTTTGCGGTCTCCAAATAACACAAACTTTAGCACTTTTCAAATCATAGAAGCCTGATGTCTTAATCTACGATTTCGTTTGAAGCAAAAGTGGCCTGTAATCCGAGATTTAGCCATAGTTTCGAGTAGATGAGGAGGCCAGTGCGCATGCGCGGACTGTGCTCTCAGCTCCCGGGACCCAAACATGAAATGCAAAGCTGAAAACTATGGATAAATCTCGGATTACAGGCCACTTTTGCTTCAAAAGAAATCGTAGACTAAGACATCGGGCTTCTATGATTTGAAAAGTGCTAAAGTTTGTGCTATTTGGAGCCCGCACGGGGCATATTACATTCTTGGGGAATATATTATATGCCCCGAGCTATGGCTAGAAGTTGCGCTAGGCTAACCGCAAATCTAAAACATCTCTGGAAGTACTCCATATGACACCAAAGTGCTATGGGTGAGTAAAACAACTTGTTTTATTACCGAAATAAGACTCAAATTGTAAAAAAAAACGTTACTTTTACTTTAATGTCCCCAGAACCGACGCTAGGTCCCTCCATCAGCTCTGCTATGCATTGAAGGGCCTGATGGGGCTGCCCAAACTGCTTGTTTAAGAGGCTTCATGTATCGGAGCAGGGGTAGGGAGAGTTGACATAAGAGTCCACCAGTAGGGCCTCTTTTAGTTTTAGGTGATCACAGAGGATCTAATAACTGAAACTCTCTGAGGCATCCCTGGGGAGGAAGCTCTCCAGTGCAATTCTCAGCCTGGTAAAGTCTGGAATGGTTGGTGTCAGTCCCCTGTATGACCGCTCCTGACCACCGACAGGGCTATCAGTCCGGCGTCTGGAGTGACGCCGCGGAGGTGACTCATAATAGAGGGGTGTCTCAGGGGAGGTGGCATGATATCTCTCTCGAGGATGCCCACAGTGGCAGAGTGGCGGCTGCTATATCTCCGATGTATGGTTGTACTCTGGGGAGCGTGCAGGACATCTCACTGGTGAGTCGCGGCGTGTAGGGGAGCAATGCCGTCGTCAATCTGGCCAGCTGCTGTACGCATGCCTAGTTGAAGGCAGCGAGAACCTGGGAGGCTTTGGAGAAGACAGTCCATGGTCCCTGGATGGATCTGGAGAGGGATTTTGTTGTGGTGATGGACTGGAGTGTAGATCAGAGCAAGAGCTGTGTTCTGACCTGCGGTGGCTAGGTGGACTGTGCCGGTGTCTCCCACTGGACTGGCCTGTAGCATATGTCTGTAGCTGCTTCATAAGACTGCCAGGGTGTTTAATCTCTACCCTGAGATCCTCACTCTGGGACGTGGCATCTCGTTGGATCCGCTCCAGTCTCTGGTCACTGCTTTGCCTTCTCCTTGAGCTTTTGGCTCTGTATCTGCAGATCTTTTAGTGCTGTTTGGAAAGAGGTATCTTCCAGTTCCTGATCTGGTGGGAGCAGGTCCCTGGGCTTGGGGCTTGTGGGGGGCATAACTGGCTGGGCCAGTATCTGGTCTGGTCTGGCTCACAGTCCGACTCACTAAACCCCAATACCTAGTGTGGGAATTCATTTTTGATATATATGTGTATTCTCTGTATTTAAGTATTCTGTGGAAACTGTGTTAAGCAACCTAAATGTAACTGTATACGTTTCCATAGGCTGTTTGTTACATCCACCTGCTCCCATCCTTCTACTATTGGATAACTTTGGGTGCTACTCAGTTGACCCCTTTAAAGGCAGTGAAACTATATGTTAAACTTAGAGTCTACATACCCATATATGTAGATGTGGTTACCCAACATACCAGAATCCTGTATATATGTAGCTGCCTGTGCTTCAGTTGTGTGTGTGACGATGGGGGACGATGTGTGACGATTGGAGAGAGATGTCCTGATGTAATCATAATGTCTGTATTCTGCTTAAGTTAAGATTAAAGTGCTAATAAGTTAAATTCTAAGCCTACGCCCGTTTCTGATGCCTTTTTGAAAAGCTCACACTAGCCTCGTGATTGGCTGCTTCTAGTAGTGTCCGTCTCCATGCGGAGCACCCAAGGATGTGAGGCCTTTTTAACATATACAATTGTAGTTGTGAAAGCAGACTGCGAAACGTGTAAGTGACTTAAGTTGCTAGACCCAACAACACAGCTAATCTGCTGATCAAACAATCCAATCATAAAAGATCACACATTCAAATGCAAAGTGAAAGAAGTTTGTTGTCCAAGGACACACAGATAGAATGAAACAGTTGTGGGGAATGAAATGCAAACCAACGTGTAACTCAATAACCAGAGATGGGTAGAATACTTAGTAACACTAAGGCATTCACAACTACCTTAGTTTGAACTGAAATTTTGTACTATGGACAGTTGTTTCCATTGATATCAAACGGGTGACAGATATTATCTAGGTATATTATGCAATCATCTGTGGCATGATTGATTAAAGTGGAAATGGGTTTATTAGTCTTTCAAGGAAAACGCCCCCCCTCAGCCTTATCAGCTGTACTTTCACCTGCTATTAGTCATTAATATTGTATAAATATGTCATTACCTTTGCAAATTTCGACTCTTGCAGGTAAGATCCAAAGTAAGTCACTCTAGTTCATTTTAGAGCTCACTGTGCAATGTAAGTGATAGATTACTAAACATTTGCATACATAAGGAAACTACTATTAATTATATTTTATTCAAGTTGCTCTTTATTTCTGTAACTTCATAGATCGTTCTGAAGTCTGTGGATCAACAGGAACAATGGCGAAGCTCCTGACAGGTAAAACTATTGCAACTAATCAGAAAGAGCCAGCTTAGGAAATACAGACATAGCAAAGGTTTAATGATAATGCATTCTTAAAGGTGCACTAGTGGAAGGTCAGCCACCTGCTACTGTCCATGGAGATCCCTGTAATGTTCCACTGTGTGGCATTGCATTTATTCAGTTACAGGTGATTTTATTGCTTATATTACCTTAACAAACATGCATTGGTAAAATGGTCACATCTTTAAATAGCGCTTTTCCACCTTCAAGGCACCCAAAGCGCTTTACAACAAGGAACCAATCACCCATTCACACACGCATTCACACACCAGTGTATGCAGACACTGGGGGCGAGGAGGGTTAAGGACACAACGGCAGCATTCATCTGTGGGAGCTGGAATCGTACCAACCAACCTGTGGGTCAGTGGATCTGACCGCTCAACCACTGATGTCAAGAGCGGGATTTGAACCGCCAACCTTTGGATCAGTGGACAAACGCTCGACCAACTGAGCTACTGCCGCTCGCATTCTTACTTTAAGCAAGATCGCCTCTCCTCAGATCTGACCTGTAACTGTAATTATTCTGTGGAACACTCCACTTGTCCATGGAGACAAGCAGGTGGGGTACCCTCCACCAGAAAAGTTACATAATAGTGCACCTTTAATACAAATGGTCTGCATCAGTAAACTCAGTCAATTCTACAAAATGCATTTAAAGTTTGGCATGTGCATTCAAGAAAAATTAAAGATATGTAGAAATAATATAACGCAAGACTATAAAATCCCTCAAAATATAAATGATAGTGTTTGCAATTCTCAAGTCCCAAGTAAGTCTATGTGGATAATTTCTTGCCTGCCTCACACTTTTCAGTTTTGGCTGTGCTGCTCGCCTTGCACATGGGTGAGTCTTAAACTGTTCACAATTTGGGCATAATGATAAATGAACTATTTTGAGTTAACTTTGTGTTGTATTTGTCTCAGTTACATCTAATGAGCTGATGTGCCACATGACCAACTGGGCCCAGTATCGTCCAAACAATGGAAGGTTCACCCCAGACAACATCGACCCTTTCCTCTGCACGCATGTCATCTATGATCTCGTCACGATCAACAGCTTCAACCAAATCACCCCCATCGAGTGGAACGATGTGGACCAGTTTATACGCCTCAACCTCCTCAAGAACACGTAAGTTAAAAACATCAGGAAAAATAGTCCTGATATTTTATTTTCAATCAGTAAGTATGCAACTGTAAAAAGTTTTAATAGAGCTGCAATTTTTTTGGTCAGGAGTTCACCACCTGATTGTCTTCATGGATATTATTATTATTATTATTATTATTATTATTATTATTATTATTATTATTATTATTATTATTATTATTATTATTACTCTGGTGGAACCATCTGCTTGTCTCTATAGAGATAGATGATTTTAATGTCATATAGTGGAACATTCTAGGCAAAGCAATAGCATCTCCATAGAGACAACAGGCTGGTGCCGGACCCTCCAAAATAAAAGATACACTATATAAAAGTGGCAGTGACTCAGCATTAAACTTCTAATTCAAAGTTATGTGTTTGAGCCCACCTCCAGGCTGTAGATACTGTTGTTGGGCCAGACACCACACCCATCTTGCCTCAATTGTCTATGTACAATAGTGCATAAATGCAAATGTGGGACAATCTATGGAATTTTACCTTTGGTGGTGTTTGCAAGCCTGTATCTTATTTACATTATCAGAAACATGTACTTCTCCAAATAAACATAAAATAATAATACTGTGTTATCGCATACATGTATTTGAATATCGGTTGACATGAGGACACTGTTTTGCTTCAGGCGAGTGGGTAGATTCTTTTGTTACAGGTGTTTTCCTTAAAGACATTTGGACATACGCACTGGTGTTGTTGGTCTCCGATATTGGAGAGCCAACTGATGTCACTTATTTTTTGTTGTCAGTTTGTTCACAATTACAAAAAAGTGGAGTTTGTGAGCTCACCGTTCAGTCATGCAGTGGATGAAAAGACCACAGACAGCTCCTATGTTAGGGTCGATCTATATTTTGTATGACCGCACTGCACAAACAGGATACATATTATGTATCCTCTTTGTGCAGTGTGGTCATACAAACCTAAGGGCAGATGTGTTGTTGTTAAGGAGAGAAAGAAAATCTTAAAATAAAAAGAAATAGCAATCATTTCAATATATATAAAAAAGTTTGTTAACTAGTTTAATAAATAATAATATGTATTTATTTTGTATTTAGTGTTGGTTAAATTATGACATAAAGCTGCATGATATGAGAATATAATATGATTTATCTTTTTTATAATACTGTGATTAGAATATTATTGTGATGTGCATTTCATATTATATAAATTCAGGAATAAATGAAACTAAAATATAAAAGAATTAATTTACCAGTCAAACTAGCGACTAAAAACATAAAAAAGGATGTCCCAATTCAGTTTTTTTGGCTCCTGATCCGATTTTTAAATATTTGTCATTCTCGATACCAATACCGAGCTCATCCCGATAATTTTAAATTATTTTATGTATACAATTTAGGGTGTGCCTTTATAAATACACTGCCTCACAAAAGTATTAGGATGATTGTGTATTTCTGAACTTTCATAAATAATGATAACAAGGCGTATTGGTAATGACAACAAATACATTTATTGATATATTAAAGCAAATTTCATCATGTGTAAAGGCATATTATTGCAAAAATGGGGACTCATCGCAGTGTAGGTCTAACTCAGGTCTAAATCGGGACTAGACTAGGACTATTATCCTAATACTTTTTTCAGGCAGTGTAATTAAGTATTCCATGGTGAATTTAGCCCCAGTTAGAACATTTGTTCTAAATGTTTTTTCACCATATTATTATCATTTGAGGCCTTTAAAAAGAGAAGCCTGAAGCACATGGCTACTTAACAGCCATTACTCTAAAAATACCTAGAACGGCAGCTGTTCCCAATACCAGTGTCGGATTGAGACGTCCCTAATTTTTGTTATATTTCCTTTCTTGCGATATGGATAATGTGTTAATATTGTGATATTGACACATTTGTGATATATTGTGCAGATCTATAGTGGTAATATCTGCTTTTGAATGTTAATGTGTCTGATTCAGGAACCCCGCCCTGAAGACTCTGCTAACTGTTGGAGGCACAGTAAATGGAATCAGCCCGTGAGTATGATTTATATTTTTAACATTTTGATACATCGGGCATCTTGTTCATCTCCAAATCTGTATTCTTTTTGAGCCAGATATGTCTCGGTGGTCTCCAATCCAGAGAGCCGCACCGCATTCATCCGATCAGCGCTCAACTACCTGCGCAGTCATAACTTCGATGGATTGAATGTGGCGTGGGACTACCCCGGCCACAACGGAAGTCCAATGCAAGACCGGGAACGCTTCACTTTGCTGCTGTCGGTCAGTCCACAAGTAGTCAAAGAATAAGCATAAAATATTTTAAAATTCTCCAGAATTCAAAAATGTAAAGTCAAAAATAGCTTAATATGAATGTTACATGAGCATCATACAAATTTAGGTATCAGTTGTAGAATGTAACAAAGTAAAAGGAGTACTGCAAAGTACCACTAAAATATATATTTTAGGTATCTGTACTTTGCTCAGGTGCATTTTAAAATTGGTATTATTTACTTTCGACTCCGCTACATGTTTTAACAAGACAGAAAAGTAAAGTAAAAGTAAATATTTTTTTAACGATAGTGAGAGTTTATTTTATTATAGCTTTTGAATGAGTTTGTAGTTTGAACAAACAAAAATATATAAATAAAAAAGGCAAGGAAAAAAAAATATTCAAATGTTTCTGGTGAACAAAATTCAGCACAATTCTTGATCAAAATCACAACATTACTACAATCACTAAAATCACTTTTACTCTTTACTCTTCAAATACAATTTTAAACAGGTACTTTAATACTTTTACTTCAGTAGATTTTTCATTTGACACTTTTACCTGAGTATTTTCTTTGTTTCGGTATTTGTACTTAAGAAACAAAATTGAGTACTTCTTTCACCACTAATAGATATGCATTTTGACACAATTAAACAATACAGATTTGAGGAAGACTGGATAGTGTAAAACGTACAGAGATGGGTAATTATGATTAATGTGGATTTTTGACAAAGATGGATTTCTCTGCTAAACCAGGAAATGGCCGAAGCATTTGATAAGGAAGCCACAGACAACAGAAGGCCTCGTCTGATTCTCTCAGCTGATGTAGCCGGTTTCCACACAACCGTTGACGCAGCCTATGAAGTCAGCAAGATTGGACTGTAAGTGTGTTTTCACCCATAAAGAATATGATTTGCTAAATGTACAGAAAAAAAGAATCATTCTGTATCCACCACAGTCATTTGGACTTCCTCAACCTTAAGACCTTTGACTACCATGGAAGCTGGGACCCCATCACCGGACACAACAGCCCTCTGTATCGCCGTAATGTGTATCCTGGGTCTAGGGATTTCCATAACATTGTAAGTAAGGGGCCGCTGAACTAGGTGGTTTGTACTTTCTACATTTTTAACTGGACTGAAAAGTTAAAGTATCTTTTATTATTGCTTAAGATCTGCTGAACATGTTCGTAGTGTGGGCAAAGAAATACTTACAAACAAAAAAGACTTGAAAAAAAAATCTGCATGAAATACTTTCACTTTTTACTCTTTATTTACATTTTTAACTAGGTCTTTTAATACTTTTAGTTAGGTCGAATTTTTTCATGTGATACTTGGGTATTTTTGTGCTCCAGTAACTACTTACTTACTTAACTGTACTACTTAAGTACCAAAATCGAGCAATTCTTCCCCACTGATGATATAAAAAAAATGTGTTGCAGAACGCCTCTGTGGCCCATTGGCTGGCCAAGGGAGCGCCTCCTGAGAAGCTGCTGCTTGGTTTCCCCACATTCGGCCGCACCTTCCGCCTCAGCACTGGGGCTAATGGTCTGGGAGCTCCAGCCCACGGCCCCGCAGAGGCTGGCCCCTACACCCGCACTGCTGGCTTCTGGTCCTACTATGAGGTATGTCTGCCCTAAATGAGACGATACACTAATGTGCATATATTACGCATTTTGGCTCTTCTGAGCTTTTAGCTTTTTAGCTTTTATGTTATAATGCTGTTGTTTCCTCAAAAACATACCCCATATAGTTTGAATAATCAGTAATCAGACCTCTCCAAAGCTCCTTTGCCTCCTTTTACCATCTGTTCAGTAGAGATTGGAAATTGCAGGGCTGAAATGATCCAAATGATTTTAATGAAGGTCTCTGAGTTTTATAAACACAGTGGAGCGCTTCTTGTATTACCACATGTTATCAAACGGTGTAACAGAGTGTTCAGCCTAAATATGCAGAGTTTGTTTGTTAAACTTGTGTGAACGATTGAAACACAACTCCAGGTATGTTTTTGATGAGGAAACAACATTATAACTTAGATCCAAAAATAGAATATGGGTCCTTTAAAGTAAAAGTCTTGAACATAGTAGGTATTGTTTTGGCATGATTTCTCTCTCGTGTGTGTTAGGTGTGTGACTTCATTCCCAGTGCTACTGTAGAGTGGATCAGTGAGCAGGAGGTCCCCTATGCCACCTATGCCAGTTCCTGGGTTGGCTACGATGATCAACGCAGTTTCTCTTCCAAGGTAGACACTCACCACTCTTTCTATTCTATTTCTTAAACAAACAAAAATATGCATAAAAACCATAAAAAATTCAGTGAAAAAGTTTTGATGTTGTCATGTAGGTCCAGTTTATGACTGCTCACAATATGGGCGGAGCTCATGTGTGGACACTGGACATGGATGATTTCAGAGGCTCGTTCTGTGGCTCAGGGGCTTATCCACTGGTCAACCACCTCAGGATGTCTATGGGTAAATAAATTACATTGTTTTGGAGAATTATCTAGAAATTGAGTTTGCATGTCCTCTTTGGGTCACTTTGGGTCACTTTCTCCCAATGCCCAAGGAAGTATTAATTTCAAATGTGTGTAAACCTTCTGTTGCTTCCTTAGGATTTGGGCCCAAGCCTACCACCCCCCCAACCACCCCAGCACCCACCACCACTCGGGACCCCATTGCAGATTTCTGCCGGGGCCGCCCTGATGGCCTGTATGTGAATGTGGCAGACCAAACCACTTACTTCCAGTGTTTCCAGGGAAACACGTACCTTCATCGCTGCCAGCCTGGTCTGATCTATGATGACTCCTGCAAATGCTGCAACTGGCCCTGAACAATAAAGAAGAAGAAGGAAAAACAATAATGTTTGCTATAGCTATAACAATAATGCATGTTCAGATCAAACTGGCATAATTCAGGTCACATTGCAATAAACACATCAAACCAATTTTATCGCTTTGAGGTTTTTGCTGAGTCGTGCTAAAATGAATAAAGTTTGTCTCTCAGTGCTACTAACACTAGTGCTAATTTTGAGACAGAATAAATATTCACGCCACAAACTGAAGTATCCTACATATAAAAACAATAGGGTATTTTTCATTTGAATTAATTTGAATTTCAATAGATGTGTGTAGAATCCCTCAGTCATCCAGGTAGAATCCATGGCAAAAGGAGAAATTCAGTTTGTCAACTGGACAAAAGTTTATTTGGTCGAATACGTTTCGCAGCTCATCCAAACTGCTTCTTCAGTTTTGGTCAGACGCTGGTGGACACTGCCTTATATCTGCCTGAAGGGAGGAGCTAACTACAATGCAATTCTGAGACTACCACACCTATCTGTTTACAGTTTCTGTTAGTTAGCTAGGCCTATTTAATATGCAATGAGTGTGGGGTATTGTTAGCATAGCCATTCAGGGCCATAATGGGTGTTTTCACACCTCTGGACCTGACCTGGCTGCCCTATTGTTTTCTTTGTTTGTTTTGATTTAGCTTTGAGGAAGAACTGAGGAAGAACTGGTTCCTGGAGAGGGAAGTTAAAGAGGCTATTTTTGTCAAGAAAGAGAATTCTTCCTTGAACAGAAATGGAGGTCTCAGACATTATCTGTCTCCCTTTTATAACTCTATCCTCAAACCTAAATCAAAACAAACAAAGAAAACAAAAGGGCAGCCAGGTCAGGTCCAGAGGTGTGAAAACACCCATTATGGCCCTGAATGGTTCTGCTAACAAGACCCCACACTCACTGCATATTCAATAGCCCTAGCTAACTAACAGAAACTGTAAACAGATCGGTGTGGCAGTCTCAGAATAATTGCATTGTAGTTAGTTTTTCCCTTCAGGCAGATATAGGCAGTGTCCACCAGCGTCTGACCAGAACTGAAGAAGCAGTTTAGATAAGCTGCGAAAGATATTCGACCAAATAAACTTTTGTCCAGTTAACAAATGGAATTTCTCCTTTTGCCTTGAATTTCAATAAGTTGTTTATTTTATGATTTTATGATTTTGATAAATGTGACTGTTTGAGACACAGTGAGCTCGCTGGTGTGCTGCTGTGCACAGAGCCTATTAAAAGGTGAAGTGTTATTTTGGAATGAAAGAACAGTAAAAATGATTTCAAATAAAATTGAATGGTTTTGGAAAATGTTGCAGCCTACTATTTACAAATTAGGCCAAAGTATACAAAGATAGTTATAAAAGCAGAACGTGTAAGAGACTTAAGTTGCTAGACCTGACAATACGACAAACAGCACACATTCAAATGCAAGGTGAAAGATGTTTGTCGTCCAAGGACACACAGATAGAATCAAACAGTTGTGGGGATTGAAATGCAAACCAATGTGTAACTCCGTAACCAGAGATGGGCAGTCACAACTACCTTAGTTTGGACTGACAATTTGGACTATTCTTTTGTTTTAGGTTGCTGCTGAACATGATAATTCATATTATGGACAGTTGTTTTCATTGATATCAAACAAGTGACAGATAATATCTAGGTATATTATGCAATTATCTGCGGTATGATTGATTAGTACTACAAGTCGAAATGGGTTTATTAGTCTTTCAAGAAAGACGCCCATCCTCAGACTTATCAGCTGTACTTTCACCTGCTACTTTCACCTGCTATTAGTCATTGCAGGTAAGATCTGTGATGGAAATTTATATTGTGGAAAGATTTCTCTCAATCTGTCTTTGTGTAAATTAATGTGATTTCTCCAGTCATTAACATGTGTAAAGCCTCAGTGGAGACAACTGTCCCTACCCCACAGGGAAATATTGATTATGATTGATAAATTAAAAGTGATTAGTGTCTTGTAACTAAGGCCCTGTCTGCACGACAACGTTTTTTGGTGGAAACGGGGAAGTTTGTGTTCGTTTGGGCCTGTCGTCCACACCGCGCCGGCGTTTTGGGGGGGGTGTAAACAGTGTTTTTTAAAAACGGGTTCCAGAGTGGAGAAGTCAGAGAACGCTGGGGGTCGCGTTGTCGTGTGGGCGGGCAAAACCCCACTTTTGGGAAAACATGACATCACGTGACCAGTGACCAGAAGGTAACCCTGCGCATTTGGCCGGTAACAACCAGATAACAACAACCATGGCGGACAATGGAGTTGAGTTTGTTATGCGAACATTTCTAAGTTTATTTGCACTGTTGCGTCAAAACATGTTGATCTACTATGCAGTGCAACCCCAGCGGAGACGCATGCACAATTACGCACGTCGGGACCTGGCAGTACGCACGACACACGAGTGTTTGCCAATTCAAAGCTAAACACGTATTTTAAAACTGGAAAGATCCCATCAATGAAAAGGCCATAGTGGACAATGAGGAGCCCATACCAATTTGAGGGTGATGTGTGCTGTAAATAAAGAAATAGAGCAACCATTTCTTTTTTTTACCTCAATTTACCTTTTACAAACAGGCACATGCAGTATCACACACAAAAATATATAAAAGCATTTCTGTTTTCTTTACACAAATTCACACAACTATATAGCTGCCCGTTGGTGATGGTCCCCGGTTCTACATTCTCGCAGAAAAGCCAACATAATGTCCGAGTATGTTTAACATTCCCGTATTAAGATCCAAACAAGCATTTTGCCTAAATAACAGGACCAAGGTAAACAAGAGTTCTACTTGTTAATATATATCTAATAAAATGATAGCAAGTAATACTAACTATCGATTTATAGGCAAAAACTCTGCTCACGCAGCTCAAACCTTCGTTCTGTGGCATCTGTGTCTATGTTAGGGACCGTCAACATCTTCACATTACTGGAGTGAGTCACTGCTACATTGGTGGAGCAGGGGGACAAAATAATTGCGCATTTGTTGACGGTCCCTAACACACACGTGTTTGCTTGTTTACGAAAGAGAAAGGACTTTATGCGCATGTGCTCTTTGTAGTATTGCATGTCTGGGGGATCTGGCTGTTTCCTGTTTACAGCGCCACTTATCGGTGTGAAATATGTACTAGATCGTTTTCACTCAGCGCTCCGTGTTTGCCTGGACGCGAATATTTACTGATCCAACACGTGTGTGGACGCGTATTTTTTCCAACCCGCATAAAAAAAAAAACAGGAACGTTGTTGTGCGGACAGGGCCTAAAACCCATTTGGTTTGGTAGTGTTAGAAAGACGCTTCAATGTAAACACTTCTGTTCCCTTTTGCTTGCTAATCTTGTCAGGAAGTGACAAATGCATGCGAATATGCAGGACCACAGGCAGTACGGGTTGGCAGCAACACCTCCGGCACCATCACACTGAACATGGGGGCTCCCCAAGGATGTCTGCTGAGCCCCTTCCTCTTCACTCTGCTGACCCACGACTGCACACCATCACACAGCTCCAACGTCTTCATCAAGTTTGCGGATGACACAGCTGTGTTGGGTCACATCAGCAACGATGATGAGACACACTATAGGAGCGAGGTGAGCCGTCTGGTCAAGTGGCGCCTTAACAACAACCTCTCCCTGAATGTGGAGAAGACAAAGGAGATTGTCATAGATTTCAGGAGAGCACACACACAGCACACCCCCCTCACTGTCAACGGGGCTGCTGTGGAGAGAGTAAGCAGCACCAAGCTCCTGGGTGTGCATATCTCTGAGGACCTCTCCTGGTCAAAGAACACTGCATCACTGGTCAGTAAAGCCCAACAGCGACTCTACTTCCTATGTCTGTAAAATAGTGTTTCATCAACAACTCCCCAGTGCAGATTTATCTCAAGTAACAACTAGGGATGTCAACAATTAATCGATTAACGATTAATTGTTGATTAAGACGTTAGTCGAACAAAATGCATTAATTGCAATTAATCGCTAATCGCGGACACGCGCACCCGCGTGGTCACGAAACAAGGCAACCGCGCACCGCGCTGCGCTTCACTCACAGCTGGCCGCAGGCACCAACGGCACTGCTCAGCAGCCCCGGGTGTACGCGCGAGACGAGATGGAACTGCGGTGCCCAGGAATGCACCGCAACGTGCTGCTACTGGTCCCGCGTGGCCGGCCCGCGGCCCGGGCCCCAAGTCCCGCGCGGGACTTGAGGCCCGGGCCGCGGGCCGGCCACGCGGGACCAGCAGCGGGGCCCGCGGGACTTGGGGCCCGCGGGACTTGGGGCCCGCGGCCCGGGCCTCGAGCCACAAACCAGCCGCACGAAACCAGCAGCGCCACGCAGCGGCCCAGTCCTGGTTCAGTCCAGGTCCAGACCCGGTTGAGTCCCGGTCCAGTCCAGGTCCAGTCCAGGTCCAGACCTGCTCCAGACCTGGTTTAGTTCTGGTCTAGACCTGGTCCAATCCACGTTTAGTCCTGGTCTAGTCTGTCCAATCAGGACAGAACACAATGTTACACTATAAAAAAAAAATTAAAAAATATCCGCGAACCGCGATAGAGCGAGGGATTACTGTATTTTGTTATTCAGCATCAATACATTTGTCTGCTTTTTACTAAGGAATAATTAATTGAGGAATATACAATATAATAATACTATGATATATTTATGACTCAGTGTTATGTATACTATGGCTTATATTCTTAAAGACCATATTGAAACACTAAAATTCAGGTGAAAAACGCCGCTTATCAGTTAATCGTTAATCGATCGATAAGGTCAATCAACTATCAATTAATGAATTAATCGATAATTTGCATCCCTAGTAACAACAGAACAAATTTGTATAAATAAAGTTCAAGATTATGGGATCTTCTGGTCCAGCTACCATCAATAAATATTCTTATTACATCAAGGTATACCCAATCAGTATAGACGGTTTATTTGTTTATCAACACAGAAAGCGCCCGTCTGTGCGGTTAACATGAATGTCAGCGCACTAAAACAGTTTATCGTCGTGTGATAGAATTAGTTACAATGCTAAATTAACATTAGTGAGTGGGATACATCTTAATGACCCAAATGCGTTAAATACAGTTGAATGCGTAAATGACGAGAAGAAATGGCTCAAACTTCAGTAGCCGGACATCCACTCATACCTGATCGATACAACTAGCCCTTCCCCCAGGAGAGCCTGAAATCTGCTGAAATCCTACGAGACACTGACATGATACAAGACAGGACAGTGGCTCTTTCTGCAGCAGCTCTTTCTTCAAAGCCAATAGACCTTTTTCCAACAGCCGGAAGTGTTACACTGTGAGGTTGTGGAAAATCCGGTTAATGGTTTTCTATGGCATTGTTTCTATATTCGATCCGACATATTCAACAGTACAAAAAGTCTGTCAACAGTGCCAAAATAGTTTCAGTTCTGTTGAATAAGCTGTTGTCTATAGGTTGTCCAGTTGACAAATTGAACTTCTCCTTTGATCATCGTTGTCTCTGATTGTTCGTAACTGATATTAATACTAGAGCTGTCAGTTCAATGTGTTAATTAGATTAATTAATTACACTGCAAATTAACGCGTTACAATAATTAACGCAATTAATTATGAGCGGCAATTCAATGTGCACACATTTTAAATTTGGCATGCGGCGAGCAAATCGCTGCTCGGGCCTTTGAACGGCAAGTTTATAAAAAGAATGAAGATGGGACGATCAACAAGAACGCGGTTATTTGTAGCTTTTGTCAAAAAAAAAATTCCGATCACAGAAGCTGCTCCAGCCTGACGGATCATTTGAACGATAAACACGTCCGGACAAGTTCCGTTGTTACCGGTGATAGAGCAAGTGTGAGAGCACTTTAACAAACCACCAAACCATGTTCGCAGAATTTGGGAAACGAATGAGCAAAGAGACCACAGAAAAAATCACAAAGTGGGTTGCCTCTCTCTCTCTCAGTCTCTCTCAATCCCTCTCTCTCTCTCTCTCTCTCACTCACTCCCTCTCTCTCTCTCTCTCTCTCTCTTTCACTCACGCTCTCTCTCTCACTCACGCTCTCTCAATCTCTCACTCACGCGTCTCTCTCTCAATCTCTCTCACTCACTCTCTCAATCTCTCACTCACGCGCTCTCTCTCTCAGTCTCTCTCTCAATCTCTCTCACTCACTCTCTCTCTCTGTCTCTCTCTCTCTTTCTCTCTCAATCTCTCTCTCTCTCACTCACGCTCTCTCTCAATCTCTCTCTCTCTCAATCTCTCTCTCTTAATCTCTCTCAATCTCTCACTCACGCTCTCTCTCTCAGTCTCTCTCTCAGTCCCTCTCTCATTCTCTCTCTCTCTCTCTCTCTGTCAGGAGATTAACATGTGATTAATTACATTAATTAATTACAAATGCTGAAATTAATTAGATTATTTTTTTTAAATCCCCTGAGAGCACTCATTAATACATTTTATAGTTTATCTCTATTAGTTACTAAGTATGTAAAAGTCTTAATTTCTGCTCTGTCAAAATTCACAGATAAAACCAAAGAAAAAATATCATTATTGAACAGAGCTTGGTCAGTGAAACCAGTACAGATAGTTCAGAAAATATTTAACGAGCCATATTTCAGTCCTGGTCTCTATTAAACAAAAGGTAAAACATAGCTGTTAACTTGAAAACTACCACTAAATTATATCAAATGGCGGAACAGTGATTTTGAGCTTTGGAGATGTAGACAGACTAATAATGCAGGATTACTCAAACATGTGTGAATGAAACAAAACATAACTCCAGGTATGTTTTTGAGGTGGTAACAACATTCTAACATGGCTTAAAGCTGACAAGAGCCAATTTTGTGTAATATAGGACCTTTAAACTTTCATTAGGACATAAAAGACAGTTGCTTATATCTAATCAGGAATGACTAGATTAATCATTCATGTTTGCTTTGACTTTATCACATTTATTTATCAATATTCTTGAGTTACCTGACCTGGCATGGGCAAAGTACGGGAATGCTCTGATGACTAGTTGTGTGTTAATATCTGCTACAATTGTATTCATATGACTCATAAAAGTTACGTAGTGCTACCTCAAATGTCCTATATTACATAAAATTTACTCTTATAGGCTTATGGTCATGTTATAATGCTGTTACCTCATCAAAAACATTTTTTTTTATCTGTGTATTTTTTATCCTTTATCTGTCTGTCTACATCTATAAAATTCTCTGTTCACCATGTGACGCCCTGAAGTAGTACTTTTTTTTTTTTTTTTAACCTTTAGCTGAGTAGAGATTGACAATTCCAGGACTGAAATGATCCAAATGGTTATAGTGAAGGTGTATGGAGTTTTATGTGTATGGAGTCTGTGTATTACCACATTACCACATGTGTATTACCACATGACATCACAAGGTAGAGTAAAGAGCTTTCTGTTTAAGAGAAGAGCGCTACCCAAATATGCAAGAAGTGTTAAATATGTGCGAATGAAACAAAACAAATATCCAAGTATGTTTGTGATGAGGGAACACAAACATACCTGGATATTTGTGATGAGGAAACAACATTATAACATAGATCAGAATTTTTATTTTTTTTTAAATCTTTTATTATTTCAAGGTACATAACAACACATACTTTAGGTACATAATAATACATATTTTAACACCACAATAACATTCGCAAAGCACTCAGAAGACACATCGGGGGATGTGGGCACGGGATCAGAAGTCCAACCGAGGGGAGCCAGTTCGGGAGATGGAGAAAAGCATATTGTCTGGGGTGAAGGTGTTGCAAAACTCAGTTTCTCTTGCAGAGTGGAGATGGCGAACGTGGGCGCGAAGGAGCGCTGTGAAGAGGGGCCAGTGCTCTGCTGTGCGGCCACCGTGGAGGTGGTGGTTTCGTGCTACGAAGATAGAATATCTGGCCATGGACAGGACGAGGCGGGCGGCGTCCCAGTTGACCATGGCAGCGTCCGGCCCCTGAGGTCGGACCTGTCGAACAGGTCAGAAGAGGCAGAACCATAGCTTGGGGTCATCGATTCCATGGGCCACCGGCGGTGGGAGCCTCAACGCCAGCCTCCGAGCGAGAAGGTCCAGTAGTCTGGTCCAGAACCGCCGCATGACAGGACACCGGGCGGCCAGATGGAGGAGATCTTCAGGCGCCTCACCGCACACCGGACAGTCACAGCCGTACCTGTCAGGGTGTATTGCGTGCAACCTGGTGCAGGTGTAGATGATCCTGTGTCTCAACTTAAAGTCAAAATTACTGACTTGGGGTGGAGTGTACCAATTATATACGTGAGCCCAGATGGAGGTAGTGTCATGTGTGGGAAACGTCTGTGACCATCTGTGTTCTGCAGAAGGGTGCCGAGCGACCCCGGCCACCAACAGCCGGTAGAAGGTGTGCGTCTTCGTCTCCGTCAGCCTTGACATCCTCTCCCCCCATACAATATCAAAATCCAGAGAACCCTCGCCCTCTTCTTCCCTATTCACCTCCCCCGGGTCAGGGGGGCCTGTCTCAAACAGGTCACCCCACTTTGCCAGGACAGAGGACTGGATCACACTTGCCTTCCTGAGAATTTTGGCTCTCCTAAACCCAACCCTAGCTCTCATAAACCTGCGCCTGATTTCCTCTATGTCAAGCCTGCCTGTGACATCTATAAGCTGTCCTACCTGTTTAATCCCCACGCTCTCCAGAACCCCACTGAACATGCTCTTATGGGCCCTTTAAAGCCACAGTATGAAATACTATACAGTAGTTTTGCTGGCAATGTTACACACACTGGCATAACTTGTATCTTCTATATGGCATTTACTTATTTTAATTCGTCAAGATACCTTAAAAACATACATTCATGTGGAACATTCTGTGGAACATATTAGACAAAGCACTTCTCTTCTCTATGGACAAGGTGCTATGTAACATCAGAAAAGTTACATAGCGCTACTTTAGTGCTTGCTCAGGTAGTTTCCCATGCAAAAGGCAAAGGGGGGAAAAAATTAAGATCTAGTTTAGTAGCAAGGACCACAACAGTGAAATACGATCAAGATATTTATTGACGGTGGGTAGATGTGATGGCTGGACTGGTGGGGGCTCCGTCTCCAGTCCAAAATGGTCCCCCAGCTGATTCAGAACCCCCCTCCTTAAAGATGATGTCTTCAGGCTGAAGGATGGACGAGAGACACGGGGTGGGAGGGAGGGGGTCGAGAGAGCTGACGTGGATGGTGCTGTTGGGACAGACTGTATAAATGGGGCTTCTGGTTAATTGAAGGCGTGGTCGACATGAGCTGTGGTTAACTGGTGAGGAGGTTGAGGCTCATGAATTTAAGTTAATCATATTAACTCCACTTTCTTGAACAGGACCACTGAAGGTTAAATGATCAGGGTCATTCAATATTACAAACTCAGAAAATTCAGAAAAGAGTTCAGTTGTACTGATGGCATTTTTGTTCATTTTATAAAGGTTGTTGAAAATAAATGTGTTTTATTGTCATTGAGATGCCGCTAAAAGTAAAAACTGAAAATTCTAATGCATTTTATTTTGCTTATGATATTTTAAGATTGAAATTTTCAATATCACCTCATCTTGCAACCATAGCGACTGCTATATACACAATCACAAATGAAATGTTATATATGAGATAAGCCCTCTCTCTCAGCAATCCAGCTGGCAGAGCAGAGCAAGTTCTTAGGGCAATGATTTGTAATGACCTTTAGTTTATCTGTTCAGTGAGGCCATTAAGTGTAATGTTATTATAAGAAATTAGTATTGAAATGTTAAGCTAAGTGTATATTACATGTATTTTGTTTATGTGGTGTCTTTAAAAGTGAACTATTAATTATTAACACAGAGACACATTCTTGTTACATAACTTCAGCTTCAGTCATTTCCTAGGCCAAAACCAGGCCATTCTGTCTATTTTCTGGGTAATATATTAACAACTGATAAGTATTACTTAAAACAAAGGATTCTACAAAAACAACCCCATTCAGCTATCTTTTTATGGGTGGATCCAACCCCACCCGACATGTGTATAATGTATATAAGAAGCCAGAAAACATATAGACAGCGGCTCCGTGTAAAGTCCCGAGGTAAGCCTGTTCTGGGGATTGGCGAGGGCCCTGAGGCAAATAACTGATAACTGATAAAATGACAATTTGAAATGTAGCTACAGCAATACTCATTTAGTATTGCTCTAATTGCAGCAATAGTCAAATATTACAAAATTACACAAATGTTGGTTATTTCTGCTTGTTTCAGGCAAAGTAAGCTGCACAGACTCAAAATCAAGATGACAAGGTTCACAGTTCTATCAGGTACAACGCATCATTAAAATGTCATTAAATATTTTGTACAAATGACTAATTTCTTTCTTATGGTTATTCCAAAAAGGCTTGTGTCTGGTGCTGTGCCAACTGGGTAAGTGGCAAGAGATCTTTAGATTATTAAGAACACATTTGACCAGTCAACACACTGTTATTCTTTATTTTGTATTCCAGCATCTGCATCCAAGATGGCTTGCTATTTCACAAACTGGTCCCAGTACAGACCAGGCACGGGGAAATACATGCCCCAAAATGTTGATCCCTTCCTCTGCACCCACCTCATTTATGCTTTCTCCATCATAAACCCCAGAAATGAGCTGGTGACATATGAATGGAACGATGAAACCCTCTATAAAACTTTCAATGGCCTCAAGAGCAAGTAAAAAAAGTTTTTTTTTCTTCTATTTCTACAAAAACTAATGAAAACCTGGCATAATCTTACTTTTAAATGCTCTGAAGGAACCCAGGTCTAACAACTTTACTGGCGGTTGGAGGATGGAACTTTGGATCAACACAGTAAGTACACAGGTTGAGTGACTGAAATGTTTTAACAATTAGAATGTAAAGTGACAATGCTAAATATTTTCCATAAGATTTTCCATCATGGTGTCCACCCCGGCCAATCGTCAGACTTTCATCCAGTCCTCCATCAAATTCCTGAGGACCCATGGCTTTGATGGTCTGGACCTGGATTGGGAATACCCAGGATCTCGTGGAAGTCCCCCAATTGACAAACAGAGATTCAGTCTGCTGTGCAAGGTCTGTGTTCCACCATGGAGTATAGATTTATGCACTTATTTTTACAACAAATTTATTGACTGTTTGTCTGCAGGAACTTGTAGAAGCCTATGCAGCAGAGGCTAAGACTTCAGGCAGGCCTCAGCTCATGCTAACTGCTGCTGTGTCTGCTGGAAAGGGCACCATTGATGCCGGATATGAGATCGCTGAGATCGCGAAGTACTGAAATGTTTATCTCAAAATATGTCCAGTCCAAATTTGAGTCTAACCGCCATGTCTTTTCAGATACTTGGACTTCATTAATGTGATGACCTATGACTTCCATGGAGCTTGGGAGCGATTCACCGGACACAACAGTCCACTGTACCGTGGCTCACATGACAGTGGTGATCTCATTTACTTCAATACAGTAAGCAACGGATACTTTATCATTTTTAGGGCACTGAGGAAAACCCAATAAATTGTTAGAGCTTGGATTATGTCATGAATCATTATTCATTTTTAGGATTTTGCCATGAAATACTGGAGAGACCAGGGGACCCCAGCAGAAAAACTGATGATGGGCTTTGCTTCTTACGGCCGCACTTTCCGCCTGACCTCTTCCAATACTGGTGTAGGAGCTCCAGCAAGCGGAGCGGCCTCTGCTGGAACATACACTCGGGAAGCAGGATTCTGGTCCTACTATGAGGTAAGGAAAGGAACATTTTGGAGGGGTTGGACCTTTGGGTGTAGAGAGCAGGGTGGGATGTGAGAGGGTTATTTTTTTGTACTTTTTGTTTAATTTTTGTTGAAAAGACTTCAGCAACTAAATGTTAACGACTAATAAAGACATCTTTTTATATTCTTTCTTTTCCAGGTCTGCACATTCTTAAAGGGAACCACAATCCAGTGGATCAGTGATCAGAAAGTTCCCTATGCCAGCAAAAACAATGAATGGGTGGGATTTGACACCAAAGAGAGCTATGAGATTAAGGTATGTGGAATCTCACTATGAATGAAGGTCTGTCATGATATGAAATTTTGAAATGCAATATATTGCTGAAGAAACTATAGACGATAAATAAATATAATATTGAAACTAAATTACACCACTAACACAACAACCCTAAAGCAGGATTATCCCCAAAAAACTATTCTAAAAATATAAGTTGCAATAAATAAATAGCAGAATGAAACACTGTTGTAGTTAGTATGTATCTTTAATGAGTCATAGAAGTTATTTATTCAAACCTCTACAGCTCATTTTGTAAATACATCAGTCTGGAATTAGAGTCAGTCTAACAGCTTTTGTCTGGCCCATATTAGATCACTATTTCAAATAAAACAAACTGCAGTAATAAAGGTTCAATAAATCCACAGGTCCAGTATATGAAGGACAACGGATTTGGAGGCGTATTCGTTTGGGCCTTGGATTTGGACGACTTTAACGGAGAGTTCTGTGGACAAGGAAAGCACCCACTGATGAACCACCTTCGCAAACTTGTTAACAGCGGTCAGTTTACCCTCTAAATTAATGGTTTAAAATAAATTCTTAAGACCTCTATGCACATTACAGGGGTGCCTCCACAACCTGAAACCACTACCACCAGACCGGTCACAACAAACAAGCCAGCCACCACCGCTAGACCAGTTCCAACCACAAACAAGCCCGCCACCACCGCTGGACCGAGTGATACAACTACCACCCGGACCACCATCCCTGTGCCCGGGAAAGGCTTCTGTAAAGGCAAGCCCGACGGAATATATCCCCACCCCACGGACAACACCATGTTCTATGAGTGCGCGGGGGGACGGACGTATCTGAAGAGGTGTGGCGGGGGCACAGTGTATGATGATAGCTGCAAATGCTGTGACTGGCCCAGATCTGACTAAAGAAGCCTTTGTATGTCATCTGTAAATGTGTAGGTTAAAATAAAATAAAAAGTTTTATGCAACTTTTACTGTGCAATATATGTATTTTTATATTAAAATGTTAAAGATTGTGGTTGATAGGAGATTTCATAGTGGGCAGGCTAGCATAATCTAAAATGGGAGCACATAAAATATCCTACTGATTCTGATCCTACAGAGAGAAGCCTTACTTTTCAATTCAATTAAATTATTTAAAGTGCAATCTGTAACTTTTCTGGTTGAGTTCTGGTTGGTAATGCTTTTCTTCATGGAGATGTTATTGCTTTGTCTGGAATGTTTCACAGTATGGACTTAAACCTTTCTATCTTCATAGAGACCAAACCAGACCCAGATACAGGTCAGATCTGTGGAGAGGCAATCCCACTCACTGTTTTTCTAGGTATTTTTGAGCTATAGAACCACCTGTAATTTAATAAATATAAGGTAGAGCTGTTTAATGTCATACTGTGAAACATTCCAGGCAGAGCAATGATATATCCATAGAAACAAGCATATAGTGCACCTTTAATATGGGAATATGGTTTAAACTGATAACGTAACAGCTTTTATCCTTTGTGTTGAAGTTGTCATGCAATTGATGCCAACAAAGCAGTTACTAAATGTAGAGTTCATTAAGTCACATAGTGTAACCGGTTTATGTCTGTTGCTGTGATATCTAATCTACTGAATAATTCACTTTGATATTGGTACTATTGAAAAACATGCCAGACACGAACATGTGTTATCGGTAAAAATAACAGCAACAATAAGGAGTTTACACAGTGCATGGGGAACGCAACAGGTATTTGCTAATTTATTTCCAAGATGATTTTTATCTTTTAATTTTGAGCATTTAAAACTCATGAAAGACACACACCCACAAAATAATGAAAACTTTAAAATGAGTTCATGCTAAAAGTGTGTAACTTGTACTTAGAGTCTGAATTCAAAACACTGGGCAATAAGTATACATTTACAAAACGTGAAATATCTTAATATCTTAGTGTGAAATATCTTAATGTGAAATATCTTAATATCTTAATAATGAAGAATAAATATTAACTTTTGTGATGCTAGGTTAAATTTTGACCAATATTGAAATAGTTTTATTTGTTTACTTTTTTCATGCTGTTTAAATTGCAGCCTAGTTACACTACAATAAAGCTGGCCTATGCATAACAACTACTCCTCTAGTATTATAGCCATACATCATATTCAGTGTTTCAAATAGATATGGTGGTACGAATGATGGTACAAATGATTTTTATTTGAATCATTTAATCTCATTTAGCTTGTGGAGTATAAGATAAGAGATAAGATAAGATAAGACTTTATTGATCTCACACAGGAGAAATTTACTTGCCACCGTAGCTCCAGGACATTTGGACAAGAAAGAAAGTGCATGCAGGCAGGAATGGGATAAAGTAAGTAATAATAAAAATAGTAATAAGTAATAATAATAATAATAATGGAAATAGTCATAATAATAATAGTAACAACAAGCATCAACATGGAAAAGAGGATATTGCACGTCTGGCCTATATATTAGAATTATACAAATATAAATGTCACAATATAAATGTCACTTACTGCCTATATTTAATCTTAAGCAGATATTTTTGACCAATGTAGTACGTTACATGTTTATGATACAACAAAAGTCTAATTTTGTCAATAACAGTCCAGTTTATTTTAGACTGGATTGGACTGACTCTTTTTGTTCATGATAAGACCTTACAGCCATGCAACAGTTTACAGTTTTGTTTGCCAACTGAAACTCATTTGTGTAAGTTGACCTTTACAGCACATTGCTGTTCTGATAGGGCTGCTGGCCCACATTACACTGATGCTACGTCGTCACAAAGTGAAGCTAGTCAATGATTGTCTTCATATGGTTAAGACAATTATTCTCCTCCTCTTAGTCGCTGTATAAAATACATCAGAACCTTGCTGTGATTGGATTTTTCTCTGTTTGGCAAGGTGAGAAGGTGAGAACAGATCGGTACCTATAAATTGCTGGTTTGTCAATGCGCTTGTATTCAATTAACCTAACTCTTATGTTACAGTAATCCCCCAAGTTGGTTGAAGATGACAAAGCTTACACTTCTTGCAGGTAATAATAATTTAATGTAATAGGTGAGGTTGTCAAGCTGTGGTACATGTGTCATTGGCTTCTCCTAGTCTTACTCTGAATTCTGTTTCAGTAGAGCGGGGCAATTAATCAAATCATTAATCTGTAATAGTCAGTTATCAGCTTGGATCGTTTAATCAAGAGGTCTGTCAGCATGTGGTTTGGGGCAGAGTTTAGTTAAAAGAAGACATTTCACTATTTTTGTGTGAAATGCGCTGATCAGAAGTGTACTGAAAGATGATTTTATTTAATTTAAATTGTGATTGATCAAATTAGGTAAATAAGTAAATAAATAAATAAATAAATAAATACCGGTACTTTTTTTGTCTCTCACAGTCCTGCTTTGAAGCTGTTTCTACTTTAATAGATAATTATTGCACTTTTGCTCCTATAGCTGTGTGTTTTGTCCATGTTGTATTTGATAGCTGTAGTATTGCTAGTTTCAGAGCATTCAAAGTGGTACATTGAAAGCCAAAACATTTCTGAAGACGCAGGATGTCACAAGGACTGAGAATGGTGTGATAGCACAGATTATGTTTCACCAAACTTATTTCTCTCCTTGTAGGCTTATGCCTGGTGCTATGTCAGCTTGGTAAGTACATTTAGACACATTTGTAGTCAATTCTCTCGCTTGATTTGTGGTTTTCTGAATGAATCTCCTTTATGTCCTGTCAGGCTCTGCCGTTGATTTGGGGTGCTATTTCACCAACTGGTCCCAGTACAGGCCTGGTGATGGGAAGTTTCTGCCCCAAAACGTAGACCCCTTCCTCTGCACCCACCTGTTCTATGCATTCGCCATCATCAACCATGCCAACGAGCTGGTCACCTACGAGTGGAATGACGATGTGCTCTACAAGTCCTTCAATGCCCTCAAGACTAAGTGAGTGGGGACTGTTCTGGCATTTTCTCAAAGCACAATATCAAGGATCACAAACTTATCTTGAAAAATAATACTTTAACCATTGGCTAATTGTCTTTCACATATATCACGTAGGAATCCTTCTCTGAAGACTCTGTTGGCTGTTGGTGGATGGAATTTCGGTTCTACACAGTGAGTATAACTGTATGTGGTTATTTCAAAAAATAAATAAGTAAAACTATGACAGTGTAATAAAACACATTAATGCTCCCAAACATACTGTTGGTTCAGTAATGTGCAAAATGTCTAGTTACTGAACACCTGACATTAGATTTAAAGATATTCTCTCATCCAGTAAAGAAAAAAAAAAAAGAAGTAATAATTGAACTTAAACTGGCTGTGCAAAGAATGGTAACAAAGTCCACCTCCGTACAGGTTCTCCATCATGGTGTCCACTCCAGCCAACCGTCAGAAGTTCATCCAGTCTTCTATCAGATTCCTGAGGACCCATGGCTTTGATGGTATGGACCTGGACTGGGAGTACCCAGGAGCACGTGGAAGCCCCCCAGAAGACAAGCAGAGGTTCACTCTGCTGTGCAGGGTCAGTACACTTGACTACACTGGACAATAGCAGTTTTGATATGAGACTTTCAGGACAAATGTTTAATGTTTTTTAATTTGTGCAGGAACTTGCTCAAGCCTATGAAGCAGAGGCCAGGGAAACAGGTCAACCTCAGCTCTTGTTAACTGCTGCAGTGGCTGCTGGAAAGGGAAACATTGATGGCGGATATGAGATTGCTGAGATCGCAAAGTAAGTAGGCTAGCTTGCATCTTGTAAAATATATCTTTTTAAAAAAATTTAATTAAGTCATTTTGCCTTCCTGTAGAGAGCTAAATTTCATCAATGTGATGACCTATGATTTCCATGGAGCATGGGACCCTTTCACTGGACACGTCAGTCCACTGTACCGTGGTTCTAAGGACCAAGGGGACCTCATTTACTTCAACACTGTAAGAAACTATAAAAGACTTTTTATTGTTGATTTCTCTTGTTCAGTATAAACTTTCTAACAAGGTTATTAATACTTTTGCAGGACTTTGCCATGAAATACTGGAGAGACAATGGAACTCCACTGGAGAAACTGAGAATGGGCTTCATCACTTATGGTCGTACTTTCCGCCTGACCTCCTCTGACACTGGTGTAGGAGCTCCAGCCAATGGTGCTGCTGCAGCTGGACCATACACCCGTGAGGCTGGATTCTGGTCCTACTATGAGGTATGTAGTAACTAGCCATGATTGCCCAGTAAAATAACAGAATAATAAGTAGGGCAATTTTGATATTCCTTAATGATGCATATGTAATGGGTCAACAACTACTGAAAATTCACTGATTTGCTCTGTTTATCTTGTAATTTGTGCTCTAGATCTGCAGTTTTCTGCAAGGCACACAAATCCAATGGATTGAAGACCAAAAGGTACCATATGCTACCAAAAACAATGAATGGGTTGGATTTGAGACCAGAGACAGCTATGACATTAAGGTATGGGGATGTTTTTCTGTTTTTTGAATCTAGGGTATTTTCAGTAAAGACTAAAGTTTGCCTCCCTGTACAGGTGCGCTATCTGCAAGAGCAAAAGTTTGGAGGGGCTTTTGTGTGGGCTCTAGATCTGGATGATTTTGCAGGACGTTTCTGTGGACAGGGTGCCCACCCACTGCTTTCTCACCTTCGCAAACTTCTTAACATTGGTAAGACATAAGAGTAGTCACATTCACAGGACAGAAATGAACCTTTTGTTTTTTTTATTTTCATCGTGGTAGTAGTATTTGAATTGGTATAGTTTTGAAAAATGTTTGTATCATAACATTAGACCTGACTTCATATACACAGCTTTGACATTCTTTGACTGCCTCTTTCACTGTTCAATTAAGTCACTTCTATAAATATATATATATATATATTAGGGATGCAAATTATCGGTTAATTCATTAACTGATAGTTGATTGACCTTATCGGTCGATTAACGATTAACTGATAAGCGGCGTTTTTCACCTGAATTTTAGTGTTTCAATAGGGTCTTTAAGAATATAAGCTATAGTAACATAACACTGAGTCATAAATATATCATAGTATTATTATATTGTATATTCCTCAATTAATTATTCCTTAGTAAAAAGCAGACAAATGTATTGATGCTGAATAACAAAATACAGTAATCCCTCGCTCTATCCAATTTTTTTTTTTATAGTGTAAAATTTTTTTTATAGAGTAACATTGTGTTCTGTCCTGATTGGCTAAGAGACTAGACCAGGACTGAACGTGGACTGGACCAGGTCTGAACCAGGTCTGGACCTGGACTGGACCTGGACTGGACCGGGACTCGACCGGGTCTAGACCTGGACTAGACCAGGATTAAACCACTGGGGCGCGTGCTGGTTTCGCCGCGCCCCACGCTCCGAGCCGCAGGCCAGCCGCGCGGGGCTCGGGGCGCGGGGCTCGGGCCACGGGCCGCGGCGAAACCAGCAGCGGCACACATTCCGGGTTAGATCTCGCCTCGCACGTACACCCGGGGCTGCTGAGCAGTGCCGTTGGCGCCTGCGGTCGGCTGTGAGTCGATCTTAGCGCAGCGCGGTTGGCTTGTTTCATGACCACGCGGGTGCGCATGTCCGCGTGTCCGCGGTTAGCGGTTAATTACAATTAATGAATTTTGATCGACCAACGTCTTAATCGACAATTAACCGTTAATCGATTAATTGTTGACATCCCTAATATATATATATATGTATATATATATATTATATATATATATATATATATATATATATATATATATATATATATATATATATATTCAGAAAATTGTAAACAATTAATGTTATTGTATAAAAGTACACAGATTACGAGTCATTGAGAAAAAAAGCCCTCATAAATTGCCTAAAACTAGATCTTTGGCAGAATCATTAGACCCCAGAAATGCCAGACTGCTTATAACTAAAGTGAGTTTATAGTATTCATCTTTGTATAATCACACCTCCTCTTTGTCTAATGCAGAGATGCCCTCACCGCCCCCACCCACCACTCCTGACCCCAATGCCACCACCCGGACTACCACTACTACCACCACCACCACCACCCATGCCCCAGGACCGGGCTTCTGCAATGGCAAACCTGACGGCCTCTACCCCAACCCCGATGACAAGAACAGCTTCTACTCGTGCCATGGAGGCATCACTCACATCCGCCACTGTGGTGCCGGCACTGTCTTCGACCCCAGTTGCCTGTGCTGCACCTGGCCATGAGCAGTGTAATAACTTTTCATAAAATAGCAATTTCTTTATCAAATATTTCTAAATGTGTACATTCAAACATTCAAAATAAGAAATATGTGATATTGTACTAGCCTTTACATCAATTGCAATTAAATGCTATTAAACATCTACATAGTGATGTCTTTGCCTCATTTTGCATTGCTGGTTGTTTAGGATCTGGCTGAGAAATATTGACGATACAAATTAAAACATAAATAAGGGTAGAGAGATACTAAGACTACTAGGCCTGTTACAATGAAAAAAATTGGAGCATGATGTATTGTTACAGAGAAATATTCCAATTAACGATAATACTGAAACTTCTTTATGGCCCTGACAGAATTACAATACGAGTAAAAGTTGAACCAAAGTGCTTTACAGCATTAAACACATCATAGTGAAACAATAAAACAAATGTAAAATATATAAAATATTCTCAGATCTCAGATGAAAAGGGAGGGTATTCCAGAGCTTAGGGGCCACAACAGAGAAAGGTCGGCTTCCCTTGGTTTTTGAGGCGGGATGGGGGACGGACAGTAGGTTGAAAGAGTTTGAGCTGAGAGACTGAGGGGCAGTGTGTGGGGTTAAAGATCAGTGATGTACTGTGGCATGAGTGAGTTGAGTGATTAAAAAACAGAAAATAACCATTTTAAAATCAATTCTGTATTTAACAGGTAATCAGTGGAGTTGGGTTAGGATGGGTGTGATATGGTGTCTCTATTTGGACCTGGTGTACAGTCTGGCAGAAGCATTTTAGACTAACTGTAACCTACTGAGGGAGGATTGTGGGAGGCCTGAACAGCGGGTTGCAGTAGTATAGTCTATTGGTTATAAAAGGGTGTAAGATTGTTTCAGATTTATTGCGTGTTAGGATTAGTTTTAATTTAGAGATTTGTCTTAACTGAAAAAACTAGATTTAACAACATTTTAAATTTGTTTCTCAAAGTTTAAAAGAGAGTCCATAAAAACCCCAAGGTTCTTTGCAGAACTGTGCAAATCTGTCGCAAGAGGCCCAAGGTCAGATGTGAGCGTATCAGTGCAAGGTCCAAATAGAATAACTTCAATCATATTTTCATTTAGCTGGAGAAAATTAAAGGACATCCAGTTTTTTATTTCCACAAGACAGGCATGGAGAGTGGCAAAGGACGAGCCATTTTTGGGGGAAGATAAAGCTGGGTGTCGTCAGCATAGAGGTGGTACTTAATCTGATGTTTCTTTAGAAATAAACCCAAGGGGAGCATGTATAAAGAAAATAAAAGAGGCGCTAGGATGGACCCTTGGGGCAAGCCACACATGTCAGCTATGAAGTGAACCATTTTAGGACTGAGCCCTGCAACCCAACAACATACGGCAGGCATTTTAGAAGGATCTGCTGGTCAATCTTGTCAAAGGCTGCACTTAAGTCCAAAAGAATTAGCACAGATGAGGAACAATTTTCCTGCTGTTTTCATGCCAACAGGGAGGGGGCATTAATCTGAGACCAGCAGTGCATTGAACGAGCTTAAGAAGAGGCAGCTGGGTGGGTTGTGTAGGACGTAAACAGCCACTCAATTGCAGGTACCATAGCGGGCACCCTTATCAGATTGTGGATAGCTAGACCATGTAGTTTGCAAGCAGATAGCTGACGCATCTATTTAGGTGCAAACCGTCTGCCTGGTAGTGTGAGGTGCGATACCAAAACAGATTGAAATTGTCAATGAAGTTGATGAAGTGGGACCTGCAGATGGAGCTGAGCTAGCTGTTTAAATTAAGGGTCCTATTGAGTCGCTCAGCACCGTGATTCAGGGTGGCAATGGGACCGGAGACAAACACGGACATGCCTTGAATAGTTCAGGGTTTCAGAACATTGAAAAGTTCCCTAAAATCCCTTTTTGTGCTTTCCCATATGACATGTCGTTTGTCCCCACATGAACAGCAAGGATTACATGGATTACAGCAAGTCAGGGAGTCTCCTCACAATCGGAGAGACCGTGGCAGCTAGGAAACAGTGCGTAATGGCATTAAAAAAGCGAACATGCCTGATTGAATCACTGATGATAACTGTTTTTGGGGGGAACAATGTCCGTGGCTGAAGATCAGTTGGTGGGATTGTGAGCTGTGGATCATCCCAATGCGACAGGGGCCTCAGACTGGGGGACCAGGCCAGGTGCCGTCCCATTGGCAGTACATCCCTGCTGCAGGAGCGCATTTTCGGGCAAGAGCACAGGTTGGGCCATGGCTTGTTGTAACAGTGGCTTCATGGATGACCTCGGTCGCCATCGGCTGTGCCGCGGTTTGGGACCCCAATAGCACCAATGACGGTGAGTGTGCAAGCAGTGAGGAGTGGCACGGCAAGGCCGGGGCTTAAGGACCACTGGATCGTCTCAAAACAGCCTCTTTTAAGATTTTTCATCTGGCTGATGGTTTAGCACGCTGCACAGTTGACTTGTGGGAATTTATGGATGGAGAGGATGGCGGAGCAGTTGCCTCAGGGCATACTGGAGCATCGTTTGTAGTAGCCTGAGGAAGGCTTGCGTCCCATGGGACTGAGACCTCACTTTGGAGAGCCGGGAAATCAGAGTCCAGATTAGGGAGTAAGGATTTGTAAGGTTCAGTCGGAGGGAGATTTCAGATGTTCATCTTCTGTGATTCTTGTGTAGATGCAGAGTCATCTTGGAGAAACAGAGGGTTGAGCAGGAGAGATGGGTAGAAGTATGTGGGTCCCACACCACTGTGTCCATGAGGGCACTGTTGAGTGATGCTATACGTTTGTGTTGTCCTGTAGCAACATCCATAAGCAATTATTTCCTCGTTTTTCTTAAGTTCAGTGGATAGTCACTGGACCTTCTAGATGAATGATTGTTTTGCCATCAAGATCTGGTTTCAAGGGGGACTGTCCTTCTCCCGGTGCCATGGCTGGCAGTGGCAGAGTGCTTGCAGAACGAGCCTGATGTGCTGTAGTACTCCTCAGTAATTGTAATAATCCAAAATAGGCAAAAGATCCAGGCAGATTAGTCCAAATAATTGTTTGTGACAGACAGATGTCGGGCCTGCTCAGACAGTTGCAGCCATCTTGGGTTCAGGTTTAGTCAAAGTAGCAAACCATTTTTAAATAGACGGCATCATTAAAACATGAGCTGCAACAGATAAATAACAGAATAAACCAATAATTAGCCATAGAAGTAAGTTTTTCACCCTTACAGCTCAAATCTTATAGTATTACAGCAAAAAACTCCCTACTTGTGTACAAAGAAAATGTACACACAATAAATCAAGCTAAGTCCATATAATAATTATTGTGACAAGCATACTCACAACCAGCTGCTCAACACTCAACATAAGTCTGACTGTATTGACAATTCATCTATTACTATACTACACAATGAGCCTTCGTAAGACAGATTTACAATGATGCAATATTCATTGTAAATGAATATTACACAAATACTATACTATACTGATATTAGCACCATATTAGTAAAGTGTGGTTTGCACATACAGTTTCCAAGGTTTTTTCAACAGATGTTTTTTTCAGATGGCAAAGAGGGGACGACTAGTTTAATTTTGGTGCTGCAACAATAAGTCTGAAACTATAAACACACAACCCTGTCAAAAAAGCACAAAAGGCAGTTCATGTTTCCAAGATTTACTGCTGCAGTAAATCTTGGAAACATGAACCAGACAGACAGAGACAGAGAGAGTCAGGCAAGGCAAGGCAAGTTTGTACAGCATGTACATTTGTACAGCACAATTCGTACACAAAGTAATTCAAAATACTTTACAGAATAAGAAATACATTGAAATCACAATACAGACAGCTAAACGGAATTGTTTTGAGCCTAGATTTAAGCAGTATCAAGGTAGAGGCCTGTCTCACATGTTCAGGAAGACTGTTCCAGGTTTTAGATGCATGAATCTGAAACGCTGACTCCCTGTGTTTAGTCCTGACTCTGGGCACCAGGAGGCCGGTCCCTGAGGTTTTCAGAGTGCAAGACGGTTCATATGGTACAAACATGTCAGCTAGAGAGGGAGAGATAGAGAAAGAGACAGCGAGAGAGATTGAGATACTTTATTGATCCTGAGGGAAATTCATATTTAGTTGCAGCAACATTTGCACTGCACTTCTCCACTGTGTCTCAGTCAAAGGTCTCAGTGCAGTTTACTGGTCACATAGGGTCAGCAGATCTGTATCAAGGCAGTTTGAGGAAAGAAAGAGCCATGTGTCCCTCTGTGTCCTGCAGCATCACAGCTGTGTCCACCGGAACCAGGTAAACACAACAGAAAGGCATTCATCTTACTTCGCTCTGGTGTTTTGATGGAATGGGCTATTCCCTTTAAGTATTTCCTCTGGAAGGTCTTCTGCCACATTTTCTGCCACATTTGATGTAAAAAGCATCTAAAATGTCCTTAGCTAGCCTCTTGCATGGTTTCACATAATCCAACAGTCTCTTGTGATCATTCCCTCAAAGTATTGTAAGTAGTCAGTAAAAAAACAAAAACAAAAAGCTTACTACTTACAAATCTAAGGAACAAAATGGTTGACTATCTGTACAGCAACCCTTCAGGATGTGGAAGGAAACTGTAACCAAATGGGTAAACAGGGCCTATGAAAAAAAAAAAGAAGTAAACTAACACTTAGTTCTATATGTTTGATTGTAATAATAAACAACTCTAAATCATAAGGAGAATGAATCTGGTGAAATTTTGGTATTGTAAACGGGAATATAAAACTTCTATTGCCTGAAGAATAAATATCAGGTTGACACAATACTCCACACCCGAAACTTCGAGGTGATTTATTCTTACACAAATAAAGAAGCAAAGTTTGAAAATATAAGACTATTATATCATATCACAACAGTATTTATTCTTTGGTTTCAGCCTCCTGTTATATACAACATTTTGAGGACTTTTACCCATTCAAAGATGTAATATTTATTTTTATACTGTTAATCGCCATGGTAACGGTCCTAATTTCTCATCATTCTCAAAGATGGTTAAATGCACTGTCTAACATCAAACACCATCCAGCAAATGAGAGGTAGCCTGTATAGACCACACACTCCTATACATAAGAAATATGCAAATTAGTGCATGTTTGTTGCCAAATAATACTACAAAAATAATCATTCTGAAGTAGGAGATAGACATATCACATCAGTAATTATTGTTATATGCAGTTATATGTAACATTTTGATGACTTTTCCCCATTCAAAAGATGTTAAATTTAATTTTACATTGTTAATCGCCATGGTAATGGTCTTAATTTCTCTCTTACATCAGACATGATAATCTCATAACCCCACAACAAATGAGCGGTAGCATGTATTAACCGCACACTCGTACTCTTAACAAATAGGCAAATGAGTGCATGTTTGTTGCCATAAAATACTACAGAAATAACCATTTTGAATTAGAAGATAGTTTTAAGCCTGAAGCGACAGAACATGACAAAGACAACAAATGTGATATGCAGTGTAGCTCTCACCGAGATAATAAAGGTGTTAGGGTAACTGCTTAAGTTTCTCCCATACACACACATACGCATACACATAATAATATGGAGCTGCTTAGCGTCTTATTAGTAGATATTATTAGGACTCAGAAAGGAGGATATGGAATGAATTTGAAGTTTAATCTATCATTTCACATATAAAGACATATAAAATATACAAGTTCTTCTTGATACTAGAAATGCAATGATACTGTATGTTTATGTCTCGATACACAGGTCACGATATCAATCCGATTTCAATACCTTTTAAGACAAAAAAAAATCTCATGTAATTTTTTCTGTTAACGAGTATAATATAATAACACTAAGATGTTAATGAAACAATACATACATTACATGCAATAGAATACATTACAGTACAACTACTGTAAAGTTGTAGTTTATGTGAACTGTTTTAGTTTATTCAGTGAAAATAAGAATAGTGCTTTCTCTGGCTATTTTATATTTTATAATATAGTCTACTATTAATAAAGAATGGTAGGAGAGTTACACTATCAGTTACACTATATGATGATTTCTTTTCCTCCTGAGTCTCACTGCACACTCCTGTGTCCACGCTGCCTCCTCCAGCAGAGACAGACAGCAGCTCCTCCCACACTGCCCTGCTACAGTCTGTGCTCTGACAGACACTGTGCTCTCCCATCCTCTTTCTGGACACTCAGAAATATTACATTAGATTACATTACATTACATTATTACATAGAAATATCTTAAAGGACCATTTTCTGAGTAAAACTTGTGAGATTTCAATACCATAATCCCCCTCAAACTGGTCTCTAAGTTCACCGCCCTGGGCCTGGGGACGTCCATCTGCTGCTGGATATGGGACTTCCTCACCAACAGGCCACAGGCGGTTAGGATCGGCAGCCACGTCTCCTCCACACGTGTCCTCAGCACTGGGGCACCCCAGGGCTGTGTTCTCAGTCCTCTCCTGTACTCCCTGTTCACCTACGACTGTACCGCCAGGCACAGCTCCAACACCATCCTCAAGTTTGCTGATGACACCACCATCTTAGGCCTCATCACCAACAACGATGAGAGCGCCTACAGAGACGAGGTGAAATCACTGACCAGCTGGTGTCAGGAAAATAACCTCTCTCTGAATGTCAGCAAAACTAAGGAAATGATCGTGGACTTCAGGAGACAGCCTGTAGACCAGCATCCCCCCATCTCCATTAACAACGCTGAGGTGGAGCAGGTCAGCAGTTTTCAGTTCCTTGGGGTACACATCACTGAGGATCTGTCCTGGACACTACATACAGACACTGTGGTTAAGAAAGCCCGACAAAGACTCTACTTCCTGAGGAAGTTGAGGAAGTTTGGTATGAACACCAGCATCCTCACAAACTTCAACAGGTGCACCATCGAGAGCCTGCTGACGGGCTGCATCACAGTGTGGCATGGGAACTGCACCGCTCAGAGCCGCAAAGCACTACAGAGGGTGGTGCGAGCGGCAGAGGACATCACTGGCAGCAGTCTCCCCTCCATCCAGGACATTTACCACAGCAGGGGTCTGCGTGAGGCACGCAGCATCACTAAGGACCATACTCATCCGGCACAAGGACTCTTCCGTCTGCTACTCTCTGGTAGACGATACAGGAGCCTGCCAGCACGCACAAAAAGACTCAAAGACAGATATTACCCCCCAAGCTGTCAGACTACTGAACTCTGGATAATACTCAAAATACTGAACTCTCAATAATACTACACTAAACTACCTTTCATTATGCATAATTATGTTTACTGCTGCTGCTCTGTATGAATGTATCATGTTTGTCACTACCTCACTGTAAACTACTGTTACATGTGCAATAATCAGTGCAATAACCTATGTGCAATATTTATACCATACTATGTGCAATACGAAATCCACATGCAACACCTATACCACACCATATTATGTGCAATCTGTGAAATACTTACACCTTATTTGATCTTTGATTTAATCCTACCTGCACTATGTACATTGTACCTTGTATTTTTTATTACATTTTATTACATATTTTATTATATTGTTTATTATATTGTTTATTATATTGTTTATTATATTGTTTATTATATTGTTTACTTCTTCCCCTGCACTTTTGCAACACTTTTTTTTTACCATGTACTATTATTGCAGGTTATTAGTACTTCTTGACGATCTTAGCGAGTCAACGGTTCTTCTGATCCTAAGCATTTCATTGCATTGTTGACCTTGTGTTGATTCTGCATATGACAAATAAACAATCTTGAATCTTGAGATAGAGTCTGTATATCACGTCACTGGTGCGTATATGAGCACATTTGATTAAAGACGATGCAAAGCCAAAAGTGAATCTAAAGTATTTTAAAGTTAATATCTTTATCATTCCTGAGTCTATCAACATAAAATAAAAAGTAACTGAAAGATAAAATCCACCTCCGTTAGAATATTCCAGCTGTAGGCCCCTATGGAGCTGTTTTTTTGCTGCATCTGGGAAGGTAATTGTTTTCCTTTCCACCAAAATAAATGACAACACAGAATGCACAGAATGCATGTGTCAATATGCACACACATGCATATCGACAGAACACGTGTATCAAATCATGAGACCAGTATCAAACAATTCAATATTATATCGAATATTGTTGCGTCCCTACTTGATACACATATATTATTTGCAAGTATTCAGTGTCATAAAAAGTTTGAAAAGCTACTGGCATACCCCCTTTTGTCCATCGATGCACAGTTGACCATTTGACCACAGCCCTATTCCTCAGAAAAGGACAGATTAGCAAAAAGGTAAGAGGGTACAACATATGCCTGTCACTATAATTATTATATCAACTTGTAGCTCAGTATATGAAAGCTGGAGCAATATATTTTTGGACTCACCATTTATTGTGTGAACATCTGTCCACATTTTCATTGCAATAATGGGGAGATTTTTCTTATTTTTGTTGTATTACAATAAGATTTGTGCTGTACAGGGTTGCATAAGTCACTTCTATGGCTATTTATTGCTTCATTATGTCTATTTATAAAATGGTTTACTGGGATTATCTTTGCTTTATCTTGTCTGTGTGGCATAAAATAGTTTCAGTATCGTTTATCGTTATATTTCTCTGTAGCAATATATCACGCTTAAAAATTTGTTATCGTGACCTGCCTAGTTTAACATTTCAAAAAAAGGCATTTAGAAGAACCTATTTCACATAATTAGTTACTTGTAAACTGAAATGTTTTTTTTTAGATTCCACACTGAATAAAGTATTACTTTCAATTATACTTTACACCATGTTCATTTAAGGGTGTTTCTTTATCAAATAAAGAAGTGTCACTACTTACATTCTATTCCCACCTGCTTTCAGGCTCAGATTTCAATAATACAATAACATCGCATGTCGAATAAAGCAAAATGCAATTCCATAGACTTAAAGGAAGTAATGAGACTTTTAGCCATTCAAACTCCATTCTTAGCAGGTGTCCAAAACAGTAACTGCTGTTTCGCCCTAGAGTGAAATGCAGCAGCATCTTTTGTCTGTAACTGTCCGGTTCTATGAGCAAAAGCATATCAGCATTACCAACTCTGACGGAAAAGATCAACTAACACAAGGTATACTATTTCAAACATACCTCTGGATTGACTCTTTAGTAAGGGGGGCATTTTGTGAAAGACAAATAATCAAATTGTTTGTGTAAATAACAGGTGAGTTTTTAGGGTGGCAGAGTAGTTAGTGCTCTTACTTTCTAGCCACAAGGAGATCATTTTGCTGATGAGAGCTTAACTGTTGTGCCCCTGTCTTTCCAGAAGTCTTTCCGAAAACATGTTGAGTAACAATAAATTTCCCCTAATAAATACATTTGAGAGTGAATGGTGACCACTTCAAATCACCATGGACACCCTCATGAATAATGTGTGAATAATGCACAAAATCTTTACAGTTTTGTGTATTATTAATTTACTCAATACTCAGTGATGGTAAACTACAGCTGTCTTGGGGTAGACTGATAGACAAACTGCACCATCAGCCCCTCTGACCACCACCACTCACACGTACACACTTAAGACTAGGCAATGTGGGCGTCTTTGTGCCACTGGCTCTCCACTGTGACACCTGGAATTCCCATTGGTCTCCCATTAAGTATTATGCCCGAGTATGGACAAGCATGGCCGTCCCTCCATAACCCATCACATACAGCAACATGTCCTTTGTTTTCTACAATCTGAGGTGGTCTCCACACCTGTGACCAACTGATGGCCATGTCACCCCAAATTATAGTCGTCCATGCCACTCAATTTGCATATTAGACATTATAACTTGCTAAAGACTCTGAGCACACCACTTGCTTTAGGATAGTAAAGGTGTAAAGAGTTTGAATGGTGCACGTCAGTCAGTAAGCTGAGCTGAGTGATGTTATACCTGTACACTTGAGTGACTCTCAGTTTCACTCAAATGCCACACAATGGCTGGCTGCTTGAGCCTGCTCGCTGCTCTGCTGCTCATCCACTACAGTAAGTTTTGGTTTTATATCAGGAGCTCAAGTCTAAGTTTAAGTGTTCATTTAGAGACCTTATTCATTTAATCAACCACAAAATATATTTTTCTTAATTTCTTCACGGTAATTGTAAGGATGTGTTCCTTGGATGTTGAGTTTGTTTACGCTGTTGCTCGTGGCTCTGGGATTCAAAGTGGAACTTGAATCTAGTCTCCGCTCGTTCCTTTCATTTGTGTATGATTAGTTTTTGTTATTCAACAAAAATACCAGTTCTTTTACTCAAGAAAAACATACATTTTTAGTTCACAGAAAAGATTGTATTTTTGGTCAAAGCTTTAGTCAGAGTACTTTTTATTTCATTTTTAGTAAGATTTAGTCAGGAGAATGATTGTTTTCTTTTTCCAGCAACTACATTCAAACTGGTGTGTCACTTTTCCAACTGGTCCCAGTACACAACGGGATTGGGCAAGTTTACGGTGGAGAACATAGACCCTTTCCTGTGCACACATGTGGTGTATGACTTTGCTGTTATCAACCATGACAACAAGCTCACAGGAAACGAGTGGGCCGAGAAGAGCGTCTACCAAGGACTGGCTAGACTTAAAAACAGGTACATAACTGTCTTTAAGTTGTTTTAGAAAGCTCAGATGAATCAGTGGAAGTGAAATGTGATCTATTTGGAGAAGTTTTAATTATTTGCATAGTCCAGTGGTGGAAGAAGTACTCAATTTTGCTACTTAAGTAAAAGTACAGATACAGGAGATACAGTTCTACCTGTTTAAAATCTACTTAAAGAATAACCATTAAGCTTCAAATATATTGATTTTGATAAAGATTTGTCTTGAATTTTGTTCAGCAGAAGCAACTGAATTGGTAGGTTTTTTTTTCGTAGCTGATTTATTTGTATATTTTTGTTTACTCAGACTACAAATGTACTAACCCCCCCAGCCTTTTCAGCAGGTCTCAATCAATAATAAAATACATTTACTTTTTAGTGGAATAGAAAGTACATGTACTTGCTCTCAAATGAAGTAAAAGTAAATAGTATCCTCTCTAAAATCTACTTAAGTAAAGTACATATACCTAAAATGTATACTTAAGTGCAGTACTTTACTTCTTAATTTCCACCACTGGCATAGTCTAATTTGTAATAATTTTATGTTATATGCATTTAATCAAAAACTTTGCAATTGTGGTTAAGAAAATTGCTATTATTTTAATTATTATTATTTTTTACTTTGTGAGTTGCTGTTGATTTATATTAATTATATATATTTATATTTCTGTATATTCTAAATTGTAATTTAATTGTAATTCAATTCTGCAAACATAGCATACATAGCAGCTAAGTTCTAAGTTTTAACTTCTACCTACTCCTTTTGAGCACCTCAGCTGTTCACTTAAATGATAATGCACTTACTGTAATGTAAGGAAAATCATGCTCAAATAAATAAATAAATAAATAAATAAATATTCAAAATACAGTATAGCCACAGCCAGATGATCTCAATTAGCAGCTATTATTTTTGCAGGCACAGACGGAATACAGTAAATATGGGTTGTTTATTGACATTTTGAACTGTCACTGTTAAATTAGAACTTTTTCCCCAGAAACTCTGAGCTTAAGACTCTGCTATCAGTGCAAGAGAGGAGCACCAAAGAGCCACTGTAAGTGCACACTGCCCTCTACTGACCCAAAGCTGTGATTGTAACACGAGAGTGGAGAGTCATATTAGAAGAAGTGACTTTATATATATATATATATATATATATATACACACTCAACAAAAATATAAACGCAACACTTTTGTTTTTGCTCCCATTTTTCATGAGATGGACTTAAAGATCTAAAATTCATTCCAGATACACAATAGTACCATTTCTCTCAAACATTGTTCACAAATCTGTCTAAACACATCAAGATGCTGATCTGACATCATGATTAGTGCACAGGTGTACCTTAGACTGCCCACAATAAAAGGCCACCCTGAAATGTGCATTTGTTTTTGCTTTATTGGGGGTCTGGGGACTCAGAACCAGTCAGTATCTGGTGTGACCACCATTTGCCTCATGCAGTGCAACACATCTTCTTCGCATAGAGTTTATCAGATTGTCAATTGTGGCCTGTGGAATGTTGGTCCACTCCTCTTCAGTGGCTGTGCGAAGTTGCTGAATATTAGTGGGAGCTAGTACACGCTGTCGTATACGCCGGTCAAGCACATCCCAAACATGCTCAGTGTGTGACATGTATGCTGGCCATGCAAGAACTGGGACATTTTCAGCTTCCAAGAATTGTGTACAGATCCTTGCAACATGGGGCCGTGCATTATCTTGCTGAAACATGAGGTGATGTTCATGGATGTATGGCACAACAATGGGCCTCAGGATCTCATCACGGTATCTCTGTGCATTCAAAATGCCATCAATAAAATGCACCTGTGTTCTTCCCACCACCACCATGGGCCACTCGATCCACAACATTGACATCAGCAAAGCACTCACCCACACGACGCCACACACGCTGTCTGCCATTTGCCCTGAACAATGTAAACCGAGATTCATCCGTGAAAAGAACACCTCTCCAACGTGCCAGACGCCATCGAATGTGAGCATTTGCCCACTCAAGTCTGTTACGGCGACGATCTGGAGTCAGGTTAAGACCCCGATGAGGACGACGAGCATGCAGTTGAGCTTCCCTGAGACGGTTTCTGACAGTTTGTGCAGAAATTGTTTGGTTATGCAAACCAATTGTTTCAGCAGCTGTGCGAGTGGCTGGTCTCAGACGATCTTGGAGGTGAACCTGCTGGATGTGGAGGTCCTGGGCTGGTGTGGTTACACGTGGTCTGCGGTTGTGAGGCCAGTTGGATGTACTGCCATATTCTCTGAAACGCCTTTGGAGACGGCTTATGGTGGAGAAATGTACATTCAATGCACGAGCAACAGATCTGGTTGACATTCCTGCTGTCAGCATGCCAATTGCACGCTCCCTCAATGCTTGTGACATCTGTGGCATTTTGCTGTGAGACAAAACTGCACATTTCAGAGTGGCCTTTTATTGTGGGCAGTATAAGGCACACCTGTGCACTAATCATGATGTCAGATCAGCATCTTGATGTGGCACACCTGTGAGGTGGGATGGATTATCTCAGCAAAGCAGAAGTGCTCACTATCACACATTTAGACAGATTTGTGAACAATGTTTGAGAGAAATGGTAATATTGTGCATCTGGAATGAATTTTAGATCTTTAAGTCCATCTCATGAAAAATTGGAGCAAAAACAAAAGTGTTCCGTTTATATTTTTGTTGAGTGTATATATATATATATATATATATTAGGAGCAGTGGGCAGCACACATTACTGCGATTGGGGACCATCTCCATGATCTTCTTGCTTCGGTTTGGTCAGGACCTAAGCTGGAGGATTTTACCTATGGTGCATGTTTTGGGTTGATGGGGAAACCGGAGTGCCCAGAGGAAACCCACCCAGACACAGGGAGAACATGCAAACTCCACACAGAAAGGCCCAGGCGACCCGGGGATCGAACCCAGACCATGCATGCAAACTCCACACAGAACACACACAGAAAGGCCTGGGCAACCCGGGGATCGAACCCGGAACCTTCTTGCTGTGAAGCAAGAGCGCTAGCCACTCAGCTACCGTGCCGCTAGATTAGATTAGATTAGATTAGATTAGATTCGATTCAACTTGATTGTCATTACACATGTATAAATACAGGTAATGAAATGTGGTTTAGCATCTAATCAGAAGTACAAGGAGCAGCAAGTGTGATATATACAGTATAAACAATATAGACAGTATGGTTGTAGTGAATTATGTACAAATAAATAGGGCAATATGAACATGTGGGAGTACTTTGTTGTTAATCTATGTAGAGGATATAAACATATGTATTATAAACAAGTATTCAGTAGGGGTGGGTATTGGCAAAGAAGTCACGAATCACGATTCATATGCCACGATGCGATACTATCACGATGCATCACGATACTTGAATTATTGCGATGCATTGCAATATATTCGACATACTTCAGTGAAAATGTACCAAAAAAAAGAGGATAACTTAAATATCAGTGGCTGTGTATCTGGGTAGTGTTTTCAATTGATACACAAGTCTGAGCAACTCAATTCATAACTGAATTTATTGAATAACAAAAACAAATAAAACAAACCAATAACAAAAAAGTGCATAGGATTTTTTCTAAAACAAAAAATGATGTTCAAACATTTGCCATTTTGGAGGTAGCTACCATTATAACAAACAATACCCTTTCACAAAGAAAAAAGTGCATAGGATTTATTTAAAAAACACACACACACACTAATAATTAATAAATGTATTTATTAATAATTAATTAATACATTATTAATTAATAATAATCGATTTTTGGCATCAAGAATCGATGCAGTATATTGTCAAAGTTAGTATCGCGATGCATTGTCATGAGGATTATTTTGCACACCCCTAGTATACAGTAGAGCTATTAGTAGGCCTATATATGATGTGCTATGAATAAGTATACAGGTGTGCTATAAATATGTAAGTGAATAAATATAATATGTATGAACAATAGAAGAAGAAGAAGAAGAAGAAGTGAACTTTATTGATCTCACACTGGAGAAATTCTTCTCTGCATTTTAACCCATCCTATATATATATACATATATTAGGAGCAGTGGGCAGCACACACATTAGGGCGCCCGGGGACCATCTCCATGATCTTCTTGCTTCGGCTTGGTCAGGACCTAAGCTGGAGTACCTATGGTGCATGTTTTGGGTTGTACAAGATATGTACCAGATGCACTGTAACACAGAGATATACAGAGGATATATCAAAATACAAACAGAATAACAAACCTTTGTGGTGCTTGAGACAAATCAAATGCCCAGCAGCTGACTGTTGGTTTTGTCCAGGTTTTCCAAAATGCTGTCCAGTGCAGCCACTCGTCAGACATTCATCCAATCGACAGTCACTTTTCTGAGGGCACGAGACTTTGATGGTCTGGACTTAAACTGGCATCACCCTGGAAACAATAAATACAAGTTCACTCAGCTCTGTAAGGTGCTACCTCCGCTTCCTCGCATTAATGTTTTTATTTGTAGTTTTTAAATTGTGCTATTTTCTGATCTCGAGATATATATACATATATTGTTTCCTCATCAAAAACATACTTGAAGTTGTGTTTGGCTTCATTCACTCATGTTTGGCACACAAATCATGCATATTTATTTATACAAGACATATATTTATTTATTTATTCATACAGGAAGCATGCCACTGTTTTATTTATTTATTTATTTAACGCTGTACACCTTCACTAGAATCATTTGGATAATTTCAGCCCTGGAATTCCCAATCTCTACTGAACTACTTTGGAGATGTAGACAGACTACTAATAAAGGGTTACTCAAACATGTGTGAATGAAAACCCAAAAAAAATTCCAGGTATTTTTGAGGAGGTAACAACATTGTATCATGGCTTAAAGCTCCCACAAGTCAATTTTGTATAATAAAGGACCTTTAAGTTTATCTGTTTGATTGCGCTTGTGTGTGCTTATAGATTTGGGAAAATAAGCGAAATGCAGAGCCTTTAAAGCCTTTGCTATGCATGATTAAATAAAAATGTGCAGTTAAAAGTGTAAAATTCAAAACAAAAATTACTAATGATTCACAGGATCTGCTGCAGGCTTTTGAGAATGAGAGCCTTGGCACAGAAAGACCCAGACTGCTGTTGTCTGCTTCTCTGACCCCAAAAACAGATGTTGTCTCCTTTGATCACTACGAAGTCACAGAGTTAACAAAGTAAGTTCTATATCAGTTATAATATATAATCTCTGAATGTGCACAAAAACATCACTGGTCAACTGGACATAAAAGAGTGTGTTATTTTTAAACAATAAACTTCTATCTTAAAGGAATTTTATTATAGTATTTTCTGATATTATGTTATAATGTTGTTTCTTGAGCTTTGGAGCTGTAGACAGACTAATAATAAAGGATTACTCATGTGTGAATGAAAAAAAACAACAACAACAACACAGCTCCAGATGTGTTTTTGAGGAGATAACAACATAACATGGTTTAAAGGCAAAAGGAGAAATTCAATTTGTGAACTGGACACAGTGGCGGTTCTACATTGAATTACTCCCTGGGCGAGACCCCCTCCGAGCGCAGCCCCCCCAGGAATGAAAAAAAAAAACAAAAACAAAAAAACACAAGCCCACACAAGCACCCCCCCCATCCCCATCCCCCCAAGGAATGGGGAAAAAAAAAAAACCACAACATTTACCACAAGCAGCCATGTTTAATTATCACTAAAGAGTACATTGCTGCAAGCTATTATTTTTCAATATCATTGCCAAAGCCCAAATAGAACCATAGACAGCAATTATTATATCAGTTTTAACAATCAAACCATGTGTTAGATTCCATCTTCATATCCAATTTCACATCCTTATCCAACTACAAATAACAGTCCCCATAATGATAAAACACCTGCAATTCAACATAATAAAGGAAATACTTAAATAACCCCCATATGGTATGACTTAATTAACTAAGTCATACCATAATTAACTAAGTCATACCATAATTAACTAAACAAAATAAAACCGCAAATTAACATTAGTGATTGCCCCTTTAATGTGGCCCCCTTTAGCGCACCACTCTGCGCTGTTTCTCGCAAGACCAGGAAGTGCCGCAGTTTGGCCCTTGAAACAGAGAGCAGCGCGGAGGAGAAGGTCGGGAGAGCATGAGGGGAACAGAGTCCAGAGAGCAGGAAACAGTTTGTAAGCACTCCTGCAGGAGCAGCGAAAGGTTTGAGGCAAACCAGGCGGAGCGAGAGGGAGAGAGGGAGAGAGGTTTTGTTTCAAGCGCTCGGCACGGCGCCCCTCACGAACTTGCGCCCTGGGCAATTGCCCCACTCGCCCCCCCCAAGAACCGCTACTGACTGGACAAAAGTTTATTTAGTCAAATACGTTTCGCAGCTCATCCAAGCTGCTTCTTCAGAACTGAATGAGAAATTCAATTTGTCCAGTTGACAAATTTAATTTCTCCTTTTGTCATAGATTCTACCTTGACGACTGAGGGATTCTACACACAACATGGCTTACAGCTCACAAGAGTCACTTTTGTCAATAAAGATTTAATCATGACAGCAAAATCTAATATGATTTCAGAATTCTGGACTTCATCAGTGTGAAAACGTTTGATCTCAGTCGTGGTGCAGTAACAACCCACCACAGTCCACTCTATGGCAACGACAATGCCACCATAGTAATAACTATTTATTTCCTTATTTATTTATTTATTTATTTATTCTACAGATAGAAAAAAATGTTTTGCATTAACTTTTTGGTCTGTTGTTTTAGGATTTTATCATGCAGTACCTGCTGGACCTAGAGATTCCTGCAGAGAAGTTGTTGTTAGGATTCCCTGCTTATGCTCGTTCATACACACTCTCCACTGAAGCGTCTGGACCTGGAGCTCCTGTGAGGGGACCAGCCTATCCAGGCCCATTCACCCAAGAGATGGGCTTCTGGTCTCACTATGAGGTAATATGCCTTTCAGGTGTAATAATGCTAATGAGATCAGCGTGTAGTCAGACTGGGGCTGGGCAATTAACCAAATAATATAAATAAATTTGTGTTTTTAATAATCAGCAATGTGAAAAATTGCTAAATTGTGAAATTGAGATTTACTATGAAAGAAGTACTCCTGACAAGGTTATTGTGCAGAATGAAGGGGACAGGGCAGTGAATATACAATAATTCTGCAGCATACAAAATATTAGGTTAGGCCCACAGAGAGACAGACCATCAAATTTAATGAAATTAAATTTAAAAAATGAAAATGAAAGTGAAACAAAAACATAATTTAACTTTAACATAATTTGGTGAAATAAAACATACTAGCCCCCATGGCAGAAGATACATCAAGGCCTGTTGTGACGTGAGCCGTCCTCCTGTGGACCCACCACCCGCGGGAGGATTCATGGGGGCTGGTGCATTGTGTTCTGGGCAGCAGAACACTGCTTGGACTGCTGCCCCCGCGACCCAGAAAATGGAAAAGCAGAAGAAGATGAATGAATGAATGAATGAATAAAACATACAAATTTCAACTCATTTACAATAAACATAACTCATTTACAGTATATAAAAATTGTATATGAAAGTAAGTGAAAGTAGTTTACTGTTGCTCATTATACTTTTAACAGGTTGGATATGACAAGACAATTAGGGATGCAGTGATATGGTTTTCCCATGATTTTGATTTTTTAAAAAAAGAACGATAAAATGATATGTTAAAATTATTTTAAAAAAAAAACAACACAAACACACACACACACACGCAAACAACTTTTTTAGCCATATTGCCCAGCCCTAAGTCAGATGCTACAGCTACAGCTTCTAAATTTAAATATGCAGGATATATATTTGAACCAATTTACATATTTCCCCCTGTTACGTATGGATATACTGTAAATAAAAGGGCATCAGGCTGTTTTCTGACCTATGTTATAATGTGTCGTCATCACAAACACACCTGGAGATGTGTCACGTGTTTAACGCACAAACCCTGCATATTTACGCCGAGTTCTTCTCGCAAACGGAAAAAACACTGTTCCACCTTGTGATGTCATGTGGTAATACAGGAAGTGCTCCACTGTGTTTTTAAAATCCATACCATCTATCACTACTGAACAAAAGGTAAATGTTAGCTCTTAACTTGAAGACAACCACTACGTGACATCACGAGGTGGCACAGAGCATTCGAGATGTAGACTGACTAATAAAGTATTACGCAAACATGTGTGAACGAAACAAAACACAACTCCGGGTATGTTTTTGATGAGTTAATATTCCAAAATTCACATGAGTTAATTTTGCATACTATAGGACCTATAAAACAGCTAAAATTGTATTGTGTATTCAAAACTCATTCTTTTATGTGCATGTCCATGTCCATTAATAACTGTTGTGTTGGTGCCAGACATGTGCGTTTCTACAGGGGGCATCGGTCTACTGGATTGACAAGCAGTACGTGCCCTATGCTGTCAAAAACAATCAGTGGGTGGGCTTTGAAAACCAGAAGAGCTATGGCGCAAAGGTACACCAGCAGAAGCAGTACACATATTTTAAACTCAGATCTGACCATATGAATGTGTTTGCATCAGGTGACGTACCTGAGGAGCCAGTATTTGGGAGGGGCCGCTGTGTGGAGTCTAGACTTTGACGACTTCACTGGAAAATTCTGTGGTCAAGGCTATTATCCTCTGATCTTCAATCTGAAAGCAGAACTTAGTAGAGGTGACAATGCACAGTTCACAAAAATACATTTGTTTAGTGCTTATTTTATGATTTTCGTTTAAATATAATTGAATTTATCTAATGTTTGTAAAGAGAACTATAATGTACTTAAAGGGACAGTGTGTAAGATTTTTACCCGTTAATTACTGAAATTGAAGATACCCTTTCAAAACTACATTGTTTTCCAAGCCTTTTCACTTCCATCATGAAATCAAAGTATTCTTTTGGACTTAGATATAGTCACATAAAAGGGGGATCTTCCCCATATTAGAGGCAGCCATTTTGAATACGAGAGCCGCAGAAGGACATTTGGGCTCATCCTTCGCCTAGGCTCCTGCTAGCGCCTGCTCGGCCGCGCTGCCTGAGGGAGCGAAGGAGAGAAGGAGAGAAGGAGAGAAGGAGAGAGGGGGAGGGGGGGGGGGGGAGGGGGGAGCCTCGTGGTTTTGGGTAAACAAGACAAGCTGCTGTATCACACGTCGTAATGGATCTAACACGTGTTTTGGACTAAATTGTTTTACTGGATTTTATTCGCTGGATCCTTACGGACAGATTGAGAGCAAGTTTATGGTGAAATACAGAGTGTGACCTGTCCAGAGCCTTCAAAGGTAAGCTAAGTAACAAACCTCGTTTTGTGCTTTTCTGTATAAAAGCCCCATGTGCTCGGGGAGTGATTGTTGTGCAGGGAAATGAATTACATAGTTAAAAAGAGGAGACTGTAAGGTTTCATTTGATGTGTAGAGTGTCATGGTACATGTGTGTTTTCATGCGAAAAGAAAAAAAAATGTGACCGCGGGACCGCGTTTTATTTATACCGTAGTTGTCGGCGAGAGCTCACACAGCGCCGGGTGCGCGCGGGAACGCGAGCTGTCTGCGTTACGGCGCGCCCGGGTGACCCTCGAGGTCTGCCGTAGCCAAAAGAGGAAGTGGAATAGCGACTATCCACCTATGCGCCACGAATCCTACACACTGTACCTTTAATGTATATGGTGAACGCTGACATTTCTTTGCAAGTGATGACAAACAAAAAAATATCATGTAGGATGACATACTGAAACACTGGTCTACAAGCAAAATGCTTCCGGAACAAAAGTAGTAAAACTTTTCTTGGTTTAGGTCACTAATAAAGAAAAAGTAAGTCAGACATTCTGATTGGCTATAGTTTCCAAGATATAGTATTGGGTCAAAATAGGAAATTTATGCAAAATAAGGCAAAAACTGTAGTTTATCAGAAGGTACAGTGTGTCTACAAGCAACCAGTTCTATCTGAAAGCCTGTCTGCACATTCCAATACATTCATTTTAATATGACTAGAGTTTTATCATCAAATATTTTTTTATTTCACATAAGATAGATGCCTCGAAATTGTGTGCACCTGATGTCTTAAGATATTTCTTGTTAAGTGCAAGTTAAATATTTTCAAAGTATAAATATTATTTTTAAGCAGAAATGCCTAAATCTATTGTATAAACAGATGCGATTTTGATGAATACATTAGCTAACCAGCAGTTATCAATTGATTTTCAGATCATCTTATCAATATAAATGAGATTTAGCCACTTTTATCTCGGAAGCAGATCGAGTCCAAAAATGTATAGACTAGTGAAATTAGGGGTAGGATTAAAATAAGATATGCTTCTTCCTACTCCTTTTTTTCTTTCTTTTTGTTAAATGTACATGTTTTGAATGTCTTTCCATGTAGAGAGACTATATGCTTTCTTAAATTTTAAAATGTTCCAAATAAAGTAACTCTAACTCTCAATAATTTGCAGAATCAAATAACACAACTACAACCGAACCCGAAAGCCTGAAACCCACAAGCACAAACCCACACAGCTCCATCAGCCCAGTAAGGAACAGCAGCGGTGAGACAGTGGGCCCCATCTGCATCAACAACATCACAGTGGTGCACCCAGACCCCAGTTTATGCATGGACAAAGCAGACGGGCACTACCAAACAAAGCAGGAGCCCCCCCTCATTTACGTCTGTGCCCAGGGAAAAGCGTACGTCACAGAATGTCCCACAGTGCACAGCCAGAGCGCCATGACAACACCAGGCGGACTCCTCCTCAACCTTTTCCTCACCAGCGTACTCTACGGTTGCTGTGTGTATAGGTGATTTTTATGCTTGACCGAAGGACTTATTGAAAAACAGTTCTTATTTATTGTCATTTTTGTTGTGGTCAAGTGAGTTTGCAGAGTTGTTTCAGTTCACAAAAATGGTTGGTCATGTTCATGTGATATCACAACAGGAAAAGAATTTTTTTTTTCTTGGCTCCTACCCTTCTTCTGAGATATTCAAAAATAATACTGTCTGGTGATGCAGTTTGAGGTTTAATTGATGTCAGGATCAGCACAATGATTATTTTAGATGTGCAAATAGAAATCTAAAAAACATCTATAATGATATGTTCAATAAACTCATGGAATAAAAACATCTTTGTAAAACCGAAGAGTTGCACCTGCTATGATGATCATGATGATGATGATTATGATGATGATGATGATGTTAATGATGATAATGATGATGAATTCTCAATGGCCAATTTGGCCCATATTATCATAAGTAGATCATTTACTGCAAGTTTTTTGAGAATGTACCTCGATAAAATGAATATCAAACCTATTCAGTGTATTGAGGTAGTTAATAAGGATGAATAAAGGTCTGATGGCTCATTTTAACCTGTTATAAATGCACATATTTAAATTATTCACTGTATTGACCATCAGAGAGAAACGTTTGGACACCCCTGGTCTAGTCATGTACCATATTAACCCTAGAACACTTTCGCTATAAAAAGTAACACCATCACTTTTGCCGAGTAAATTTTTACCCAACAAAAAAGTACTTGTCATGAAAAATACATCAAAATATGACAACACATGATAAATTAGAGTGTTTTTCTTTTATTTTCAACTGTGGTATGTGTAATAAAATGTAAAAAAACCCAAAACAAAACAAAAAACAGAAAGACCCTAAAAACATGCTCCAAAATTACTGAAAAATTAGGAATTTGAGAGCAAAAAATTCCTAAAACAAAATAAAACAATAAATAAATAAAAAATAATGATACTGGAAACTTGGTCTTTGGTCCACCCATTCCTGGGACATGTGAGACTTCCCTGGTGAAGCACAGACTCCTTGACACACGAACAGTTGCAGGAGAGAGGAACAAAAAATTGTATTTTTTCAGTGGGTAAAAATGACCAGTTGACTAAAATATTGTTTTCACCATAAGAATTCCCTTTGAAATCACCACTTTGTGATATTTATTCATAACCACTGCACTAAATAAGGATAGATACACATTCCAGGACACTCTTACTTACCTATTTTTTTTTTTACATCCTCTTACATTAAATTCATTACATTCTTACATTCCTCTTTCACTGTTGCTGGATAAAAATCACCTGAAAGCCTGTAGGAAAAAGTGGGCTTTGGGGTAGGGAAACACCTACACCTTTAAAGATGCCAAAAACAATGGTGAAGTTCCCCAGGGACCCAACATATTGAAAAATCATGTAAATAATTTTGCTCCGGTGAAAATCACCCGCGATAGTGCTCAAGGGTTAAGATGGCACTTTTTTTATTTGAAGCTACAATGCGGCTAACACTGTGACTTTAGCTGTTTAACCCTCTGAGACCCACAGTTGCAGAATTGCAACATTTACTTAAATCTAGTAGTGCCTCACACTGGCTGAATGTAACAAAAACTGCATTCCCAGCACCCCACACTCTGCACTGCATCATACAACAATTTTGGAGGGAAATTTTTAATATTGGAGGGAATATCACATTCCAAAATGACACAACTGCCTTCTACTGACCACCCAGCTCTCTTTTCTGGATCAATTTTAACCAATCTAAAAGTAAGTAAGTATTTTTTTTTCTTTCATTCATAACATGTTTAGTGCTAGAAAAGTTAAATATTTTTTTTAAAAGTATAATACACATGATTTAGAGTGATTTATGTAAATGTTGCAAAAACGCAACACTGGGTTACAAAGGGTGCACCTTTTACACAGAGAATCCCTAACCTTTGTGAAGTGGCTGTTCACAAGAGGATGTACCAACACAGACAGGAGAGCCAGAGAGGACCTCAGTCGGCCGTGCATCTCCACCTTAAAGCCACGGGCCACTCCTTTGAGGACAGTAAGGTACAGGTTAGTACCAAGGGAGTGTGCAGGGTAAGCCTGCTCGGTCTGAGCTTGGCATATCAGGAGATAAGGTCATGAAGCTCGCATCAACACTACCTACAGGGCAAAACTACAACGTGTATGCAGACAACTTTTTTACCTCTGTGCCTCTGCTTGTTAAACTGCTCGAGTGTGGCATACACTTTGTTGGCACTGTTCGTCCTGGGTGTGTGCCAAGCCTCAGGTTAGCAGAAGAGAAGGAGCTGAAAAAACAAGCAAGAGGAAGCTTTGACTTCAGAGTGTCGGAAGAACACAACATCTGTGAGGTGAGGTGGTATGATAACCGGTCAGTCACACTTCTCTCCACTTTTGATGGCCCAAACCCACTCGACAAGGTTGCACGGTGGAACAAATCCACCAAGTCCTTCAGTGAAGTGAGAAGACCATCAATTGTGAAGATGTACAATAAATTCATGGGTGGGATCGACTTGCTGGATTCCTTCACAGCCAAGTACAAGTTGCACATGAGGTGCAAACGGTGGTACATGTACATCTTTTGGCACACCATCATCATTGCCGTGGTAAATGCTTGGCTGCAGTACAAGCACGACTGCAAGACCCTGCAGATCCCCTACTGCTGCATTTATTTTTATCTTTACTTTCAATGCACATTCTATTGCACATTACCATTTCACTGCTGCATCTTTCATTGCACATTTTTGATTCACACTGCACATTTTGGACATCTGTAAATAGGTATTTATTTATTCTGTTGCACTGCTTTCAGATTTTAGATTCTAGATTTTTGTCTTAGCTAGTTTTTGTTTTGTTTCGTCTTTATATTGTATTTTGTACACCAGTGTTTCCCAACCTTTTTTGTCTTGTGTACCCCCTGAGCGTTTTGTCATACCTCGAGTACCCCCTCACTCATACGTGTTGATAATTCTCCAAAAGTAGAACGTGACACAACGGATTATTAAACGAAAATAATTTTATTTCATCTCCTTAATTTGAAAATGTAATTCTCAGACATTTTCTCTCGTTTCTTTAACTCTAATTTACTCAAATTAGAATTTAAAAATTCAGAAAAATTTCCCCCTACCCCTGGCAGCAACACTGCCGAGTACCCCCTGTGTGCTCGCGTACCCCTAGGTGTACTTGTACCCCTGGTTGGGAAACACTGTTGTACACTGTCTTTTTGCACTACCTGGCCAGAGACAAACGAAATTTCGATTCACTGTTGAACACATATGGCAGAAATGACAATAAAGCTGACTTTGATCTTTTTGATCCCTGTGAAGGAAGTGCTGAACAGGAGATGGTTCCAGGTACAGCTGTCTGCCTCTCTCATTGAAACTAACACCATAAACAGAGGTAGACCTTCAGTGGATGAGGAAAGATCACCACTAAGTACTAAAAAGATAGTGTACCACACTCCGAAAGGACAGCATTGGACACTTTCCTCATAAAGATAAAAAAAAAAGGCTGGTGCAGGTAAGAGCGGATACACATCCACCTCTTGCATGGAGTGTGATGTCCGCTTGTGCTTCAGAGATGACAAAAACTGCTTTCTTGATGAGTGACATGATAAAGAGAAGAGTCCTGCAGCATATCATTTAATATTCTTGTACATATACAGGATTGTTGTATTAAATATAAGTTTTGAGTAAAAAAAAAAAAAAAGTTCAAAACATGTTCACTTAGTGCTGTTCTGTATTTAAAAAATCATTTTAAAATATGTTTTGATTTTATGGAGTGAGCAAAAACTAATACAAATTTGGCTTTTATTAAATGTAATAAACATTTACACAGATTCCTCACAAAAAGAAAAAAAAAGATAAAACAAATTATTTTCTGCATTAGAGGCTTAGGAAAAACATGTTAAAGAGGTTTTTAAAAAAATCATCCAGAAAAAGAATGCTTGGGTCAAGAGGGTTAAGTGTTTAACTTTTTTTTCATTTGATGAAAAACACAAAAAGGCTATTTTACTTTGCTTGGTTAGCCAATACTTTCGCAACATCAAATAATTTAAGGATAGTTTACCGTGTCTCAAAGAAGAAACTTGGCATTAGATAACAAATATATAAACAAATAAAAAAGTGATGAGCAGCATTAGCAGAGCAGGACTGGTTCTTTTTTAGCCTGTGTTGAACCTCCTCACCGACACCAGCAGGGGGCAGCACTGTTGAACTTCCTCACCGGCACCAGCAGGGGGCAGCACTGTTGAACTTCCTCACCGGCACCAGCAGGGGGCAGCACTGTTGAATCTCCTCACTGGCACCAACAGGGGGCAGCACTGTCCGCACTGCACGAGGGCTGTACTTTGGGAAATACGTGAAGAGGCTCTCCCATCATCCTTCGGGGCTGTACACGTATCACCTGCAGCAGCTCTTTTATCCAAACTAACGAATAGTACGGACTTTGTGTACTTTTTTGGATTGTCATATCTTGTCTGTCGCTGACGCAGACGTACGCATGGGTCACACATGACTGCCGGGGAGAGGAGGACTGTTCTCGGATGAGATCACAGTGAAGTCTCGGAGCAGAAAGCGGCTAACACTCAGTTAGCTTTAGCAAGAGTTTGTTTACACCGCCGTCCAACATGTACACTTTATTATCTGGCTTATATAAGTACATGTTCCAAAAGGAAGAGTACTGCGTCCTTATCCTGGGACTAGACAACGCAGGGAAAACGGTAAATATAAAAATGTTTCCTTTCCTCTAGAGAAACTCCTGTACCTTGCTCCATCTTCCTCTCATAATCTAATCTGTTACATTCTGCAGACCTTTCTGGAACAAACCAAAACCAAATTCAGCAAAAATTACAAAGGAATGAATCTTTCAAAGATAACAACGACAGTTGGCCTAAACAGTAAGTTAGATCATAGTTTAATGTAGAGTCCAAACGTGTTCTCATCCTGGCCCATTGCTTTACAGTCGGTACCATCGATGTGGGCAAAGCTCGGCTCATGTTCTGGGATCTGGGAGGTCAGGACGAGCTGCAGTCTCTGTGGGACAAAGTATGTGACTGTTCACTATTTTAGTGTTTCCTTCGTCACCACAGCAGCATGCCCACGTTTGCTTACTGTGGTATTTTTTATAATGATTCATTGGTGAATCTAAAGGGGGCATTCCCACTCAGAATGCCTAGACTAACCTAGAGAATTAGTTTTGTAAAATTTAACTTAAAACGTGGGAAGCCTACATCGGGTTTGGTGCATAACCTTTTCATTTACTACAAGGTATTAACTCATGTATTTATTATTATTTAGTATTATGCTGAGTCACATGGAGTCATCTATGTAATTGATTCAACTGATGAAGCGCGCCTGTCCGAGTCCAAGGAGGCTTTTGGTCAGTTTTACTTTAGTCTATAGTGTATATTAATGCTTTCTTTCTTGATAACCACTTACATTGTCCATGTTTACGATCTGCAGAGAAAATGATAAGCAGTGAAGCATTAGAAGGTGTTCCGTTGTTGGTGCTAGCCAACAAACAGGATGTACCGGTACATTCTCACACCAATTACTTTTTTTTGGCTGTTTTTATTATGTTGTGTAAATTCTTTATTATTTTATCACAGAACTGCTTATCTGTGCCTGACATTAAAACAGCCTTCAGTGACTGTGCCCCAAAGATTGGCAAAAGAGACTGCTTAGTTCAGCCATGTACAGCTCTCACAGGGTAAGTAAAGTAGATGTTTATATTATCAGAAAGTCACTGGCGGGAGTTTTTAAAATACTCATTTTTCAAAATTTTGCATTGAGAATCTAATTTATGCCCAATTTAAAACTGATTTCTGCAAGTGTCTTGTGGGGTAATATATCACACATTTTTCTCTTAGTAACTCATATTTACTAGTTGATATGTTGAAACTTCCCACAACATTCTCCCATCTGTACTTGATTCTAAAGAAACATCTAATTGTTTTCATGAATTTAAATGGCTTCAGTTATGAAATATTAAATGTGTAATTGTGTTGCAGGGATGGGGTGAATGAAGGCATTGAGTGGATGGTGAAGTGTGTGGTGAGGAACATTCACCGGCCGCCCAGACAAAAGGACATCACTTAGCTGCTCCTGCTCCAATTGGACTATACATTCCACCTGCTGCTGGAACTGGTCTACCACCTTCTCTGTTTGTTTGCTGTGACTAGAGACACTGTTTTTTACACACAAGTTCATCATTGCCAGGTGGGGGACAAGGGCCCATGAAGTCAGCAGAACTTTGATGGCAGTGTGATTAGTGTTTGTATTTGAAATTATATTTCACACACCTCACCTCAAATTGTAAAAAGGCAATTGTCCTTTTTATCATAATTATTGTGTCTAAATTGTATTTCTTTTGAAGTACCATATAATTGTTTAGCAAAATGTAGAACCAGTGCAGCACCGCCTGTGTGCCCTGGCCCAACGGAGTAGTGCTGATTATGATCTTGAGTAAATTGAAACTGACTGTGTTAACAGACATATTGTCACTGTTATCGTGGAAAACGGTCTATTGGAACCTTCAGTAGACTTTATACAGCTTGGAAAGTTGTATAAGTCGTTTGCCAGAGAAAGACAGAGTGGCAGTGACAGAATGGCAATTCTGTCCCAAGTTGTGGGACACTTGTTTGGTGAAAAGCCAAAAAAGGTAAACAAAGACACTTTGTATTAAACATTACGCTTAGGAGAATTACTGAAAGCAACTGCAGAGCTTGTGACTTAATATTTTGATCAGCAATGGATTCAGTGAGTGTGTTCTCAGCATGTGAATGCATACATCAGGAGAATGAGGACCGCTCTGACACTAATCCTCAATCTGACCTGCCAACACTTAACAGCAGCATATGAAATGCATACATACTTTAGGGGTTTTGCTGTTGGTAACAGGTGTCATGTTTTAATGGCAGCATTCTAATACAAGTTGGTGTCCTATTTACTACCTTGTATGAACCTTTTGTATTACATTGTGTTTTTCTTGTGTCTTAATAAAATGGTAAAACAAACTTGTATAAAAAAGATTTGTGCAGCAAATATTGTCGCTACATCACATGTGACATTTGCAATGGATAAAAATACATACAGATTTACATCCAACCTTTATTGAAAATAAAAATAAAAACAGATAATTCACATTAGTGCCCTTCCATGTGATAATCAGCGAGTCTTAAGAACCTGAATTGTTTTGAGTTGTGTTGGGATGAACAGATCGCTTAACCACCAGAACCTAATCACCTTGTAAGATCTGAACTGTGAAAATATGAAGTCGTGAACAATATTTGCATGACAAACTATTTGTCTTGATATGCCCCAGAATTGGTCAGAAAATCATGAAATACTTCGAACTGTACATGAATTATGAATGCTGGAATTAATAAGCAGGAACAAACACATAGAACCATACACAATAAAAGTTGAGATAAAGTTCAAGTATATAATAATCAAAACGTGTGCAAAAACTGCATCACCGTAAACCCGCCACAAATACTTGCCCAAGGTAAACAAAAAGCTGAAATGAGTGCACCAGGGAATGGCTCCAAAAATGAGGTAGTAAGCCTAAATCATTAAGATTTAGTTTAAGGCAGCACAGGTGGCAAACCTCAACTGCAGTGAAACTAAAAAGGCTCCTACAGGGTTACAAGCTTTGCATATTACAGTTGCAGGCTATTACAGGTTTAAACATTCTGCTCTGTCTTGATAATAATTTAAAATCAAACGTAGTAGTGAGATCAGTGCTCCAACTGGAAGCACCACATACTCCACATACAGATTACAAAAATGAAAAGAAATAATTTTAATCCATTGAGAAATTGGATACTAGTCTGCTAGTCTGGTAACAGCAGGTGGCTCAGAGTCAAACGTACTGAACCTTAAAAGGTGCACTGCACAACTTTTCTGGTGAAGGGTCCGCTACCTAATTGTCTCCATGGAGACGTTATTGCTTTGCCTGGAATGTTCCATGGTATGACAAACATTTCCATCCAGCATTTATTCATTACGGGTGTTTCCATTTCTCAAAAATACATGAATTCCTTCTGTGAATAGGGACAACTCTTCACAAATCTGAATTGTACTGTAGTGTAGTGCTGTAACCTGCTTATCTCCCTCGTGACTGATAGGTTTAATCTACACTATGGAACATTTTAGACAAAGCAGTAACATTCCCATGGAGACAAGCGGATAACGGACCCTCAAAGTTGCACAACGCACCTTTAATAGGAGTCAACGCACATCCTCCAGATTGAGAGCGTATTTAATTTTAGGGTGCTACAATGTGCAAGCAAAATCCAGTAGCAGTTAAAGGCCGGGTCAACACAGCTTGGACCTGCTTCACTACAAATTCAAAACACATAGCACTTAAAACAGATCCCATGGTACCACAAAGAATACAGGTGAACCAGAGTGGACCAATGGATACACTCCCAGTACTCTGAAGTAAACAGAAGTAATCATAACAATTGCGCTATACTCAAACCAGCCTGTCAGTTATTGTTAAAAGTTACAACAATCTGCAAAAAATATGCCTAGACAAGGTATGCTATGGTACAACAGTAAAGGCCAATCAGATATTGGTCTTATACTGTAATACCATAATATACCTTGGATGCAGCATACAAAAATGGTCCACAATCCTTTTCAATAAACATATTTAATTATTGTCAAGTTCTGGGTGAGATTATCTTGCAGTTTTTTAAGGCAGAGCAGCAATTTGTATACAAAAAAAAGCTCTGTCCATCTCCAGCTTTTCCCTTGAGACAGAAAGCAGCAGCTTGAAATGATGTCACAATCTGTAAGAGAACACACATGAACATTAAGAGGAGCTGATACTGCATCTTCACCCCCACTTTGCTCTTATAAAGTGCAATGTACAGTAAATGGAAACTATCATTACAAACATGGCTCATATTTACAGTTGTTCAAACAGTTATTAGGCAGTCTGAAATAGATTTTATGATAGAAGTCACATTACATTTGACCCAATTATAATGCTGAATAAAACCAAGTCAGACACTGGTTTTTCACATTGTTCCTTCTGTTGTCCTTTCATTTTCAAAGTTTTGCTCATAACTTCTTCACTAGGCAGAATTCACATCTGACCCATAGGACTTAACTGAGGCAAAAAGATGGCAATTTGAGTGACAAGTGAATCCTCGCAGGAGTTTCAGTGGCTTTGGCTTAGTCCCTGCAGGCCCAGTGTCATCTTTAGTCATAGTTTGCTTTATTGTCGAAAACAATCATGTACATGTACATAGAGTGAATTCGAAATTTAGCCTCTTTACTTTAAGAAAAGCAGTTTATTCTTTTCATCATGATTGTTTATTAACATGTTTCATGTTGATAATGTAACTGGTTTTACATGATTAGCAGGAAAAACAAAGAGTGAGGCGTAGGTTATATAATAGTGAAGCGTACACCATTTTTACCATGTAGTGTGTGCTTCGACATACTACACACTACACAATATAAATAGTTGTATATAAATAACTAATTTACATTTATAGATCCTCAATAGGACACAATACATATAAATATATTGTATGGCTTTATCCAAGTTAATTTTCAAAAAGTTGCAGTAAAAGCACAAACAGAACATGCCTCTTCTGAAGTAATATGTACTGTAATATGCTACTTTGATGTTGATGTTTGTGTATGTTTTATTCATTGTCAAATCATTGTCACAACTTCAGCCAGTATTTGTGTAGTCATAGTACTGACACGCTTTACACTGAAGGCTGTATTACCATTTCTTATAGAAGTTAATTTTAATAATAATAAATCAGTTTTATATAGTGTTTTTCTGGACACTCAAAGATGCTTTACAGTTTATTATTCATTCACTCCACTCTGTGGTGGGAAGCTACTATTGTAGCCACAGCTGCCCTGGGGCAGACTGACAGAAGCAAGGCTGCCAATCTGCGCCTTCAGCACCTCCAACCACCACCTTCACTCACTCACGCACCATTTTCATACTGGGCAATGTGGGTGAAGTGCCTTGCCCAAGGCCCGGCCTTGCTTAGCTTCTGAGATCTGACAGGATCAGGCTTTGACAAGCCGATGTGGCTCGTCAAATTTTACCTTAAGAGTCAGGCAGAGCTGACTTGGTCCATTCTGGTCTGCAGTTCGAAGGCATCAGGTCTGTCCGCGGGGTTAACAGCCAGCATGTCTCGTAGCAGCTTCCTCATCTCTTCACCCATCTGAGACCTGCGCTTCTGAGGAATATTGAGGACCATCTTTGGGTTCTCCAGCAACGCTTCACCCACTGGTACAATGTTCCCCGCCTGTCTCACATAGGTCCCAAGCAACTCCCGCTTGGTCTCTGCGTCAATGAACGTGATTCTCTCCAGCATGGCCCAGATAATGATTCCCATTGCAAAGATATCAGCCTTGGCAGTGTAATGGCCCTCCCACACCTCAGGGGCCATGTAAAAGTCCGAACCACACGCGGATGACAGCCAGTACTTGTTCACATTGACGTTTTTGTTGTCGTCTTCGTGTGCTTTACCTTCAGCTTTGTTTTTAAAACCAGCACACACCTTGCTCAATCCAAAATCTGCCACTTTGAGCACAGGTGAGCCGGACTTGTGGGAGATGAGGATGTTATCTGGTTTGAGGTCTCGGTGGACAATATTGTTCTGATGCAAGAAAGCTACAGCACTGGTCAGTTGTACCATGAAGCGATTGTTGGTGTGAGGGTCGTGACGGCGAGACAGTATGAAATGGTTAAGATCACCCCCTTCACAGAACTCCATGACAAACCAGAGGTAACAGGGTTCATCAGGGCAGCTGAGGACTCTCTCACCTGAAACACAGCAAAACACATCTTTATATTAACATGAGTACCACACATCAAGAAATAGAACTGAAGGATTTCGGGAAAAACAACTATTATATTTGCGATTAATGCTTTAATCATAGGATTTTCTTTTCAAAGTTCATATTTGAAACATGTCCAGAAGAAGTGACAAAAAGACAAAGAGCCTAAAATAATAACCCTTCTAAACATGTTCATACAGATCTAAATTACAGGGCTTGCCATTTTTACACAGAATATGCCAGAAAATAATGCTGTTTATGGAGGAAGCTACTGTAGTTCAAAAATTGCTGCCTTTGTAATTTGCCAATTGCATTCATTCAAATTACGATTTGATTAATCTTGCAGGCCAAGTTTCATTTGTTGACGCCAAGGTAGACCAACACAAAGATTCACTTGTATAGGTCAATTGTAATAGAATATACAGCTCTGGAAAAAAATAAGAGACCGCTCCATTTTTTTTTCTGAAAGCAGCATCTCTACATGTATTACAGCCATTCCATTCCAGCGTCTGTTGAATTCCAACACAAACACAAAGCTGAGCTACTTCAGTTCTTGCACCAGGAGTGGAATAAAGTCACCCAAGAACAATGTGAAAGGACTTGTGGAGAGCATGCCAAGACGCAAGAAAGCTGTGATTAAAAATAAGGGTTATTGCACCAAATATTGATTTCTGAACTCTTCTTAAGTGTAAACATTGATATTATGTTGTTTTAAAATGAATTTGATCTTGTTTCTTTGCATTCTTTGCAAACATGCGCCATAGGTAAAATCCTCCTGCTTAGGGCCTGACCAAGCCTAAATAACAAAATCATGGGGATGGTCCCCGGGTCAAATGTAGAAACAATTTCTCCTATGTGAGATCAATAAAAGTCAATCTTCTAATCCTTAACCACTGTAAGGTGCTCTGTGTTACATTTTGTATGAAAAGCGCTTTATAAATATTGTTTGATTGATTGACTGATTGATTGTTTGAGGTCTGAAAACATGTATCTTTTTTGTTATTTTGACCATTTGTCATTTTCTGCAAATAAATGCTCTAAACGATAACATTTTTATTTGGAATTTGGGGGAAATGTTGTCAGTAGTTTATAGACTCAAACAAAAATGTTCCTTTTGCACAAACACATACCTGTAAGTATGATAACAGGAGAAGTTCAATTTGTCAACTGGACAAAGTTATCATGTTATCATGGATTCTACCTGGACGACTGAGGGACTTTTCACGCATACCTGTAAGTAGTAAAATCAGAAAAACTGATAATTTTGCAGTGGTCTCTTATTTTTTTCCCAGAGTTGTATATATGGAATACTTTGAAGCTCAATAGCCTAGTACATTTATTAAGTACTGTACTAGGGTTCAAATCCATACTACTCCACACGCATACACAAACATCCCCCATCCCCCGTGACGCTGACAAAGCTGCCATTATGGAAGGAAAACACACAAAAAAAACCTCTAGAATTTAAGATTAGGGTTTAATCTAATCACACAAGGCAAAAGAGGCGTATGTACCTTTCAGGGATGTCTCTACCAGACGCAGGTACTGTTTGGACCTCTTATTACCGTGACTCATCTTCTGGGCCAAACCGTTTCTTTGCAGTACGCACTCTTCCAAATGCACTACGTTCTCGTGCCGTTTCTCCAAACTTGTGAGGGCCCAAAACTCCTGCAGGGCGAGCTCCACGTTCTCCGGCGCGTCGCATCGCAGTTTCTTCACCGCCACCTTTGCGCCGGACTTCCGCGACTGAGCCTCGTACACCACCCCGTATGTCCCCCTGCCCACCTCCCGCAGGAGACTGTAGCGGGGCGCAGTGACCCTGTGCTCCAGGCCGCGGACCCTCTCCATGGCATGGTCCAGAGAGGCGCACGATGCCCAACCTCAACGCGTCCAGCGGCCCCGACCCAGAGCAGCTTCAGGCCAGCGCCATGTCACCCTCCCTGACCCAGCAGACCATCACGGACCAAACCGAAGTAGTTCCGAAGCAGTTCTGCAGGCAGCACACCGGAAGCAGCGTGGAGAAAGTAGGAAATGTTGCCACTGGCACCGCCCACTTCTGATCAGGCTCCCGGGATCCAATGACAGCTCAGAAGGTTTGTTTAAAGTGCTGAAAAACTGAGTGAAGCGTGTTCACCTCTTAAAGCTATGGCATTATTGTTGCATTACAATAATAATTTTTCCAAAACTAACCATTTATTTATTTATTTATTTATTTATTTATTTATTTATTTATTTATTTATTTATTTATTTATTTATTTAGTGTGCACAAAGCTCTCGTGTTGAGTCTTGTGTTGCTTCAGCGTTGATTAGTGTAAAAATGCATTAAAAAATAAAAATAAAAAAATCGGATATTGAAAGATGCGATCCGGTCTAATGATCTAAAGAGCTGACTCGTTCACGAACGTCGCATCACAGGAGTCTTTTATTATTATTATTATTATTATTATTATTATTATTATTATTATTATTATTATTATTATTATTATTATTATTATTAATAATAATAATGTATTTATTTTTTTTATTTATTTATTTATTTTTTTTTTTTTTTTGCAAGATGCGTAAGCAATATTATTAATGGAATTTTAAAGCCTAAATCTCCAATAACGAGTATCACGTGATTAAAAAAACAAACAAAAAACGATAATTCAGTCATCAATTATGGCTTTTAGTGTTTGTTTGTTTGTTTGTTTGTTTGTTTGTTGGATATTGTTCTATTTAGGACCTCTCCTTGTATAAGATTTATGAAAAGCATGAAAAGGTAGACCTACACTGGCCTACATCATTAATACTCTTCTCAAGCCACCTAAATTTAATAGTGATCTTTTTTTATTTTTATTTTTTTAATTACACATTGAGAAGAGAGCAGAACCTTTAGCTACTTACAAATAATATGCCAACCATGAAGGCCTACCGCCACTAGATGGTGCTATATGATTGCCTGCAAAACAAGCCAATCGCATTGCCCTAACTGTAGCAGTGGGCCAATGATAACGCCCTCTACCTTCTGGCCCCTCACCCCCCTGCCCTTTCCACAGATCGATGGGCACAGATTAATGTCCATGTGGGAGAGACGGCTGGAGCTCTGTCTAATGCATCCTCAGCACAGGCAGTATACATGAGCTTCACTGTCAGGGGACTATTGACACTCTGGAGTGCAAGGTTACATTTAACTCTGCTGCCACTTCCTGTCTGTGATGGGGTTAGAAGTATGATGATGGGCAGAATAATCATAGTTTTCTTTTGGGAAAGTGGGCTGAGTGGGACGATTAAAGCTGGACTATGCCACTTTTCTAATGGAGAGTAAGCATGCACCTTGTCCCATTTGAAATTTTATTGATTTGGTTTTTGATAGGTTTCACAGTAACATTAAACGACACAAAACAAACAACACAAAACTGACTCTTGTGACCTTTAAGTCATGTTAAAAAGTAGTTTTCTCATCAAAAACATACTCAGAGTTGTGTTTTGTTTACACTTTTTTCAGTAATCCCATTTTATTAGTCTGTCTTCATCCCCAAAACTCAAAATACATGTACTCTGTTCCACTTAGCTCTAGAAGTGGTAGTTTTCATGTTAACAACTATCGTATACATTTTGTTCAGTAGAGATTGGAAATTCCAGGGCTGGAACTGTCCAAATGATTCCACTGAAAGTGTATGGAGCACAGTGGAGCACTTCCTGTATTACCACATGACATCACACGGTGGAACAGGGTGTTTTCTGTTTGTTTTTGATGAGGAAACAACATTATAACATAGATCAGAAAATAGCGTAATGTAGGCTCTTTTTCAAGCACAGGTGTTTTTATTGCTCAGACACATTGAAAACATACATTCTTCCTGTGAGAGGGCTTGCATCTCCACAGGTTTGAGCTGTAACTTGGCCTGGCAGTGAAGTCACTGCTATGTCGTCATGGAAACAGATGAAACATACCAAGCTATAACATCTTCATGGATACAAACAGGTGGTGTATACCCTCCATCAGTCCAAGTGCATTTTTGAAATGTCATTTTCAAAGTTCAAAAAGTTCAAAGTCAGCTTTATTGTCAAAAAACATATGTACAGTTTGCACACACAGGATTTGAAATTGCAGCGCTCCCTAGGACCACAGTGAACATAAAACATCTGATAAACAAGACAACAAGTAAACACAATGACTAAAACATCACATATACCCGTAGCAAAAGTACAAGACAATAAGCACAATAACTAAAACATCACATATACCCATAGCAAAAGTACAAGACAATAAACTCAATCTATAATCTATAATCTAGACGCCAGAGAAACAAAAGACAGAAACCAATAGGCGAGATATTTTCGGAAAGTAGTTAGCTAGTTAGCTCCTCCTGGCAGCGAGATATAAGCAAGTGTCTTACCAGCATTCTAACTAGAACTGACGAAGCCTCTCGGATGAGCGGCGAAACGTTTTCGACCAAACAAACTTTGTCCAGTTGACAAATTGAATTTCTTCTTTTATCAATAAACTCAATGACTAAAACATCACATATACCCATAGACAGAGTACAAGACAATAAACCCAATGACTAAAACATCACATATACCCGTAGCAAAAGTACAAGACAATAAACCCAATGACTAAAACATCACAGATACCCGTAGCAAAAGTACAAGGCAATAAACCCAATAACTAAAACATCACAAATACCTGTAGCAAAAGTACAAGACAATAAACCCAATGAGTAAAACATCACATATACCCGTAGCAAAAGTATAATACAATAAACCCAATGACTAAAACATCACCTATACCCATAGACAAAGTACAAGACAATAAATACAGTGGCTAAAACATCACATATACTGTAGCAAAAGTACAAGACAATAAACCTAGTGACTAAAACATCACATATACTGTAGCAAAAGTACAAGACAATAAACCTAATGACTAAAACATCACATATACCCATAGCAAAAGCACAGTAAACTTGTATATAATACAAATAGGTAAAAAACACAATGTCATTTTCAAAGTTCAAAAAGTTCAAAGTCAGCTTTATTGTCAAAAAACATATGTACAGTTTGCACACACAGGATTTGAAATTGCAGTGCTCCCTAGGACCACAGTGAACATAAAACATCTGATAAACAAGACAGTAAACACAATGACTAAAACATCACATATACCCGTAGCAAAAGTACAAGACAATAAGCACAATAACTAAAACATCACATATACCCATAGCAAAAGTCCAAGACAATAAACTCAATGACTAAAACATCACATATACCCGTAGCAAAAGTAAAACACAATAAACACAGTGGCTAAAACATCACATATACCCATAGACAGAGAAACAAGACAATAAACATAGTGGCTAAAACATCACATATACCCGTAGCAAAAGTAAAAGACAATAAGCACAATGACTAAAACATCACATATACCCGTAGCAAAAGTAGAAGACAATAAACCCAATGACTAAAACATCACAGATACACGTAGCAAAAGTACAAGACAATAAACCCAATGACTAAAACATCACAGATAGACGTAGCAAAAGTACAAGACAATAAACCCAATGACTAAAACATCACAGATACCCATAGACAAAGTACAAGACAATAAACCCAATGACTAAAACATCACAAATACCCGTAGCAAAAGTACAAGACAATAAACCCAATGACTAAAACATCACAGATACCCGTAGCAAAAGTACAAGACAATAAACCTAATGACTAAAACATCACCTATACCCATAGACAAAGTACAAGACAATAAAAACAATGACTAAAACATCACATATACCCATAGACAGAGTACAAGACAATAAACACAGTGGCTAAAACATCACATATACTGTAGCAAAAGTACAAGACAATAAACCCAATGACTAAAACATCACATATACCCGTAGCAAAAGTACAAGACAATAAAAATAATGACTAAAACATCACATATACCCATAGCAAAAGCACAGTAAACTTGTATATAATACAAATACTTAAAAAAACACAATGTTTTTTTGTGTTCCAAAAATTCTTGGATATTCTTCCCTCACACAGCATCCCATCTCAAACAATGTAAATGTAGGATTTTGCTGCTAACATTGGGAAGCTTAGTCTTGTCCCAGGATGACAGGAGAACACAGAGGAATCAATAGTAATGTGTGTAATGTTCCCCTGGGATCATGTGTCTGTGGGCTCTGGTCTAATGGACTCTTTCAGCTCTCAGCAGCCAATCCAGGGTTTGAATCAAAACTCAATACAAAAACACCATGAACATTTAGAATTATCAGGACTAACTAGTTTATACATACCCATTAGCAATTGAGAAAAAGGACAGAGAAAGAGACCGTCGTTCTTTGTGAATAATTAGTAAAAGGTTCAATCCAAAACCTATTGTTATGCCTTCTTTTGGAGTGTCTACTCAAGGAATAATAAGACAATAAAACAAATGTATTCTTTTAAATTTTTGTATGTGATAAAGCTCACAATAAATATGTTTTTTTCTGTTGGAGTATCTTAAAATAAAACTTCTATACTGACCAACCGATATAGCTCCAGTATTTGCAGTTTTTAACACATTGGCTATTGGCTTTCAATGTTCACCATAGGCTGATATTTGATATGACACATCATCAACACTTTAGTACATAAACTTGCTGGTTTGTTGTTAAAAACGATGCCAAAATATTATTCTTTCTTATTATACTTTTAATGTGCAAAGCAATGCACCATATTGGCAGTAAATGAGTTTATAATAATTACAAATACTGTATTACATTTTTTTGGGAAAACAACTTATCTGCCATTGACTGTTCTAGATTTATAGAGATACTGGCATCAACATAGAAATACTACTACTACTACTACTACTACTACTACTACTACTACTACTAATAATAATAATAATAATAATAATAATAATAATAATAACAATAATAACCTATAACACCTTGCCTTATCTCTAATAATAAGAGATAAATTATGTTTTTACACTTAAAGGGACAATATCAAATGTTATAACTGAACAATATACAGGTACTTCACCCTCCTTATTTTAAAAAACTATAAAAAATACTAAGCTTTCTAATGAATAGGAGAAGCGAGCTGACCTATACTATCACAGAACAGAATTCATTAGTAAAAATTGATATTGAAACGTCAGCTCACCAACAAATCTCCCCTGTTATGGCCTGCTCTCAGATGGAGCAGTGAGGTAATGGTGAAAAAGGCCCCCACTAATTGAGCTATTGACATTTTCTGAGATGAGTTCAACACCACAAGGCTCAGAGCAGGGTGTTAAAATATGGGAGATAATAAAAGCTCGTCTTGGAAGGGGAGAACAAGCAGATAAGGTGGGGTGGACCGTGGATGGATCAATAATTCAATCGTGCGTCACAGGGTAAGAGCCTGATGACAGAGAGTGGAAAGGGCTTTGATTAATTTTTTAAAAAGAGAAAAATATATATATAAAAAAAAATCTAATAAAATAAAAAACATTTTACTTTTTGAGCAGAGATTATGTACTATTAATCCCAGGGTAATCAGTCGTATCTTGCATGTTAAATTCCTAAGTTGTTCCTTTACAAATATGAAATATGTTGTGTACTTTTTAGATACTATTTCAAATAATTAAAAGCTATGCAGTAATATTTTTTATGTAAGCATGTATGTATGTATGTATGCATGCAAGTATGTATGTATGTATGTATGTATGTATGTATGTATTTGTTGTTTCTATAGCCCTAATGGCTATTAATGGATGTTACCTTTATTTACTGAATTACACTGTCCCATGGCTGTTTTTTTCATCGTCCATGGTCTTGTTTGGATGTTGGGGCCATAATAATAGTGGCACTAGGTCAACTTTGTCTACAAATATACAGCTCTGGAAAAAGTAAGAGACCACTCAGCATCTCTACATGTATTACAGCCATTCCATTCCAGCGTCTGTTGAATTCCAACACACACACAAAGCTGAGCTACTTCAGTTCTTGCACCCAAGAACAATGTGAAAGACTTGTGGAGAGCATGCCAAGACGCATGAAAGCTGTGATTAAAAATAAGGGTTATTGCACCAAATATTGATTTCTGAACTCTTCTTAACTGTAAACATTAGTATTATGTTGTTTTAAAATGAATTTGATCTTGTTTCTTTGCATTGTTTGAGGTCTGAAGACATTGTATCTTTTTATTATTTTGACCCTTTGTTATTTTCTGCAAATAAATGCTCTAAACGATAATATTTTTATTTGGAATTTGGGGAAAATGTTGTCAGTAGTTTATAGACTCAAACAAAAATGTTCTTTTTGCCCAGACACATACCTATAAGTAGTAAAATCAGAAAAACTGATAATTTTGCAGTGGTCTCATATTTTTTTCCAGAGCTGTACTTTGTTTGTTTCTATAGCCCTAATGACTATTAATGGATGTTACCGTTGTTTACTGAATTACACTGTCCCATGGCTAGCTAAGTTTTTCATCCTCCTTGGTCTTGTTTGGATGTTGAGGCCATAATAATAGTGGCACTGGGTCAACTTTGTCTACAAATATACATTACCACTGAATTGTAAATTATTTATAGTAAAATTATTTTTTTAAAGCCCATTATATAAATAAATAGTGATGAGATCCAGACTAGATCCTTGCCTGTCTGAGTAGATCTCTTCATTCTGCATTGGTGGTTGGCTTTGCTGGTTTGAGGAGAGCCTGCTGTTTAGTGCTGACTTAGAGTTTTGTGGTTGTAATGAATCTAGTCTCTGAGATTGGAGGGGATTGCCTGGACTACTCTGTATTCACCAGGCAGGCCTTATAAGACCCGGGTTTGGATAGCCTGATGAAATTCATTGCCTTTCTAAAACCTCTCTTCTGAAAACCATTTGACACAGTAATAGCTCGTACATACGGCTCAATACGTAGACTTTGGGCTGTTATTACGCCAAATCAGAACAATTCAACGGCCAGTGTGAAATACACAACACTGAGATTGGGGGAAATTTATTGTTTGGCCTTTGGGTGGTGAAGGTCACTCTTCAAATTAAATGGGCTTTTGAAAAATTGCTCCAGTATGGCAGTTTCATTTATGGGATTTCTCATTTGTTATCACCCTTTGTTATTTTTGTTCTTGAAAAAAAATCATTGAAGTATAGAATTTGGACTGGGTGGACTTGACATTTTTCTGACATACAGCTCTGGAGACCACTGCAAAATTATCAGTTTTTTTTATTTGACTACTTATAGGTATGTGTTTGGGCAAAGGAACATTTTTGTTTGAGTCTTTAAACTACAACATTTCCCCCAAATTCCAAATAAAAATATTATCGTTTAGAGCATTTATTTGCAGAAAATAACAAATGGTTAAAATAACAAAAAAGATACATGTTTTCAGACCTCAAACAATGCAAAAAAACAATATCAAAATAATTTTAAAACAACATAATACTAATGTTTACACTTAAGAAGAGTTCAGAAATCAATTTTTGGTGCAATAACCCTTGTCACTAAGGACCATACTCATCCGGCACAAGGGCTCTTCCGTCTGCTACCCTCTGGTAGACGATACAGGAGCCTGCCAGCACGCACAAAAAGACTCAAAGACAGCTATTACCCCCAAGCTGTCAGACTACTGAACTCTGGATGATACTATAAATAATACTGAACTCTCAATAATACTGCACTAAACTACTTTTCATTATGTATAATATGTTACTGCTGCTGCTCTATATGAATGTATCATGTTTGTCACTACCTCACTGTAAATGCTACTGTTACCTGTGCAATAATCTGTGCAATAACCCACGTGCAATACTTATACTATATTATGACCAATACGAAATCCACATGCAACACTTACACTACACCTTATTATGTGCAATCTGTGAAATACTCAACTTACACCTTATTTAAGCCTACCTGCACCTTTGTACATTGTACTTTGTATTTTTATTATATTTTATTACATATTTTTATTATATTGTTTACTTCTCCCCCTGCACTTTTTGCAACATTTTTTTTACCATGTACTATTATTGCATGCTATTAATACTTCTTGACTATCTTAGCGAGTCAACAGTTCCTCTGATCCTAAACATTTCATTGCATTGCTGACCCTGTGTTGATTCTGCACATGACAAATAAACAATCTTGAATCTTGAATCTTGATCTTGAATTTTTAATCACAGCTTTCATGCGTCTTGGCATGCTCTCCACAAGTCTTTAACATTGTTCTTGAGTGACTTTATTCCACTCCTGGTGCAAGAACTGAAGTAGCTCAGTTTTGTGTTTGTGTTGGAATTCAACAGACGCTGGAAAGGAATACATATAATACATGTAGAGATGCTGATTTCAGAAAAAAAATGCAGTGGTCTTTTATTTTTTTCCAGAGCTGTATATAGGCTTATGCAATTTCCTTTTCAACATCCAAACTGGTTATCTAATTTATTTCTGAATCCACAACAAAAAATTGCCATATAGTATGTGACAAAATGGTAGCCCATACAGCTACCAAAACATGGAAAAAATGTCAAGTGAACATTATTTTATTTTATTTTGTTTTGTTTTTTTAATTAATAATTTTATTTTACATTTGGCCGGCTTTCCTCTTATGCCCGAACCCCTTGCGACAATAAGAAAAACCTATACACCACTGAACCACATCTTGATCTGCTTATTGGAGCATGTTTATAAAGACCCACAGCTAAATTTATCTTCTGAATGAACAGTCAGTACCCCACAACAATGACTCATTAAACACAGTAGCCTGCTTTATCCAGCTTTATTAAAGGCGGCAGGTTGATATTCCTCTCATAAGAAAGTCTCCAGTCGAACGTCCCCAGCTGCTCAGAGCGTGAAGAGCTCATTTCCTGAAACGTAACAAAGGCACAACCGCACACCGCTGAGCTGACACTGGAGAGGCCAATCTGATGAGATATTATGATGGTACTGGGATAGTGCTAGGAAATATTACGGCTATCTACATAAGACATGAAAAAGCACGAGTGACCGAGGAATAGAAGCGTGATTGCACAGTGCAGTCAGAATTAATGGAGCATTGTGCAGCTTCTCTGTTGGAGAGTCCGTCAAATGCTTTTTTCCATGGAGGTGTTTTTGCTTTGTCTGGAATGTTTCACAGTATGGCATTAAACCTTTCTATCTGCATGAAGTTACAGGTCAGATCTGTGGAGAAGCAACCCCACTCATATTCAGAATGGCTGTTTTAATAGGAGTCTTTGAGCTATAAAACCACCACTAACTGAATAAATGTAAGGAAATGTTTAATGTCATACTGTGGAACATTCCAGGCAGAGCAATGACATATCCATAAAAACAAGCAGGTGACGAACCCCCAACCAAAAATTTATACAGAACACTTTTAAAATAAATAAATAAATAAATAAAATGTATTGTCAACAAAACTCATGATAAGGTAGAAAATGTTGTTACTGCTACTGTATTATCACATCACTGTCAACACTGTCCGGTGTCAAATCTTCCACCATTTGTCTGATAATTACATTTATTTATTATTTTTTATTTATTTTGGGCATGAAGCAACTTACATTTGTTTAAAAGTGCAATAACAAAACTAGCAATAAACATAAATAACAACAAAAAACAAACAAAAAACAAAACATTTGCCCAAAAAGGAGTGGGAAGAAGAAAATGTATTTAATACATTTTAATCCCACCCCCTATTCTAATTTAACATAATGAGCCTTTTTTTTTTCTTTAAAGGTCCCATGGCATGAAATTTTCACTTTCAGAGGTTTTTGAACGTTAATGTGAGCTCCCCTACCCTGTTTAGCCCCCCCCCCATGGTTAAAAGTTGCGAAATGTCTAAACTGAGCATTTGCGATCCTTTTCTGCGTTAGAAAAAATCGGAGCTCAAATGGGCGATTTTGAACAAGGCACCTTATTGACGTCAGATCGAAAAAAGAAATGCAAATGCAGTTCCACCCCCGTCTGTCTGTACTCAGCGTCTCTGTAAATCACGCCCAGAGAGTTTGGACTGTGAATGCGCTAGGCAATGCGGAATGCGTTTTTTTATTTGCCTGGAGGCACGTCCAAGTGTTTCTAGGCTCGGAAGTCCTTTATCTGAGCCTCTGAACCTTTGAACAGCAGTGGTTTAATTTTATTTTCTGTGGAAATGTGTTTATTTTTCAATGGAATGCTTCCCATCTCTCCCCCCGTGCAAAAACACGGAAATGGATCAGCTGAGAGCGGAGAGCGGAGATTTTGGCCACGCCCCCACCCTCTACTATAGGCCAGCTCTTTTCTCCTCATTTGCATTCAAGCAACAACGCCCATAATGGCCTGTTCAGAGAGAGAAAAAATACTCTTTCTCATCTTATCTCTGTTTCTCATGCACTGAGTGTTGATTTTGAAGAAGGATTCATTTACAGTATTAGGGAACCATTAAGGAGCCATATAAAAGCATCAAGAAGTACCATGCGTGAAAAGTCCCTCAGTCCCTCAGATCCCATGTCATGGGATCTTTAACGTTAACCTCTTGACATGATTGATACTCATTGTAACTCTAAAGGCTTCTGAAAAGTCAATATAAAAGGCTTGGATTTTTTTTCCTTCAGCTACCATAAAGTCTGCTTGTTGAGGAAATTTGGCCTCTGCATTTGACCCATCCTTCAATGCTGTTATTTCTTTTATATCATTGTTCAACTGTAATCACTCTAGTGTCCTCAGTATAGCATGGAGGGGAAAAATCACAAAAGTCAATTAGAATTAGAACCAGATACCTTTTTCGGAAAAGCTGATTTATCTTTCTTGTTAAAGTGAAAGCAGAAGAAATTGCATCTGTTTGTTGTTTATTTAGTGTGCACCGACCCAGCCCATAAACTCCTTGGACCCAGAGGCACAGTGATAAATCCTTTCAACTTCACCCTGTCCAACTTAACAAGGCCAGAACCCAAACAAACTTGAGATGGCGAGGTAAGATTTTACAGTTTTTAGCTTGAATGTGTTTAGCTGTGACCGCCCTGACAGTGCTTTTTAGCTGATGTCTTTATCAGATGACATAGTTTCAGTGCATCGCCAGCCAAGGCACATTTGCTTATCTGGGCCACAACTGCCAAGAAATCATGAGAAATAAATCAAGTTATGGATGCACAGCCAAGAGCATTAAAGAGGGATTTCCACTAAACATTCAGAACCACCAAGTCAGTTGTTTAAAGGGAGTTTACAATATAGTCACTACACGTTCTCCACAAAACTTCAGTATTATAATATAAGTCTTGTGTATGCATTGAACATTTGGAAGTAATAGTGCTCTGATCCACAACTGCACAAAGCGTGTCTCTCATTGCAAAAACAGCAAAGTAAATAAACCATATTTCCTCTTAAATTATCCCAAAGTATGCTTGTCGGCGCCTTCATGTTTGTTTTGTCTTGTTAGGCGCTGGCTTCCGCTGAACCCACAATGCCACTGGTGGTCTATCACAAATAAGCACTTCAGCCAAAGCCTAACAACATGGATTCTCATGAGTTTGTGAGCTACTAGTATATTGCAAAACATGGATTTTTTGTGAATTTTAAACCATGTTATAATGCTGTTATCCTATGAAAAACGTATCTGGAGTTGTGTTTTGTTTCATTCACACATGTTTGAGTAATCCTTTATTATTAGTCTGTTTTCAGCTACCTTTTACTTTTTTTTTTCAGTAGAGATGAGCAATTCCAGGGCTGAAATCACAATTATTCTAGTGAAGGTGTGTGCAGTTTAAAAACACAGTGGAGCATTTCCTGTACAACATGACATTACAGGGTGGAAGAGAGTTTTTCTCAGCTAAAATATGCAGGGTTTGTGTGTTAAACATGTGTGAATGAAACAAAACACAACTCCAAGTATGGAGAAGAACATTATAACATAGATCAGAAAATAGCTTAATATGCGCCCTTTAATGCAGAAATAAACAATTTTATAACCGTCTCTGGGCAGATTGTTTCAAAAAATCACAATGAAACAATATCAGCAGCTCCTTGAAACCAAAATATGATTTCAACTTCCCCAAAATAAAACAGTGCCATGAGGTCGGAAGAGAATGGCGAGCAGAAGGACATCTGTGACAGGTGTCAATGACAAGCTGCCAGACTGGGGCATGTATTCTCCATCATGTATCTCCTCATTACAGAGACACTGGAGTGACAGGGGAATGGCAGGTTGAGAGTGTGCACCAAGACTTGATCCAACTGTAACCGACCATCATGCACTGCAGATGATATGGCTCACCTGGCTTTCCAGCTCAGATTTATTTTCATAGCTAAGTTTTATTTAAATGTGCATTGTGTAACTTTTCTGGTTGGGGGTCCATCACCTGCTTGTGTCTATGGATAATTCATTGCTGTACCTGCAATCTTCCACAGTATAACATTTGCCAGCTCTACTTTACATTTATTAAATTAGAAGTGCTTTTATAGCTCAAAAATACCTAGAAAAACAAGTATTCTTACTATGAGTGGGGTTGCCTCTCCACAGATCTGACATGTAACTTGGTCTGGTTTGGTCTCCATGGAGATAGAAAGGTTTAATACCATACTGTGAAACATCTCCATGGAGAAAAGCATTTGGGACCCTCCACCGGGAAAAGTTACACAACGCAAACCTTAAACATACATACTCTGAATAATTGATTTTGCCCAGATTAATTACTCAAATGTGCGAATGCAAAAGGAACATTTTTGTTTGAGTCTATAAACTACTGACAACATTTCCCCCAAATTCCAAATAAAAATATTATCGTTTAGAGCATTTATTTGCAGAAAATGACAAATGGTCAAAATAACAAAAAAAAGATACATGTTTTCAGACCTCAAACAATGCAAAGAAACAAGATCAAATACATTTTAAAACAACATAATACTAATGTTTACACTTAAGAAGAGTTCAGAAATCAATATTTGGTGCAATAAGCCTTATTTTTAATCACAGCTTTCATGCGTCTTGGCATGCTCTCCACAATTCTTTCACATTGTTCTTGGGTGACTTTATTCCACTCCTGGTGCAAGAACTGAAGTAGCTCAGCTTTGTGTTTGTGTTGGAATTCAACAGACGCTGGAATGGAATGGCTGTAATACATGTAGAGATGCTGTTTGTTTTTAGAAGGTAATACCACTATAACATGTCTTAAAGCTCACAATAATCTATTATATATTATCATATTATAGCAGAGAAACAACAGCTCCAACAGTCCACTATATTTCGCGGTAGGGTAGTGGATGAACCATATTCTTTTGAATTCTAGGATCGCTGGTTCAAGTCCTGACAATGACACTGTTTTTAATTGTTACATGGTACTGTATGAAGTTTAAAAACACTGTGGTGCACTTTCTGTAGCCACATAACATCACAAGGTGGAACCAAGCGTTTTCTGTTTGAGACATAAACTATTGTTAGCCTAAATATGCAGGGTTTGTGTGTTGAACATGTGTGAATGAAACAAAACACAACTCCAGGTATGTTTGAGGAAACAACACTAACATATATCAGTAAATTGTTTTAATTGCGATATGGTCCAACTGTACTATCCTTTTCATACACTGTGTGTGGATTTATAATGTGAATGTGTATTGTGGTGTAGAGGAGTGTCGTGTGCAGAGCTATTGTCAGAAGGAGGAGAGGAGCTGCGTGGATGGGGGAGGGTTTAATTAAATATCTCTCTCTCTCTATCTTCTGCTTCAGTGTTCTGGTTTATTCTCTCAAGCAACACATTCCAGTATCAGTGTTAGTTAAACTGTGTCATTTGGTGTTTTAGGCAGCTGGGTAATTGGGTAATTGTTGAGAAATCAGAACAATCATCACTGCTAAATAGATAGCACCAGGTAGGGCAATGAAAATATTGAAAACAAATAATAATGAAAATGTCATGTAGAAACAGAGGGAGGACCCAAAACGCAGGACTGCTCTTAAAGTTCTTTAATAGCAGACAATGGACCAACAAAGGGCAGAGGAGAACACAGGGTATATACTGTATATGCACACAGACACAGGTATAACACATTATCCATCCATCCATTTTCTTCCACTTATCTGGGGTCGGGTCGTGGGGGCAAAATTCTAAGCAGGGACTCCCAGAATTCTTTCACCCCGGACACTTCCTCCAGCTCCTCCAGGGGGACCCCAAGGTGTTCCCAGGCCAGCCAAGAGACATAGTCCCTCCAGCATGTCCTGGGTCTTCCCTGGAGTCTCCTCCCGGTGGGACATGCCCGTCCAGGAGGCATCTGGAGCAGATGCCCGAGCCACCTCAGCTGGCTCCTCTCGACGTGGAGAAGCAGCGGCTCTACTCCGAGCTCCTCCCGTGTGACAGAGCTCCTCACCCTATCTCTAAAGGAGCGCCCAGCCACTCTGCGGAGGAAACTCATTTCGGCCACTTGTATCCGCGATCTTGTCCTTTCAGTCATTACCCAGAGCTCATGACCATAGTTGAGGGTAGGAACGTAGATTGACCGGTAAATCAAGAGCTTTGCCTTTTGGATCACCTCCCTCTTCACCACAATGGTCCGGTACAGCGACTGCATCACTGCTGACGCTGCACCGATCCGCCTGTCAATCTTGCGCTCCATCCTCCCCTCATTCGTGAACAAGACCCCGAGATCCTTGAACTCCTCCACTTGAAGCAAGGACTCAATATAACACATTAGGGCAGAGAAAACAATCAACAGACAGGAAGTAAAACTAAAAGCAACAAGCTGACAGGACAAAATGTCAAAATAAAACACTAAGGGCACGCTACACTAAAGGAAAAGATGCACCAAAATATGCAACAACAAGGGCTACAAAACATGAACCATGACAGAAATTTGGTCCATTGTCAGTGTCTCATCATGTCATGGCAGTTTCAATTTTTGGATTTTGGTCATTGTTTGTTATTAAAGAAATTTAACAGCAGTCCTGCATTTTGGGGCCTTCCTCTGTTTCTACACGACATAAAATACACTCTGAATGGTGTTATACTGTAATATTTTAGTGGATTGTGCGCTGTGGAACCTATTAACCAAAAAAGTGTGCCGCCACTGAAGAAAGGTTAAAAAACATTGCTTAATTTACAGTGGATTTACTGCATTCACTAGGCATGCATTCAGAGTTAGCAACAATCTTTCAGCGCAGGGGTTGACTAGAAATGTTTCTGCGTATTATTGGCCACCTCCTCTTTTGTTCACAACAAGAGAAAAGTAAATTGTAGTAAAAATTAAATAAATTATGGCGCTATTAAAATAATAATAATAACAGACAACAACATCTCCCTGAAGGACTGCCTCTGCTTTTGCACATTTGACGTTTCCTTCCTCTAAAAAGGTCAGATCTGCTGTATATTATTATGATAATTACTCATTCCAAAAGCAAGCAGAATGACGTTCTAATAGGGTATATAGTACACTATAAAGAGTGTGCACTGTCAATAAAAAAACAAGGTTGTTCAAAATCTCCATTTCAGATAAATAAGCTTCATAAAAGGAGAGCACAGAATACAATGGGGTAATGGTAATGGGCTGAGAGGGAGGTGAGCACACATGGCTGCACTGAGGACTCCACCCTTCACACGGTCAGTCTCCGGCAAAGGGAAGAGCAAGTATTTATATTTTGTGGCTAAAAGGTGGGCTGATTTGATTTGATTTTATTTGATTTTATTTGATTTTATTTGATTTTATTTGATTTTATTTGATTTTATTTGATTTTATTTATTCATTTCGAGCAGGTCAACACAAGGAAATAAATACATGTAAACAATATACACTCAAATACATTTGTTTTTTGCTCGAAAAGGAGTGGGAAGAAGAAAACTTATTGAATTCCACCCCTGTCTTCCAAAACATAACTTAAATTTGTGATTTAGCTTCCTTGTCAGTTCAGTTGAAAAACACAAAAACAAAACAAAGCAATGCCAAATTCCATTCTTGTACAAAAAAAAATAAAAAAAAATAAAAACTTTTAGTCATAGTTAGTCATAGTTTGCTTTATTGTCAAAAACAATCATGTACATGTACATAGAGTGAATTCGAAATTTCGTTTCCCCACTAACCAGGCAGGACAGTGATAGAGTGGGCTAGGGGAGGGGCCGCTGCGCATGCACGTGCCGCCGACTGGGAGATGCAGAGCAGAATAGATGCTATACATACAATCAGTGACAATTTAACAACATGTAATGACAGAAAAACAATTGGAGATATAACATACGGTGATCTTTTTCGTTGGCAACAGAAGGAAGGGTGTGGGGGGATCAGATGGGAAATCAATGAAATTGATTGAACCGAGAGCAGAGATCAGACCTTAACTAAAAGACAGGGAACATTTCTACTCAATCGTGTCAGTGTCAGTGTCAGTGTCAGTGTGATCGTGGGTGCCATGTTTATGTAGAGTCCAGATAACTGATAGGTGTTTCTATCAGGAACATTTAAAGTCTGCAACAAGTAAGCATACCAGCAATGGTAACAACTACAATAACACACATACATAATACCAACGATGGTAAGACAACAGCAGATACCAAAGCACAAAACTTATACAGAAAAGTGCTATTTGATGATTCATTCAAACTCATCTCTCTGTATTCAGACCAAGCCATGTCTTTATACAATAACTTAAATTTGTGACTATTTTGGCAGAGCTTTTGCTGTAAGTCCAGAGCATTCCACATTTTTACCCCACATACAGTCACACAGAAACTTTTATGAGTGGTTCTAACATTAGGCAAAATGAAGTTTCCATAACCTCTCAAATTATAAATGATAAAAAAAATGTTGGATCTGAAGTACAGAGAAAAGATACATTGTATGCTCAACTTTCTTCAAGACAAATCAACTGATCCAAAATGTATGGATTGAAGCTCTTCATATTGATTCTAGTATTGCGTTTTATCCTTACACTGCACCTCATATCTCCGACCTGTAGGCAGGTGCTGCCCTAGTTCCAGCTGAAGTGAGTCAAGAGTTGCACATTCTCGCCTTTAGCTAAATACAATTTAATGACCTGTGTGTGAACTTAAAGAGACAGTGACAGTTATTTCTGGTCAGCATGTTCTTTTTTTCCTCTCTTTAGGCTTGATTACCATTCCTGCAAGCCCCACTGTGCAACTTTTTATCTTAGACAGTTTAATAAAACAGTTTTTTTTTTAATTTGGATGTTTTTATTGCACTGAAAAACACAGAAAAACACGCATTCTGCAACTTCAGGTATGTTTTGATGGTGAAACAACATTAAAATAATAGCGTAATATGGGCCCATTATTTGTCTTCTCATCACCTTGTGCTTTGATCCTTCCTGAGAGCCTTACATTGTGAGGACCGTACAGGTGCAGTATTGGGTTCACTGTGTCATCTGCGTCTCCCACTACTCAGATCCTTCCCTGACACAGCCCTGACACAGAAAACAGTGCATATAAAAAGATCAGTCTAATGGGTCAGTGTGTTTCAGCTCAGTCGGCTGGTGTGGATGTGATGCACTCAGCAGCAGCCCTCGTCTTCCTGCATATTCATACGCCCGGGGAAAAGCATTTTGTTGCTCTGAGAAAGTAATAAAAGTCAGTTGTTGAATGTTTAATAGGAACCGCAGCTAGTGAAACTTTGAGATGAAAAGGAAGAAGCGGCAAGATGCATGATACTATTTAGATGCTACTTATACAAATACTACATCAGCGTTTTGCAGTTGTTTTGATTTAGTTTAGCTTTAAATAAATGGTGCTGGATAGTGAGAGGGAGTGGGAAGTGTTTTGGGTTTATGAGGAAACAGAGCATACTTCACAGCAAAGCCTGCTGCGTGAAGCACCATTTGTATTAATAATGAAAGAACGTTAAAATATTTTGGACAGCTCAATTTATTGCTACCATTGTATGTGGTCTTATAATAGCATTGTCTACTGTTCCTGGTCTTTTTTTTTTGCCAATTTTAGAACAAACTAGATACATTTGCAGTGTTGCAGCAGTTGTGTTCACAGTCACAGGGTGTATGCTTCCTCTGTTCGTCTTACCTGGCTGCAGGGGTGGGGTTTGATACTTGTTAGACCAATCACACTGTTCCTCATAGGTAGAGACCCCGCCCCCTCCTACCCCACTACTCGGTTTAGCTGTGACTGCCCAACCCCTTTTTCAGAACAAAACTTTTCATTCATTTTTCTCATAGACTTAAGGATAAAACAATTTATATTAAAAGTAACCAATGAGCACAAGACCTTCCATCGATCTATCCATCCATCCATTTTCTTCTGCTTATCCGGGTTCGGGTCACAGGGGCAACAGCCTAAACAGATTATTAAACCATTTGGCTGAATCCTGCATTTTAAGCAGCCTTTTTAGACTTAAAACATCTGCAATATGGATATTAGTTAGCATGTAGCTGATTAGCCACTGTGATGCCTTTGAACTCTTAATATTTGAATTATATGGGAAAAATTTATGTAAATTTTACTTCCAGAACCGGAGCGAGCAGTCACTGTCACGCTCTATTTGAAATGTGGTGTTTAGTCCCAGTTTAAGATGATTTTTCTATTTTTCTTCTGTTTTAAGAGAGTATAATTAATTACAGTTAATTATAAGATTAACAGATGTTGAAAAACCTTCTACTCTCACATTATGTCCCTATGACTGTGAATCCCGACTTGTGGGTGATGACCACAGGAGTCATTCTAAGGTCAAACTGCTACTAAGAGAGACTTTTTTCCTGGGTTACAAAATCAAAATCTAATCAGTGCTGTAGAGATGATAACACACTATATACGTTGCATTTCAACACTAAATAGATAATAATACACAGTTAAATTTAATATTAGGGCTGCCATTGACCATTAGGCGCTTTGTGCTACAATTTTGTATGAAAAGCGCTTTATAAATATTGTTTGATTGATTGATTATTTTAGTCGTAATTCTTTTTATTATTCAACTGGTCAAATGATTCTATAGTACACATTATTAACCAAATACAAGCTGAAATATTATGACTGAAGGCTTCTAGGTAGAAAACATACAAATAAAGTGTGTTACTGATGAAAATGAGAAATAGTTTTTCATATTTTGATTTAATAACTCCACAGTAAAAAGGTATTTTCTCTGTGTTTTAGAGTCTGTATAGTCCAGATAATTATTAAAATGATACAAATTTGATTACGGTTATTTATATAGTCATGATTAGTCGATTAACTGTTGCAAACCTATCAAAAATACATAAAATTACAAGGACCCCATAGGTCAATAAAGTAACCCAAAGTAAATCAAAGTTGTTGTAAAATAAATAAATAAATAAAAATAAACTAAAGCTATATAAATGGCCATTTTACTATAACAGGGAAAACTGAACTTCTTCTGACCCCAAAGCCTTCCCTTTATTTATACAGTTTAAATGCATTCCATGGGTAAAGCAATAACATCTCCATGGACACAAGCAAGTGGCGAACCCTTGGAAATGTTACATAGAGCACCTTTAAAGTTACATAGAGCACCTTTAAATCGAAATGGTCATTTTACTGTACTATAACATGGAAAACTGAACATTTTCTGACCCCAAATTTGCCTTTATTTATACAGTTCAAAACACTGAATCCTCATCTCCTTCAGACCATGAAAAAACAAATAATTTTAGTCCCCTGTCTGTAATGCAGGCCTTTACTTTGTGTTATTTTGGGGGTCCACTTCACATAGATGCATCCACCGTATACTGGGCTAGCCGTGGATCAAAACCAGCCTCCCTTGTAATCGCCCTGACCACAACAGCTGCAGCGGCGGTGTGTTGGGCGAGGCAGGGCCGTGTCGTGCCAAACTGCACCATGGGGGTTGTAGTTTTAATTTGGGATATGTGTGTGTGAGCCAGTTAATGACAGAGCAGAAGGGACACTGAGGTATACAGGGGCCTATTCATTAGCCCACGCTTGTACACACTCGTTAAAACATGCTGCTATATATTTGGCAAACTGTGTATGGGAAAGTTAGCATGTTAAATTACTGTATTGTTTATGGACCATTAAGTTTATTTGTTTAGGGTTTTTTATTAGGTTTTATGAATGTGTTTTTCTCTCTATGTGGCTACTGAGCCCCAGGCTGGTCATCAGTGCTGGAACGTAATGAAGTAAAACTAGTAAAGTATTGTACTTAAGTATACATTTTAGGTATCTGTACTTAAGTACATTTTGAAGTGGATCCTTTTACTTTTACTTCACTACATCTCAGAGCAGGTATCTACTGTATGCTTTCTACTCCACTACATTTTTAACAGGACTGAAAAGTAAAAGTATTTTTATTAGAGTTTGAGACCTGCTGAAAAGGCTGATGGTATTTGAACTCGTTTGTAGTTTGAGCAAACAGAAATATACAAATAAAAAAATTCTAGAAAGGCAGTTATTTCTGTTGAACAAAATGTCACTACACTAGTTTTACCTTGTAAAGCTCAGGAAAAAAATAAGAGACCACTGCATTTTTTTCTGAAATCAGCATCTCTACATGTATTACAGCCATTCCATTCCAGTGTCTGTTGAATTCCAACACAAACACAAAGCTGAGCTACTTCAGTTCTTGCACCAGGAGTGGAATAAAGTCACCCAAGAACAATGTGAAAGACTTGTGGAGAGCATGCCAAGACACATGAAAGCTGTGATTAACAATAAGGTTATTGCACCAAATATTGATTTCTGACAACATTAGTATTATGTTGTTTTAAAATGAATTTGATCTTGTTTCTTTGCATTGTTTGAGGTCTGAAAACATGTATCTTTTTGTTATTTTGTCCATTTGTCATTTTCTTCAAATAAATGCTCTAAATGATAATATTTTTATTTGGAATTTGGGGGAAATGTTGTCAGTAGTTTATAGACTCAAACAAAAATGTTGCCCAAACACATACCTCATTCATTCATTTCATTCATTCATTTTCTTCTTTTTTTTCCATTTTCTGGGTCACGGGGGCAGCAGTCCAAGCAGTGTTCTGCTGCCCAGAACACAATGCACCAGCCTCCATGAATCCTCCCGCAGGTGGTGGCTCCACAGAAGGACGGCTCACGTCACAACGGGCCTTGATGTATCTTCTGCCATGGGGGCTACCAGTGTCCACAGACACTGGGGGCAAGGTGGGGTTAAGGGTCTTGCCCAAGGACACAACGGCAGCACTCATCTGTGGGAGCTGGGATCATATGCGGTCAACCGTGGGATTCGAACGGCCAACCCCTGGATCACGAGGCATATGCTCTACCAACTGAGCTACTGCCGCCCCCAAACACATACCTATAAGTAGTAAAATCAGAAAAAAAACCTAATCATTTTGCAGTGGTCTCTTATTTTTTTCCAGAGCTGTATATGTCAAAACATACTTGAAGATGAAACTTTATGTTCAGCTTTGTGTCCCTATATGCAGAATGGCTTAATAAATGTGCACTATGTAACTTTTCAGGTGGAGGGTCTGCCATTTGCTTGTCTTCCACAGTATGGCATTGATTATCTCTAAGGAGACAAGCAGGTGATGCCACCAGGCCTAGTTACATGCCAGATTTGTTGAGAGATGATGACGAGAGTAAGAACCCCCATTTTTCAAAATAGTTTTAACCAAAACTCCAGTAACTGAGTAGATATCATCTCCATGGATAATAAATAATAAAGTGATGAGCCCGCTACCAGAAAAGTTACATCTTCAAAGCTTTTACTATAACATGGACTACAAATATAGAGTAAATGTTTGCTTACCTATTCTGATGCAATACTGGAATAAGTTAAGAAATTGCATTTGCCCTATATAAGCAACAAGAGAGTTACGGAGATGAATGAGCAGCTACAGTTTTATGGTTTGCCCATATATTATGTTACTATTTTGTACTATTTTTTAAATTCAGAATTAGGATGAAATTATGGTAATGAACCAAGTTAATTTGTGTATGCAAATCAACAAGTATATTCATTTGTTTCTTATATTCTCAGGGGATAGAATAGAAACAAATCCCATTTATTCATTGGCTTTTGATGATGTACCCCTTTATACAGGGCTGATTCAGGGACACGGTTGTTTATCAGCATATAGTTTAATTTATTCATTTAATTTAATTTACATGTTTGTTTACACCAAAGCAATATATAATGATCCTGTCCTTTATTGAGCTGAGCCAGGCCATATGCTATATGAGCATTATAGTCAGTGTACAAGTAAAGTAAAATTACATGTATTTATTTATTTATTTTGGGCAAGTAAACATTTTACATTCTTTACCAATGGAACATAATAACCATCCTGACATCAGTGCAGTCGTATCAACAAAAACAAGACCAAAAAAAAGGAAAAAGGACCAAAAGGAGACAAACGTATTTAATCCCATCCCCAAAATGAAGAAGAAAAGAAAAAGAAATGTCCTTCATCCGTGCACTTTACTTTATTATTAATCTATTGTTTTAAAATTCAAGAATGTTTAGTCTGTTCTGACAAAGTTTGTACATTCCAACTGGCAACAAAAGATAGAGGGAATAGAAAGCAAGGAGGCAATTCATCATTTTACAGCTACAATCAAGTACAAAACTTTGAGTATATTATTCAATTAATAGGAGAAAAAACTAACACAAATAACAGCATTACCGCGTTAAATTGTAAACTCAAACATTGATTTAATATTTTCTTTTGTATCTTAAAGCAGTGAGGAAATCTTTTGCTTTTAATTGAGTCTTTTGAAAAGAACATTGCAGCTGTCCTCCACACACGATATGACATTTTCAGATCTGATGTTTTGACTTGAGGCCATTGTGTTATCAAGAGCCGCTCAGATGAAGAATGTTGGGGGTTGAAATCATGGACAGGAGATGGGGAAGTAAAGAAAAGCCTGAAAAAAAAAATAATATAAAATACATTTGGACAGACTCGAAAAGAGGAGCTGTGTAAAGGGCAGAGAGGTGAGGTTATAGTGAGGATCTCAGCTCTTCAAAACCAGGTCGTGTTCATTATTTAGGTGGGTAAAAACAGAAACGTCCTCTAAATGATTTATACACTATTCTGTTTGGATGGTGAAAGGCCAAATGGGTATGTCCTGTAGAAATCAGATAACTGCAATAATCAGATAACCCAATAATTAGATTTTTTTGTGTGAGTGTATGTAAGACTTCTCATCATCCAAAAAAAACAAACAAACAAAAACAAAACACAAATGAATTTTAGTATAACTGTCACTTTTCGATATATAGGTTACAATAAGGCATTTGCATCACCATGTCAAATGAAGCCATTTATGAAAAAAAATTAATTAAATTAAAAATAAATAAAATAGCCTAATTATTGAAATGTAATATACAGCTCTGGAAAAAAATAAGAGACCACTGCATTTTTTTCTGATATCAGCATCTCTACATGTATTACAACCATTCCATTCCAGCATCTGTTGAATTCCAACACAAACACAAAGCTGAGCTACTTCAGTTCTTGCACCAGAAGTGGAATAAAGTCACCCAAGAACAATGTGAAAGACTTGTGGAGAGCATGCCAAGACGCATGAAAGCTGAGATTAAAAATAAGGGTTATTGCACCAAATATTGATTTCTGAACTATTCTTAAGTGTAAACATTAGTATTATGTTAAAATTAATTTGATCTTGTTTGTTTGCATTGTTTGAGGTCTGAAAACATGTATCTTTTTTGTTATTTTGACCATTTGTCATTTTCTGCAAATAAATGCTCTAAATGATAATATTTTATTTGGAATTTGGGGGAAATGTTGTCAGTAGTTTATAGACTCAAACAAAAATGTTCCTTTTACCCAAACACATACCTATAAGCAGTAAAATCAGAAAAACTGATAATTTTGCAGTGGTCTCTTTTTCTAGAGCTGTATAAACTAGACATACCCAATATCATGCGTTACCAGACTGAAAATATAAAGTATTTCCTTTAAACACAAACAGCATTAAAAAAATCTAAATATACTCAGAACAGCTTTTAAAAAAATAGAAGTTTAATATTATGAGATGTTTTAGGCCAACATTGCCCAGTAAATAGTTTACAGACCAAAATGGGATATTGATTAAACAAATATCTTGGAATATCGGTTCAGTCGATATCTCATGTTTATGTAATATAAACATTACATCATAAGCTCAGATCCAGATCTAAAATGTGGTCATATTCATGAGCTCATATTAAATCAACAGTGAGTCATCTCTAGTCTGTCTGTGGACTATCATTATCATGAAGCCTGGAACGTTCAGCCTAGAGCGTCCTCCGAGTTTCACCTGTGACGGGCTCCTCCGACAGCAATATTTATCTAACCACATCTGACTCATTATGAACTTGCCTCAACACCAGCACAGTGAGCGACAGGGGAGCTGCTAATCCTAAGGTTGTTTATGTAACAACATCATGAAATGAAAATGGCATTGATGCTCAATGCTGTTTTAGATAAATCTATTTACTCTGAATGCATACATGTATAAATCAAATACTTCACAAAGGCCATGGGAGTAACTATCCACTAGGCAATGTTGTCCGATGCTTAAAAAGGAGGTATTATGTTCTACTATGTTGTAACAATGTTTAAGAGTTTTGGTTAAGAGGTTACAGAGTAATTTAGCGATCTCTACCCGAACTCTCTTTACTGTAGCTATAAGATTTGTCCAATGCTCAGATCACAAGCCTACGTCACCTATGCTCCCACACAGCAATTCTCTATAAATATACAAAAAGCATGATACAATACAATACACTATGACATTACAAACCTGATGCAATGTTTCATTAGTGCAGTGCTTCTCAATTATTTTCTGTGACGCCCCCCCTAGGAAGAAGAAAAAATTTCACGCCCCCCTTCCTGCGCGCGACTATAAATAGTATTATTTGTCTAGAAAATTGTTATTAGAACACCATTGTATCCTTTTATTAACATTATAAACAAAAAAAGAAAGAAACTTACAACAAAGACTGCACTGAGGACTCAAATATTAATGTGTTTTTAATGCAGCTTTGCGCACATTTGTTTACGTTTTACAGAAATGAAACTTAAAACCACCTCATTTGCATAAGCTAAAAGCACTGAAAAAAAAACGCTCTCTCCTTGTGCCACTGATGCGTCAGCTTCTGTCGGACTAAAGGACACGGCTCAGTGGAATATACGTGTTTTTTCTGTGACAGAGGATGTTCTGTTAATGGTGAGACTGTGCGTAAATCGCATGTGAGAACGCCACTGCCAACTACTGTTGTTGATGTGCAATTACACTTAGTCCTAGTACAGTACAGCAAAAAAACATGTTTCCCAGGGTCATACGTGCCCCCCCCTGGCATCACGCCACACCCCCCCCAGGGGGGCCCGCCCCACTATTTGAGAAGCACTGCATTAGCGGGATGCATGTCAATTGTAATGTGACAACCAATACCCCATAGAAGTGTAATACCTCCTCTTTAAAGTCCCCAGACCAATCGTACTTTACTCATATTTGCTCAAAATAGTTGTAGGTTTCTATTGAATATAAGCAGGTTCATTTTTGTGGTATAGTCAGACCCCTTTCTATTTCTATTTCTATTTCATGTTAAATCTAGTATAATACAAGTTTGATATTCTTCTGTTTTGCTGCACTGTATGTTGAGTGAGGGCCAATAGGTCTGTTCACAACACCACTCAAATGTTTATTTTGACCATTTCCTACAGCATGTTATGACAACAATATTCAGAGGAAACAGTGGCTTCCTGTCAGAATGAGGAAAAGTCCACAGCACTGACAGATCTGACACAAATATGAGCAGACTGAAGTTTGGAGACCTGGAGCAAACAAAAGTCTTGCGATAGAAGCTGCTGTAATGTATTGATTGTTAATGTGATTTAGATAAAGGTGCACTGCACAACTTTTCTGGAGGAGGGTCTGTCACTTGCTTGTCTCCATGGAGATGTTATTGCTTTGCCTGGAATGTTCCATGGGATGACATTAAACACACACATATCTTGCATTTATTCGTTATTATTAATCTGTTGCTCACAAATACAATTCTTTCTGTCAATATTTTACCCTATAGTTGTCTCTCCTAGATACTGTAGCTTTATCTAAAGCAATAACATCTCCATGGAGACAAGCAGGTGACAGACCCTCCACCAGAAAAGTTGCGCAGTGCACCTTTAATGTATGGTTTATGTGTTATGATTTTATATTGAAGAACGGACCCCAGAAAGAGTAGTCTGTGCATTTGCAGAGACTAATGGAGATCCTAAAATAACGAAATAATCAAAACCATGCAACAAAACTCAATTTCTTATAAAGTACTCTGCAGTGATGAGTTATGTTAAGCAACAGTCTGCTCCATTGAATAACACTATGTGGGTGTAATTCCAAAATGCAGATTTGTGTTTAATCAGGATTAATGATGACGACAAGCCCCTCTTGATCACGGTGTATTATTTAGTGAGAGGCGGACCCCTGGGGCTGAGCAAGAGAGTGTGAGTGGGATTTGGTGAGTGGACAGACTGGAGGAATGGACCAGCTCCCTGCAGAGATAAGACCCTCTGAATACAGCCTCTATTACCAAGTCTTTGAATCGTACAGAACCGTTCAAAGAGATTACAAGAGGTTAGGGATTTGAAATACACGCTTTTGTTAGCAAAATGGTGGTAATGTTCCAATGGTGACCAATTATTACTAGGGTGGGGGTCATTTTTGAAAAGAATCTGTTGCAGCACCAAAATCCACAAAAAAATTATCATATCAAACTGCCAATAAATTACCGAAAAGGACATTGTTAGTGCCCCAGTGATTCTTTCAAGGTACTATATTGCACAAAATTGACTCTTGTGAGTTTTTAGCCATGTTATAATGTTGTTTCCTCACCAAAAACATACCTTTAGTTCTGTTTTGTTTCATTCACATATGTTTGAGTAACCCTTTATTATTAGTCTGTTTACACCCCCAAAGTTCAAAATGCTTTTGGCCACCTTGTGATGTCATTAAATGGTATTAATCAAGTTAACAGTTACCTTTTGATTTTTGTTCAATAGAGGTGGGTAATTCCAGGTCTGATCATCACCCAAATGTGACCAGCCACAGAAAAACAGTCACAAGTCATCCCTGAGGCGTTTTGAGTTATTCACAGATTCTGAAAGTGTAGATTCTAAGCTTTCCAACAATGCCTTACACATGGAAATCTGAGAACATTTGAAGAATTTGATTAATGATTCTAATGAAGGTGTGTGGAGTTTAAAAACACAGTGGATTACTTCCTGTATTACCAGAGAAGAGTGTTTTCTGTTTGAGAGAACTAAATACTGTATGCAGGATGTGTGTTAAACATGTGCGAATGAAACAGCAAAACTTAAAGTACTGTATGTTTTTGATGACATTATATTTATGGACAGAATTTCTAGGCGCAGTCAGAATTTCTAGGCGCAGTCAGGGGCCGGAGGGGATCCTGTTTGGGAACCACAGGATCTCATCTCTGCTGTTTGCAGATGATGTTGTCCTGATGGCTTCATCGAACCGGGACGTCCAATGTGCACTGGGGCGGTTTGCAGCAGAGTGTGAAGCGGCTGGGATGAGGATCAACTCTTCCAAATCCGAGGCCATGGTTCTCGACCAGAAAAAGGTGGCTTGCCCTCTCCGGGTGGGTGGGGAGTCCTTGCCTCAAGTGGAGGAGTTCAAGTATCTCGGGGAATGGGAGGATGGAGTGTGAGATTGACAGGCGGATCGGTGCAGCGTCGGCAGTGATGCGGTCGCTGTACCGGACCATTGTGGTGAAGAGGGAGCTGAGCCAAAAGGCGAAGCTCTCAATTTACCGGTCAATCTACGTTCCTACTCTCACCTATGGTCATGAGCTCTGGGTAATGACCGAAAGGACAAGATCGCGGATACAAGTGGCCGAAATGAGTTTCCTCCGCAGAGTGGCTGGGCGCTCCCTTAGAGATAGGGTGAGGAGCTCAGTCACACGGGAGGAGCTCGGAGTAGAGCCGCTGCTTCTCCACGTCGAGAGGAGCCAGCTGAGGTGGCTCGGGCATCTGTTCCGGATGCCTCGTGGACGCCTCCCTCGGGAGGTGTTCCGGGCATGTCCCACCGGGAGGAGGCCCCGGGGAAGACCCAGGACACGCTGGAGGGACTATGTCTCCCGGCTGGCCTGGGAACGCCTTGGGGTCCCCCCCGGAGGAGCTGGAGGAAGTGTCTGGGGTGAGGGAAGTCTGGGAGTCCCTGCTTAGACTGTTGCCCCCGCAACCCGGCCCCGGATAAGAAGAAGAAAATGGATGGATCGATGTTTTTGATGAAGAAACAACATCATAACGTAGACTAGAAAATACTGTAATATAGGCCCTATAAAAGTTAATTTGTCTCCTTTAATTTGGACATAATCCTATTTGTTTTCTATATCTATCTTTTAACCTTTACCACGGCCAAACTCAAAATTAAATTGAAGTCTGGAGCTACTGTCACTGTACTACTGGTGAACATGACAAATCATACTCCGCTGTATAGCAGAAGTGTTCCTGCTGGGCTCTGCAGGGGTCCAGAGAATGCGCCAGTCTTAATTCTTCTTTAGGATGTTGTATGGAGCGGTCACATGCAGCTTCTGTTGACTCACATAAAACAAGACCAGTACACCTCCCCCAGCAACGTGTGTCATGCCTGTTTGCAAGTGGCTAATTTTAGAAGTGGAAAAGTGGAAAAGTACTAGTTACTGCATTGATGTCACTGTCTTAGCAAGTTGTTATTTTTAAAAGGTTTGCAGTGGTCCATTATTCCTCACTTACTTTATGCATTCCTAGCACACTAATGATTCAGAGTTATAAGTGCTTTGCACAAATTTCAAAGAGAGACTTTCCATCCATAGCTAACAGAACCGGCATGCTAACGCTGCATCTTCCTGGTTCTCAGACAATAAAATACTTGATAGTAATGTGATCTCCTTTTGACCCCCTGACCAGGGCAAAACAAATTCTACTTAACCTGAAAAAGAATGATACAAACCGATTGACCTTTGGGTAAATTTGGTAAATCATTTGATCAGGGCTCTCAAGTTTTGAAGATTGGTAGGAGTGAGATTTATATTGGGGGAGCAGGGGAAGGGAGTGGGGGGAGTGACATTAATTTCCCGAGGAGCGGGAAGGGGTGGGGGGGGTTAAAAAAAAATCTGCGCGAGAAATACCATGTGTGAGGATGGCAGCGTCACATCAACCAGCCAAGGAGTCTCATAAATGTATTTTCAGCAGTTGTAATTATCAATTACAACTATCGATCGAACAGCTTAGCATGGTTTAAAATTATGCTTATGTTCTGCGTTACTTTTAGTGAACTGTTGTTGCGGTTTTAATTGTAGTGATGTATGTTTAGCCGATGTTATTGTTTTCATCAAACTTTCATGTATAAACAAGCTATTTTTTTGTCAAGCTGAGGTACCCGATAATCCTTGACATTTGTTTACGTTTGTTTGCGTCAATTGCCTCTGTAGATGTAAGCAGCCAGGTAGAGGCAATGATGACGCAAACGGTAATCGAGTGGTGTCCCATTTCTTAGGGGAACATTTCTACCTTGAGCTCTCTCAGCTCAGTATCGAGGGGCAAGACAAAGACGTAGATAAAGGGGTAGGGGAAAGGGAAGGGGTAAGGCAGAGTAATGGGACCTAGCCTTGGTCTGGTTTGGGCTCCATGATGATAGGAAAGTTTAATACTATACTGTGAAACATTCCAGACAAAGCAATAATATTTCCATGGAGAAAAGCATTTGACGGACCCTCTACCAGAAAAGTTACACCTTTAATTAAATTGGCAAGTAAAATATAAAGAACAACATGCTGGAGAAAAGTGAGGGGAAAAATCTGTTTATGGATGGATTTGAAACGTGATCTTGCGTCTCATCTCAGTCTAACTTCTGTCCATTCTCAACCATAAGGCCTCACAGCAGGAGACCAAGCCCTCAGCGCTGTAACAACGTCTCCACCCCGTGACGTCTAGTCTGTGTGCCGTCACAATTGTACAAATACATGTCAAATTCCTCAGATTCCTCCCTGAACCTCACAGGCAGCTCTGAAATTAAAGCTCTGTGTGTCTGCACCTCACCTCATCTGTCCCGGCACCCAAAGGTGTCAGTCAGACTCCAGAACAGGGTGGTCCGTGAGGGGTGTCATGTAACTGTCGGCTTTATGCTTCTCTGACAGAAAATCAGAGCTGTGTCAAGTGTTGTTACGAGTATAGATCAGGTTGTCAAGTGAAAGTAAAAATGATCTTTGAAGAAATAGGTTGGAGGTCCCTCTCAGTATAGTAAACTGAAACTAAATACAGCATGCAGTTTCCTGTACATGTACTGCTCTGGACAAAAAAAAAAAAAAGAGACCACTGCATTTTGTTTTTTTTCTGAAATCAGCATCTCTACATGTATTACAGCCATTCCATTATATTGTCTGTTGAATTCCAACACAAACACAAAGCTGAGCTACTAAAATAAATTATAATAAAGTCACCCAAGAACAATATGAAAGACTTGTGGAGAGCATGCCAAGACGCATGAAAGCTGTGATTAAAAATAAGGGTTATTGCACCAAATATTGATTTCTGAACTCTTCTTAAGTGTAAACATTAGTATTATGTTGTTTTAAAATGAATTTGATCTTGTTTCTTTGCATTGTTTGAGGTCTGAAAACATGTATCTTTTTGTTATTTTGACCATTTGTCATTTTCGGCAAATAAATGCTCTAAATGATAATATTTTTATTTGGAATTTAGGGGAAATGTTGTCAGTAGTTTATAGACTCAAACAAAAATGTTCCTTTTGCCCAAACACATACCTATAAGTAGTAAAATCAGAAAAACTGATAATTTTGCAGTGGTCTCTTATTTTTTTCCAGACCTGTATTTAGTTACTTCCCAACGCTGTCGGTCTATGACCAGACTGATATTCCTCTGTATAAAAAATGCTGAGATATGATTCTGGAAATCCAAGGATGTAAAGTGCACGCTTCCTCATGCATTAATTTTACATATCTACAAACGTACAAATATGTATTGCAGACATCACATGCATGATAAACCTCTTTGACTTTATCCCACCACAAGCTCTGTTAAAGCTCAATGGATTTTTCCTCTGTGCATTAAGAACAAGAGTCTGCGAGGCCTTAAGTGCGACTGCAACGGTCCAGATGTTAACTCCCAAATCATTCTCCCTGCATGGATTTAACTGTATGCATTTATCTCCTCTCTCAAATCTGCCTCTGCTCTGTGGCTTCCAGTTTCCACACTGTGTTTATGTGCTACTACATCTGACCCAGGCTTTGGCAGGCTGTGGCTTTTGTGTCTCAAGTTTCGTGTGGGAACCTCCTGTCTAAGGCCTCCCTGGTGTACCGTCGTGGACTTTAAGATGCTGACGATTATAAAACGTGAAATGGGAGCGCATTCCTAATGGTCAGAACAGAGCTATGCGGCGACACAGCTGAAGCCGCACGGAAAGAGGAGAGCGGAGCAGGAAATTAGCTCGCTGTGAGTGGCAGGGGTCAGAGGAAAGAACGAGGACCAGTGTAGTGCGTTTGTACAGCAAATACTATGAGCATGTTAGAAAATGTTAAAACATTATAAACAATTATGTTGTTTATAATGAGTGTTTTAATATGCATAGTAAGCATATGTTTGCCCACACTGTGCACGCACCCTTGGAAATACGGAGATGTGGTACATTAAAGTGCATACTAAAGGTGCACTGTGTAACATTTCTAGTGGAGGGTCCGCCACCTGCTTGTCTCCATGGAAATGTAACTGCTTTGTCTAGAATGTTCCACAGTATAGGTTAAATCACAAGGGAGACAAGCAAGTTACAGCACTGCAGCTACATTACAATTCAGATGTATTTGTATTTTTGAGCAATAGAAACACCCATAATGAATAAATGGTACATGGATATGTTCAAAGTCATACCATACCATACCATACCATACCACCAATAACATCTCCATTGAGACAGACTCTCCACCAGAAAAGTTGCGCAGTGCATCTTGAAAGAACTCATGTCACTTTTTTAACACTAAATGCTTTAAGCAATTCAAAGAATGAGCATTGCCAAGTCAAAGTAACTAATCACATGTAACAAAAATATGCACATCATACATTCATTTGGTGCTATTCAAAATACAGTTACTTAAAATTTATACCTAAAATTAAAGAAACACATTGCAGTACTTCCTCACGTGATATAAGAGACCACTGCAAAATTATCAATTTTTCTGATTTTACTACTTATAGGTATGACTTTGGGCAAGATGAACATTTTTTGTTTGAGTCTATAAACTACTAGGGGGGGCGGCAGTAGCTCAGTTGGTAGAGCGTCTGTCCACTGATCCAAAGGTTGGCGGTTCAAATCCCGCTCTTGACATACGTAAGAACATCAGTGGTTGAGCGGTCAGATCCACTGACCCACAGGTTGGTTGGTACGATTCCAGCTCCCACAGATGAATGCTGCCCCTGTGTCCTTGGGCAAGACACTTAACCCTCCTCGCCCCCAGTGTCTGCGTACACTGGTGTGTGAATGCGTGTGTGAATGGGTGATTGGTTCCTTGTTGTAAAGCACTTTGGGTGCCTTGAAGGTGGAAAAGCGCTGTATAAAGATGTGACCATGACCATACTGACAACATTTCCCCCAAATTCCAAATAAAAATATTATCATTTAGAGCATTTATTTAGAGCATTTAGAAAATGACAAATAGTCAAAATAACAAAAAAGATACATGTTTTCAGACCACAAACAATGCAAAGAAACAAGTAATACTAATGTTTACACTTAAGAAGAGTTCAGAAATCAATATTTGGTGCAATAACCTTTATTTTTAATCACAGCTTTCATGCGTCTTGGCATGCTCTCCACAAGTCTTTCTCATTGTTCTTGGGTGACTTTATTCCACTCCTGGTGCAAGAACTGAAGTAGCTCAGCTTTGTGTTTGTGTTGGAATTCAACAGACACTGGAATGGAATGGCTGTAATACATGTAGAGATGCTGATTTCAGAAAAAAAAATCCAGTGGTCACTTATTTTTTCCAGAGCTGTACTTCAAACTGCACGATACTAGTAAGAAGGAAAAAAAAAAACATCCCTTTATAGCATATACATGATTGATCCTTCTCTAATTACTGATAAATGCAGAGCAAATATAGTTGTTTTTATGATGAGTTTCTGAAGAATAGGCCCACATTACAACATACACTTATACAGGTATTCAGTATTCTGTAAATGCATTTTCAAAGTATTCTGCCCATCACTGCCAACCTGTCTATGAAATTAGTTAGCTGTGCTTTCTTTGACTTTTTCTTTCAACAAGAATATCCTTTTTACAACAATGTAGCCTACATAATCTACACGTGCAGAGTGAAATATCTTGCAAACATAAAATAATAAAACTTCTCAGAAACCCAACTACTTTTAAATAATGCAACTTTCATGAACACCCATCTCTTCCCTGTGTTCCAAGAGCAGATCTGTAACATGACCTGCACTGTCTCTTTAGCTCTCAGTGTTGTAAACTTTGCAGAGGAACCCGTGCACTCAAGCATTTATTGGCCCAGATTTGTGGAAGCTAGCCTGGCTGTGAGAGAGAGACAGCTGACCAGTTTGGGACAGGTCACAGAGGGGGGGAGGGGTACAGTTAACATTAGCGTAGCCAGTGTGAGGAGAAAATTAACCCACCGTGACTGCAGCTGCTGGAGCTCCACAGAGAACACAACACAAGACGCTGATCCTGTCTTCAAACTAACCCTGGTTTAATCTGCTCACTGACCTGCGCAGAAAGGGCCAAAGTCTGTGCTAGTGTGGCCACGATACTAACATTTCAAACTTGTTTTCAATACAAAGGAATAGACTCAATACCGATTCCAATACCGTGATGATAATAAAATAAACATTCATAGTACTTTCTTTGTTATTACCATGAGGTCTTATATCTGCATTATCTCTCAATGGTCCAGGTAAGTTCCATAATGATCTTAGTGGCTTTTATAGAAGGGAATAATTTTACTTGATTTTGATATTAAGGAAGAGACTCGATACTCAATACCAATTCAGAAATCACAATTAAAATAATAACAGTCTTTCTTTATACAATAGAATGTGATTTTCAACATTAAATAGTACTTATCTGTGTTATATCTGTGTAATCCCCCAAATTTTCCAGGCCTCGGGCGCATACTAGTCTACGCAGTTTTATACATTTTCTGATACAGCTCAAGATGATTCTAAAGCTATTCAGGAAAGGTTAAGTTCTGTCCTGTGAATGTGACTTTTTTGGTATCGATATCTGCTCAAGTGACAATCTAGTTTTGATAATAGTTTTAGAATCAATTATCAACAATTCGTACCTGATTTTTGATACAGTGGTACCTCACCTTACGAAAGACTACAAACGAAAAATCCAAGTTACTAAACGCCTTCACGTTAAATTTTGGTCTCTAGATACAAAAGAAAATTCAAGTTACGAAACGCGAAATCTCAAAAATTCAATTAATGAGCGCTCAGATGCGCGCTCAGATGCACGCCCCAAAACGTAAATACACTTTATCGACACACACGTGGTTAGGTTCCAGAGGTGGCCCGCGGTGGGAGAGATCCGCGAGGTAGGACAACTTTGTATTTTGCAATTGTTCTACATGTTTTAGGGCTGTAAACACACACCTTCTACGCTTTTCTCAGACTGGAGTTGGGCTTTTCTCGCATTTCTCTCTCGTTTGAGCACTCGAACTTTCATAGATTTTCAAAGGAATGTGTTGATAGTGAAGCGTGTGTGTGGGGGGGGCACGGCTCAATATAGCGCCGAACACGCGAGGGGAGTGGAGACACAGGATTACTATCAACAACACATCATCAGTATGGTAAAACTCACCTGTCTCACGACGGTCTAAACCCAGCTCACGTTCCCTTAGTGAGTGAACAATCCAACGCTTGGTGAATTCTGCTTCACAATGACAGGAAGAGCCGACGTCGAAGGATCAAAAAGCAACTTCGACACGGCTGCGGGCGCGGGATGGAGCCGCGGCACCCGGCGTTTCGTAACTTGGATTTTTCGTTTGTAGTCTTTCGTAAGGTGAGGTACCACTGTATCAAAAATCAGGTACGAATTGATAATTGATTCTAAAACTATTATCAAAACTAGATTGTCACTTGAGCAGATATCGATACCAAAAAAGTCACATTCACAGGACAGAACTTAACCTTTCCTGAATAGCTTTAGAATCATCTTGAGCTGTATCATGACATGTATAAAACTGCGTAGACTAGTATGTGCCCGAGGCCTGGAAAATTTGGGGGATTACACAGATATAACACAGATAAGTACTAAGGGCCGAGCACCGCGCGGGCCGAGCACGGGGTGATTTAATCCTGGTCTGGTCCCGGTTTGGTCCGGGTCTGGACCTGGTCCTGGTTTAGACCTGGTCTAGACCTGGTTTAGTTCTGGTCTAGACCTGGAAGTCACATAGAACCAGAGCGCGCCCGGCCCTGCTCTTATTCCCGCTGAAAGAGCGTCTTTCTCGGCCTCTTAGCTCTAGCGCGGAACGCGCAAGGAGCGCGGAGACACGAGCAACACGCTCCTCCAACGGCACTGCCATGTCCCGGGATAATCCTTGTTTAGTCCAGTTCCAGTCCAGGTTTAGTCCAGTTCCAGTCCAGGTTTAGACCTGGTTTAGTCCTGATTGTCTCTTAGCCAATCAGGACGCAGAACACAAATGTTACACTATAAAAAAAATGTTACTCTATAAAAAAAAACCTTGGAACGGATCAGGCCTTTTCCATTGAAATAGCTACTCAACTTACGGAAAATTCACGTTACGAAACCACTTCTGGAACGAATTAATTTCGTAAGGTGAGGTACTACTGTACTTTTGACAAGCCCAGTCTGTTGATATGATGGAAGTGGGTCATTTTATTTTTCATTTGTTTCTTCCTTCTGATACATTTACAACCTGATAATAATTTTATAATGATTTCATAAAATGTGTTCACATTATATTCATAATCGTCTTTCCTCTTCAAATGTTTAACACAACAGATATCCTCTGTTTAGGTTCTTATGAACCGCTCTGTGGTGAGCCCCACCCTGGACCCGCTGCAGTTTGCCTACAAGCCAAACGTAGGAGTAGAGGACGCCGTCATCTACTTGCTGCAGCGGGCGCTCACCCACCTTGAGACCGTCGGGAGTGCTGTGAGAGTCATGTTCTTTGACTTCTCCAGCGCCTTCAACACCATCAGGCCGGTGCTGCTGCGGGGGAAGCTGGAGGACGCGGGAGTTGATGGACATCTCGCTACCTGGACCATCGACTACCTCACTGACCGTCCACAGTACATGCGGCTGTGAGTCAGAGGTGGTAGTCTGCAGCACTGGGGTCCCCCAGGGAACTGTCCTCTCACCCTTCCTCTTCACCATCTACACTCTGGACTTCACATACAACACGGACAGCTGCCATCTCCAGAAGTTCTCTGACGACTCGGCCATTGTGAGCTGTGTGTCAGAGGGGAACGAGCTGGAGTACCGCTCGGTCATCAGAGACTTTGTGGACTGGTGTGTGCGCAACCACCTGAGCCTTAACACCAGTAAGACAAAGGAGCTGGTAATCGACTTCAGGAGGAGACCACTACCTCACTCTGAACATCCAGGGGCAGGACATAGAGACTGTGGTCAGTTTCAAGTACCTGGGTGTTCACCTCAACAATAAACTGGACTGGTCCCACAACATCGATGCCCTGTGCAAGAAGGGCCAGAGTCGCCTTCACCTCCTGAGGAGACTGAGGTCCTTTGGAGTGTGCAGGCCTCTGCTCAAGACTTTTTATGACTCTGTGGTGGCCTCTGCTCTCCTCTACGCTGTCGTCTGCTGGGCCCTGAGCAGCACAGAGCGGGACAGGAAGAGACTTAATAAGCTGGTCAGGAGGGCCAGCTCTGTCCTGGACTGTCCTCTGGACTCTGTAGAGGAGGTGGCTGAGAGGAGGGTGCTGGCCAAATTCACGTCCATCATGGACGACACCTCTCACCCTCTGCACCGGACTGTAGAGGAGCTGAGCAGCTCCTTCAGCAGCCGACTGAGGCACCCCCAGTGCAAGAAGGAGCGCTACCGCAGATCCTTCATCCCCACCGCCATCAGACTGTATAACTCTACTATATAGGCCAGACGTGCAATATCCTTTTTCCATGCTCTCCATGTCAATGTTTTTATTATTATTATTATTTATTATTATTATTATTATTACTTATTTTTATTATTACTTACTTTATTCCATTCTTGCCTGCATGCACTTTTCTTTCTTGTTTTTCAAACTATCCTGGAGCTACTGTGGCAAGTAAATTTCTCCTGTGTGAGATCAATAAAGTCTTATCTTATCTTATTTTCTAATGAGTCTTTCTGTTTTCCGTTTTTCAGATTTTACTCCCTATAGGTATGTATTTGGGTTTAGAGCATTTATTTGCAGAAAATGACAAATGGTTAAAATAACAAAAGAGATACATGTTTTCAGACCTCAAACAATGCAAAGAAACAAGATAATACAACATAATACTAATGTTTACACTTAAGAAGAGTTCAGAAATCAATATTTGGTGCAATAACCCTTATTTTTAATCACAGCTTTCATGTGTCTTGGCATGCTCTCCACAAGTCTTTCACATTGCTCTTGGGTGACTTTATTCCACTTCTGGTGCAAGAACTGAAGTAGCTCAGCTTTGTGTTTGTGTTGGAATTCAACAGACGCTGGAATGGAATGTAATTCCAATATATGCTCTGGAAAGAGACCATCTTCCCAATGTTTCTTTATGATCTATAGTGCACATGCCATTACATACTGTTACTATTAAAATAAATATATATAAAATACAGCTCTGGAAAAAAAAAAAAGAGACTGCTGCATTTTTTTTTCTGAAATCAGCATCTCTACATGTACTGTCATTCCTGTCATTCCTGTCATTCCATTCCATGTAAATGTAAAATACAAATGCAAATTAGCTTGGTAATTACAATCATTACATTACATTACATTTGTTTAAAACAGTTGTTCATTAAAGCTACAATCTGTAATTAGACTGACTGACCCGGCCCTGCTGTACGTCCATAACACCTCTAGTTGCTATCTACGCTATTGCTACATCTGATTGATCTGACAGAAGAAGACTGGAGACCACCTGTAGGCGTGAACAAAAGCCATCAGTTGAATGTCCTATATTACACAAATCCTTAAATCCTTAGACTTAAATCCATGGTATAATGTTGTTATCTCATCAAAAATGTACCCAGATTTGTGTTTTGTTTCATTCACACATTATTAGCCTGTCTAAATCTCCAAACCTGAACCTGCTCTGGTCCACCTTGTGATGTCATAAAGTGGCAGTTTTCAAGTTAACAGCTCTTTTTACCTTTAGTTTAATATAGACTGGTGTATGGAGTTTAAAAAGTGAAGACACAGTGAAGCACAAAAGTCAAATAAACGTACAGATGGACACTTTAATGTACATTGTCTAATTCTAATCATTCAAATTTAAACATCCCTGTGTTGTGGGTAAATTTTCATGAAACATTAAAAAAAAAGTCTGATATAGCTTCTGTCTTGTAAGATTAATACCTTCATTCAGTCTGGTGGAGGTCAGGTGTCTGTGGCCCATACTCCTTTTGTTTATTTATTGCAGAGAGATGGAGAAGGCACGCATTTAGACTCACTCCGGTGCAGAGGAGAGTCTTGCTGACCCTGTTAGTCACGCAGCACTTTACCCGGAGCCAAGCTTCACAAACAAATCAGACTAAGAGCTGCAGTGAAGACAGCAAATTAATGCACAGCCCACAGCCCTAGACCTGCCTTGTCTGGTTCTTTACCTTGGGTTATAAAGCATGGCTATATAATTCATAATAAAACAAGCTATAGCGTTGAATTTACAGTATAGCCAAATCCTGACTCGTTAAAAGACCCAAATTATGCAATTTTTTTTATCTGTTATAATGTTGTTTCCTCATCACAAGCATATTTAGAGTTGTGTTTTGCTTCATTCACACATATTTAACACACAAATCCTGCAAACTGAAAACAGGAAGTGCTCCACTGTGTTTTTAAAATTCCTATGTCTTCACAGTGGAATTGCCTGTCTTTACTAAACTAAAGGCATAAAAGGTAGCTGCTAATTTGAAGACTACTGCTTCATGATGTCACAAGGTGGAACAGAGCATTTTGAGCTTTGGTGATGTAAACAGTCTAATAATAAAGGATTAACATGTGTAAATGAAATAAAACACAACTCCAGGTATGTTTTGATGAGATGAAGAAGAAGTGAACTTTATTGATCTCACACTGGAGAAATTCTTCTCTGCATTTTAACCCATCCTATATATATATATATACATATATTAGGAGCAGTGGGCAGCACACACATTAGGGCGCCCGGGGACCATCTCCATGATCTTCTTGCTTCGGTTTGGTCAGGACCTAAGCTGGAGTACCTATGGTGCATGTTTTGGGTTGGTGGGGGAAACCGGAGTGCCCAGAGGAAACCCACCCAGACACGGGGAGAAACATGCAAACTCCACACAGAAAGGCTCGGGCGAGCCGGGGATCGAACCCAGACCATGCATGCAAACTCCACACAGAACACACAAGGAAAGGTCTGGGCGACCCGGGGATCGAACCCGGAACCTTCTTGCTGTGAAGCAAGAGCGCTAGTGAAGCAAGAGCGCAGAGTGGTTAGCGCTCTTGTGAAGCAAGAGCGCTAACCACTCTGCTACCGTGCCGCCGAGATAAGTACATTATAACATGTCTTAAAGCTCACAAGAATCTATTTAGTGTCATATAGGACTTAAGTGTAAGCGTGAGCAAAGCCTTAATTGCAATAATTTTAAGTATCAACCTGTTTTCTGTTAAATTAACCAAACCCTGTGCAGTGAGTTATACAAAAACAAATTACATTCAGTTGTTAATTACACTGGGGAAAAATATGCTTAGACAATATTAGAATCCCCATAATTTAAGCTCAACAGCCAGCTAAAGTGAGTCAGGCAGGCTGGTGCACCCCAGCTGAGTCTTGAGGCCCTGTACACTGGGCAGGTACAGTGTATAGCCTCCAATATTGTGAGCTATGACTCATCCTCTATCTGAGCAGTATCTGAGCCTGCTGCCTCAAGGGAGGAGTGTCAAACTGCAGAATAAAGCGTTACAGGAGCTATCCTTATGAACAAACCATAGCACTTTATTCTTATGTTTTTATATTTCTAATATATATTATTTCAATCTATTTTAACAGATTGTGACTCTGAGCCAGTGTGAATGTTTAAAGGTCTCTGTATTGTCTTGATGAAACCTGAAACCGCCTGTACCTACTCTGCAGGTCCTTCTATAAAGTACATAATATACTACATTTACTTATGTGGACCAATACAATACATGTTTAATTTTATTTAATGTATTATATATATGATATCTGCAAAGTGAAAAATATAAGATTGTTATTTCAATGTAAGGAAAGGAAGGATTATCTGTTGAGTTGGAATACTATGTGTTCACAAAAAAGGCTATACTAGAAACTATCCCTGCGTTTATAAAATGGCATGTTCTGTTTTATGATTATCCTTTTTATTCACAAACTAGATTAAGACACACCATAATCTGTATCACAAAACAATTTAATTTACAAATATTTTTTTACAGTGCACATGACACAAAATCACAGATGGAGATTCTCAGAACCTCAAATACAAAATATTAAACAAGGCAGAATAATGAGCACATACAAGTAAATAGATAAGAAATATTATTACTTTTACATACATACACTGTGATATGGCCTCTCTGCTCCTTATGGCAGAAGTCTGTGTTGGACCCTCTGGAAGTATTGACCTGAATAACTAGAAAACACCATATGGACTCAGATGAACTTCAACTAATTCCAGAGTTTATTGGTCACAAAATGTTTCCCACTGGCTTTCATTAAACGTTACAGCATTGGATTGTCCTTGCAAAATGGTCCTCTTGCAACCACTAATGTCCCTGTATTTTACCTGTATTCATGCTTAAAGGGCCCATACGCTATTTTCTGATCTATGTTACAATGTTGTTTCCTCATCAAAAACATACCTGGAGTTGTGTTTTGTTTTATTCATACATGTCAACACAGGTAAAGGTAGCTGTTAACTTGAATACTACCACTACATGACATCACAGGGTGGCACAGCGCATACTGATCTTTTGCGAAGTACATAGAATAATGATGCAGGGTTACTCAAACATGTGATAATGAAACAAAACACAACTCCAGGTATGTTTTTGATGAGGTAGGTAACAGGCATAAAGCTCACAAAAATCTATTTTGCATTTAAAGGGCCAGTACCTGATTTTTTTCCCCACGCAAAATTTGTCTTGCTCCAGTACAGATAAATTATATAAGCCGCTCTTAAAGTCAAAATATGCTTCTTGCTGAATCAGGAAGTGCACTTTAGCATGCTAGTTTTGTATTAGCTTTACCGTCACGGCAAAAATCTGCACTGTTCTCTGAGAGTTTATGAAAAGCGCTTATGAATTCATTGTGGTGAATAATTAGGATGCTCGGAATGCATGACGTAAGTGAGAAATAACTTTGGACCACTGCAAACTACTTTTTAAAGGAGTAAAAATCTGGTACATTGCCTTTAAATGAGATAATGTAGCAATAAAACATTTTAGAAAACAACTGTGTGGATTTGTTAACACTTTTTGGTGCTAGAAGTTATGGCGATAAATTTATCTGTGCATAATATGAGTCATGCAACGTGATATTACGGCCAATGATAGTTATTGCTGTGTTTGCCTGATATGTACAATCTCTGTACAATGAATTCTACCTGATAGTGAGATTATTGGTCTTTAGCTTCATTTACAAGAGCCCTCTTATACATACACTTCTATGTACAGCCTATGAAATCATTATTATAATTGAGAGTATTCATAATTCCACAGATTAACCCAGAAAGTTGCATCTTTGACATCTCCAGACCAGATGGCTGTGTCCCTTTGTACCAAGAGAACTGACAGTCGACTCAAAATGTCCTGTGATGAGTGAAAATGTGTGATCTGACAGCTAGTTCAGAATTACAGATAGGAGAAGATGGATTGATACTGTATTGCTGCTGTTATATTGATGGATTACACTGGTTCCCTGAGTAAGAAGAATGAACAGTTTGACCAAGGCCGAGTTGGACACAATGGAACGCTTATCAGCAAGTTTTGTGGCAGTGCGTTGAGTATCAGCTGTTGCTAGCATCATTTTTAGACAACAGTAATCATGCAATGTAACAGTTGGTGATCTATTCATAGAGGAAAATGTGACATATGAGAGATGACCAGTGTGATAGCATTAATACAAAAAAAGGAGTGGAGGTTTAGATCATTTGCTGTGCTTGAGTCAGATGCTTCAGTGGTTCAAATAACACAAATAGTTAATGAGAAAAAAAATGTAACAGTCTCCAAACACGAACCCATCCAAATAGACCTGTCATGATAATTACTATATCGACTTATCGTTCAATATATTAAATATGGAATCATATATTTTGGGAGTCAATTTATATCATGTTTCTTTGTAAAAGTGGGGAGTACTGAGGTATTTTTACTGTAATACAATATGATTTGAGCCCTAGAAGGCTAAATAAAAAACTTCTATGGCAAATTATTGGTTCATTCTGCTATTTATTTGTTGCAAGCCTCTTAATGATACTGTCTCTTAATGATACTATTTGTTATCGTGACAGGCCTACATCTAAATTCAAGAGACAGCACATATTAAAACCTTCTCTGACAGATCATTTGTCTATTTCTGAGCTGCCATGAAATCAAGCGCATTTTCTGATTTAATTAAGAGAATTTCACAAGAGGCTGAGCTATTGTTCCTGTATTGCCAATAAAAAATAAAATAAAAATGGGGATTGTGGTTGTGGTTTGAATCAACTACAAACTTGTCATTTGCTGGACGTGACCTGACCTCCACTCCTCCTTAACTGTCAGTGTGTGAAACGGATGTGCATGGCTTTTAATGGTTCATGTACCATAACGACATTCTTAAGATGTCATTTATAAAGTGTGATCAGCTTCATCACTCATTTCATTATTATATTAAAAAAAAAACTGCAACATAAATCTTCATACATCAGACACACACTGTTCTTAGGTGAAGTTCAGGTTTTCAGATTGTCAAGACAGTCACCCTGCTTTGAATCAAACATGAGCATGTGAAAAGTCTGTAGGTTGATAATGTAGAAGAGAACCAAAGACTTCAGTTAAATCCCCTGCACCTGTCCCTCAGTCACTCTCACAGTTCATTTGGCTGTGTCAGACCCAGACAGCTGTGTTGTAGTCAAACAAGGACTGCATTCTGTCCACAGCGGCGGTCTGCGGCTGTCTACTGTCCAAGTAAATCCCAGTGAAAGGCTGTTGATGACACTGGGCGAAGTGCTGTTGTTGTTGAAGTTGTTGCCTCTCGACTGCATTCAGATTGGGGCATGGCCTGCCTTTGCCCTGCTGTCCGTTTGCCCAGAATGGTAAGTAAAAGCTTCCCTTGGACCCTTTTGCTCCACCTTTCTTTGGCCTTTTGAACAAATCAGCCTCTGACATTTCAGGCCAACCTGGACGCTGTTTCAGCAGCTTGTCTCTATCGGGACGCACACTGCGTAGGAACTTCTTAAAAATGTTCGTAGTGAGCGTGAATTTACGGCAAAACTCCTGAGATCGACTTAAGCGTATCTGCTGACTGTCGAGTTTATCTGGCATCCCATTCCCGTTCTTCGCATCCTCTTTCCTCATCTCGTCTTCTTCCATGTCCTCTCTCTCCACTTCTGGGAGGTCGAGCCAGTTCCCAACAAGATCGGCAAACACATTATCGCCCAGAACTAGCGGTTGGCGATTGCGACATTGGTTCATAAGCGAAGAGGTCCAGTCGCTTCCATCGTCTGCGTTGTCTTGGTTGCATTCACTGTCCATAGATGGTCCTTCTTTCGAAAGACTATACAGAATCCCTGGAAGATCAACAACCTGGGAGCGGCGCTGGTCCTGTGGTTGCGAATATGGCTCTGGTGGAGGGTTTCCGACTGTTGGTCCACAAAAGTCCACTTGGGGAGCTGTGTATCCCGACCAGCGTTTCGGAATAGACTCTTGGTTATTTGCGCTTCTTGAACTTCTACTACTACCACTGTCAGACTCAAAACTTGATGACGATGTGGTTGAGGTCCCCATACTGCTTCCACTTTCGGACATGCAGTTACTTTCTCTACTCATTGTGGTGTTTCCGCTCACTAGGCTTGGCACTGGACTCGGATTAGTTTCTAGCAGTATGCTGTGGTCAAACCCGAGGCCATTCCCTGAAGCAGTGTCGGGAACGTGCGGTATGCCACGATTGATGGGGCGTCCAGTGATGTCGAGGTTTTCGAGAGCGGTTTGGACCTGGAGGAGCTTGAGTTCTTGCAGTGCTCCCATCATGGAATTCATCTGAGCGTGTAGCCCATCTCCGGCTTCCTTCATTGACAACTGCAAGGGGACACAAAGGAAACACAGATTAGGTTTGAAGGCTAAGACATCAATCTGATCAGCGAGAACCCATTTCATCCATCAAACTGAAAGACACCCACCCCTTTTTGTAATTTCCCAATGCAATTTGTCTGCCTATCCATAAGATTACTCTTCTTTGTCATTCTACCTTGTTGTTTAATTATAAGTCATATGACCTAGTTTTGGATGACATGCCAGAGTCCCATATGGCAAGCTGTGAGGGAGGATCCAACTACTGACAGCTGCAAAATAGACCAATGCTTCTTTTTTTCCCTACTTTCTATAATCTCAGTCCCCTTAGCCTTTCCTTCTTCATCTCTCTTTTTAAGTTCTTTGTCACGGGGATCTGTGCAGCAGTGGTAATCATAGCTTCTCCTTTTATTCTGCTCCTTTCTCATCTTTTTAAGAGCCAGTGTCATGTGACCTGGGTAACCGTCTTCTCCTGAAGGCAGACAAAACGCCTCCAGGCATCTACTTGACCTTTGCCTCAGCTTGTACAGACTTGATTTACACATGGTTTTAACCCAGACTTTCAATGACGTCATACAAGAGGTTTGTCATTCAGGATTAATGGGAACTGTATTTTCAGACAGGGAGTTTTATGAGCAAATCAATATGACTGATTACCTTTTTTTCTGTACGCTTCTACTATAAATATTACACTGCAAAAAGCTTGCCCAAAATTTAAGATATAAGCACTTAAATCTATCAGAAATATACTTAAAAGTAGTGAAATTATCTGTCCATGCAGCAAGATAATTTTACTTGCTGCCATTTGTAGCCATTTGTTTACTACTAAGTTATCTGAAATTAAACTACATCTAGACTAGAATTAAGCAGTCTCAGAACTAGTAAGTAGATAATAAATCTGAAAACAAGATTAATAACCTGATCTAAGTTTTCAAATCTTGGCCAGATCAGAGAAATGTGCAGTGTAGTCATTGCAGAGTTATTTCTTATTTTTATTTTTATTATAATTGACTTTTTCATTCAATGGTAATATTTACAAACATGTAATATTCTTTTAATTATACCTGCCTTTAATCCAAGAATGTCACAATGAAATTAAAATTTGTTTGAAACTATACAATATTTATTTATTGATTAGAGACAATAAACATAAAAGCCATTGACCTTCACAAAGAGGTAATGTATGTTTGTACCAGGCTATAGGAAGATTCCTAATTTCCACCTTCAGTCCCTGGACAGGTTGATGTCATAAATGGTGTACATGACAATAAAATACAACGTACAGTATATCAATGTAAATAATCATCCAGTCAATCAATAAGTAAATAGTCCACTTCGATCTCAGTCACCACAGCCATACACTATTTACAGTTCATGTTGCTGCATTCATACAAGGCATACTTTGTCTAATTACAAAATCCCAAACCTACAAAACTGTCATCTGTGATTTCTGTCAAACGCCATTAAATGCAACATAAATACAGTATATAGATAGATCCTGATCCCAAAGGAAAGTCAACATCATTACATTATAGCTCTGGAAAAAAATAAGTGACCACTGGATTTTTTTTCTGAAATCAGCATCTCTACATGTATTACAGCCATTCCATTACAGCGTCTGTTGAATTCCAACACAAACACAAAGCTGAGCTACTTCAGTTCTTGCACCAGGACTGGAATAAAGTCACCCAAGAACAATGTGAAAGACTTGTGGAGAGCATGCCAAGACGCATGAAAGCTGTGATTTAAAATAAGGGTTACTGCAACAAATATTGATTTCTGAACTCTTCTTAAGTGTAAATATTAGTATTATGTTGTTTTAAAATGAATTTGATCTTATTTCTTTGCATTGTTTGAGGTCTGAAAACATGTATCTGTTTTGTTATTTTGACCATTTGTCATTTTCTGCAAATAAATGCTCTAATTGATACAAAGCGCTACATGGACTAACCCCACCCCCCATGTCTGTCTTTTTCAAACCTAAGACATCAAGTGGTCCGAAAACCAGGGCCTCCTCCAGAGGAGACTGTGAGGTTCCCCACAGAAGAACCGCCTTTGGTCAGAACACTCTCTCTGTGAGGGCCACTAACATCTGGAACAGTCTTCCTCTGCACATACAGGAGAGCCCTACACTGATCACTTTTAAAACACAACTGAAACTATGGCTGAAAACCAACCAGTCATGTGACCACTAGACTTTTGTTTGTGCTGCTTGTACTGTATGTTGTATTTTTATGTATTTGCCTGCCTAGGGACTACGGATGAAAACTAGCTTTGTAGCTAAAATTCGGCATATTTACATTTGTTTTATACTTATGTTCGTTAATGTGTCCCTATCAAACAAACAAACAAATAAATAAATAAATATTTTTATTTGGAATATGGGGGAAATGTTGTCAGTAGTTTAGAGGCTCAAACAAAAATGTTCCTTTTGCCCAAACACATACCTTTAAGTAGTAAAATCAGAAAAACTGATAATTCTGCAGTGGTCTCTTATTTTTTTCCAGAGCTGTAATTATACAGTTCAATGTACAATGATCAAATCAATGACAGTTGCTATTTAAAATGATACCGTTTGTTAATTTTTCAGCAATATAATCACTGAGGCGTTTCGCAGTCTTTCTGTTATATATAACTGTCATTCAAAGACAAGAGAACGCCTGCAGGTTTCATTACGTGCCAAAATGAGGGAATGGAAAAAATATGTCGAGTTAAGTGTGCCAGCAATTCAAACACAACTTGCGGCTGTATCATTAATAAACCATCAGCCGTTTGCTCCTGACAGAAATCTTAATTTACGTACAAAAACAGCAATTTGAAATATACATAACACTCAAATACTGAAACACAACTCCTACCTTACTGAGAGAAACTTCTTCAGTAAATTCATGCTCCTCAGCCTTATAGTCTTATTGGTATTCTGCACCTGAGTGTACCACCGTCTCCCACCTTTGAAACCCATCGCAAGCGTGCCTCTTTATGTATTTTCCGCCAATGAAAGCGCACCATTTGACCTCTAACAACCAATCAGGACCGTTTGTCTAGACTTTAATCCCCAAATGGAAGTGATGGGTCGGAGGGGAGGGGGCGGGATTTTCAGTCATGCGGAAAGGCATTGACAATGAGTCTGCAGTGAGAGTCTGCCGGGTGTAAAGGGGACAGTGGGGGGGGGGCAGTGTGGGGGGGGGGGGGGGGGGGGGGTTGTATGGGTGTATGAAGTGGGGGTCCCAAGCCATATGTTTGGATGTCCAAGAGGGGATTGTTGATGGATTCAATTATACATGACACCATATGAAGAGGAAAAGGGAGGTTTTTTTGTTGTAGTAGTAGCAGTAATAGTAGCAGTAGTGGATACTTAATCTTAGGGAGGGGGGATTTTGATCTCTCAGTGGGAAAAGTACCAGCAAAAGACAACTGACACACACTCAAACATCGGATAAGCTCTGTGAGAAATAGAAATATGCTGCTTGCAGTTGGCTCACAATTAAATATTTAATCATCTTTTTATCGCATTATAGAATGTCCATAGAGATAATAAATAATAATAATAAGCGATGCCAATCTGCATCTTGTAAATTTGCATAATAGCAATTGTTTTCCTTGTGTCAAAAAATGGCTTATGGGTCACGAATCAGCATCAAGATGTAATTTGCATGATAGCTTTGTACAATATCTATAATGAAGAACAGATTTTCTGGAACTTGATAAAAGAGGTTGGATGAATAGCTTGCTTTATTTATTTACAATATTCAACTCTGCTAAAACATGTTAGGCTGTGAAAATATACTTCCTGTAACGCCCCTAGTACATTCTTATTCATTACTACACCTCTCCTGCGAAGAGTCCATTTTCCCCTCTGTAACATATGGCTGAGTAGGGGCACAGGGGCGTGAAGTCTCCCATAATAAGCCTATCTCTGCACATGCTACCCACAAAAGCTGCACTTTGGAGCTCTAAATTAGCCCGTCGAGGTAGCTGCAATTACTGCCAGTCCCCTGCCCTGTCTCCTACCACCTTCCCCATATCCCATTAGTCCCCATGGCTAATCCTGGTTTACCTTCATCAAAACACATGTGGAACATAACGAAGTAAAAGTAGTTAAGTGCTGTACTTTACAAATTTGAGGTATCTGTTCTTTATGAATCTATAAGTAGATTCGTAGATACTTTTTATTTCACTATTTGAGAGCAGAACTAAGTATTTTTTATTATAATTAGAGACCTTTGAGAGTTTATTTTTAACACATTAATAATTTGAGAACAGAAAAAGATACAAATAAAACAGCTAGAAAAAAAGATTGATTAAATTGTTTCTGTTCAGTGCAAATCTGTATCAAAATCACTACATTTGAAGCGTTATTAAATCTGTGTGAAATACTTTTTACTCTTAAGTACATTTTAAAATGGGTACTTTACTACTTTTACTTAAGTAGATTTTTCATGTAGTACTTCTTCCACCATTGATCAAAAGTCAACAATGCCCAAAACACAACAGATCTGTATCACTGCCACAGTTGACGTTGTCGGCAGGATAAGCAGACGGATTACCGTGCTCACACTGAATGCATTAGAAGTGTTTTTGAAATCTCATACCCCACAGAGCTTAGTCCCCCTTAGAGAGTGAATGACAGACACCTGTTTGCACAACCTCTCCAAAAGCAGTCTAATTTCACTTTTGCACGCAACTATCCTTGTACATTTGCTTGTGGTTATCTCATTGTTATGGATTTGACTAATGTTGCCTGTTAGGTTTGTTTGGTGTTTATTTTTCTTAGCAAAATGGAATGTTAACATCTCAGACTTCAAATCAATTTATGTAGTTTTAGCTATGGATTCAGAGCACATATGGACCAATTGTTAAACAAGATTTTGCCGTTTTAGCAGAATTCTTGTTTGACAAGAGACACATCCTGCCACGATCGATTAGTCGATTAAAAAGGAGGCGTGGCAAAACCTCTCAAAAAACTGTAATGGATCTCCATGTGTCTGTATCCCAAATTGCACTCAGAAACAAATCACAAAACAACTATGCAGAAAAAGTACCAAGAAACAATGTATTTATATAAAGATATTTTCAATCTACCAAATACCAAATGTCCATTACCAACTAACTCACTAAACTGTCCTTTGTGCTGTTGTCCCATATAAATCCGTATAATATTATTTTTAAAAGTGCCTGCCCACGGGAAAAGAAGGCACAAGTCCCGGAGGCGTTTTAAGTTTCTTAAAGTGTAGATTCTAAGCTTTCCAACCATGCCTTACACATGGAAATCAGAGAAAATTTGAAGAATTTGTAGCCATTTGAAAGCAGCATGTCTGAAAACAACAAGCTGAGAAAAGCTTCTCTAAAGATTCTCTGAGTCCAGGCCTTCTTGGCTCATTTGCATGACATTAAGCTAAGCCCTCCCCCATCACTGACATCACTGTGGTGTGGTGTTTCAGGGCAGGTCAGAATTAGAAGGTACTTTGTTAAAATGGAAATGCTTTTATGACAAAAAGTCCATATAATTATTCAATAATTCAATAATACACAGGATAATATGTTAAGCCAAAGTCACCTGTATTGTCAATTTAATTAATACAATACAAAATAGTATAGGACACTACACTACACACACACACACCTTAGTCCTGTTGTTGACTAGTACAAATTTTGGTTGACTAAGACACCATCGACCGAATAATCAACTAAATGACTAAAGGGCTGGCATTAATAAACAAAAATAACTAATGTTACCAATATTACAATATGTTTATTAAATAAATATATTAATCAAGCAACATAACTGATAACCTATCCTCTACTACAATTGATTTAAGTAATTCAATACCTTTCTGTATGATTTTGCAGATAGATTATTTGCGGTTATCGCATATAGGACAATAGCTCTCAATGGACATTTACCAGTGTACACTAGTAGAGCTACTAGACTAGTACAGCATCCATGTATTCATATATACTAGCATTTCTATTTTGAGATCTCATTAATAACACGGTGCCCAAGGGATTTAACTCATGTATAAACCACTGTCCTATTATTGCACCTTTACCAGGCCAAATAACCAAAGGCGCTGCTGCTTTGACATTTTAAACCCCAGTGGCCCAAATATGTCATCCGCTGCCATCTCTTCATTGTAGTCTTTTAAAATGAAGATTTAGTTGGACACAGATGTTGTGGTTAGTGTGATCCCGTGCTTTGACATGGTGCTAATCAGCTGAGCTCTCATTACGGCACACGCACAGCCCCCCGGGGTCTTGGTTAAACATAGATATGAAAGAAAACGCCTGACTTGTCTAAATGAATGGTGGAATTTAAAGAAGACTTGAGGGCAATTGGGTCTACAGGGAATAGGTGAGAAACAGAGTGGCAATAATGTTTTATGTTTATTTAAAGGTCCTAGGGCAAAACTGGCTTTTTGAACATTTTGTATAATATAATCTTGTTTCCTTACCAAAAACAGATGATGTACAGTATGCTTTAAGGTGCTATATGTTTGCTTCTATGATTATATTTTGGTTCTATGATTATATTTTGGCTGAAATATTATGACACATAGTATGGCATTAAACTTATCTATCTCGATGAAGAGAAGCGGGTGACACCACTAGGCCAAGTTGCATTTCAGGTCTGTTAAGTGGAAGCTTTGCTCATAGTAAGAGAATTAATGTTTTTCAAGGTATTTTTGACAATAAAATTGCCAAAAGATAGATATGTTTAATGGCCAATTCTGAAACAGTCCAGTCAAAACAATAACATCTCCAGGGAGACAAGCATTTGGCCTCCCACCAGAAAAGTTGCAGAGTGGACCTTTAAATCAACAAGTCATGAGAGGAAGTGAACATTGTTGGATAAAAAAAGATTAGCCCACCAAACTGTGTCCAATCCCCCAGCCCCACTCCTTCTCTAACAGCACAGTCGCCTGCCCAGACATAATTACCAATTACAGCTCACATACTTCAAAATAAAATTAACAATGGATGACAACTTTGACTTAGAGGTCCACTTAAAAGTTATATTCATTCTAACCATGGTCAATAGAAGTGGGTCATCGCTTGAAATGATAATGAGTCTGTGTGAGGACTATAGAGTGAATTTGCAGAGCTAGAAATGGCCACAGGAATGGGAAGGGAAACAATAATTACAGCAGACTGTGGCAGGTCTAGCTACGTATTATCTATGCATATTTGGACACCTTAGCTGGAGTCTGGTGAAGATGTGAGGAAAAATTAGGACATCACGCAGTGGGATCAAGTGTTTGGACAGCCCATATGCAGGGTTACTCATGTAAATACTAGGGATGTCAACAATTAATCGACTAACGATTAATTGTCGATCAAGACGTTGGTCGATTAAAATGCATTAATTGTAACTAAGCGATTAGTTACAATTAATGCATTTTAATCGACCAACGTCGATTGGAGAGGCCGCTACTCTGGAATGTGAACACGAGATGCAAACCCACTCGTGAGAAGGATCATAGCGTTACATCCGCACCCGGAACTAGAAGCAGTGCAAAATGTTCTCCTGCAAACCCAATTTTTGCGGCTGTGTTCGCTCCGTGTCCCGCTGTCTGCGTGAACACGTGCGCGGCGCGCTGCACGTGCTCCTCTGCTCCGGGCTGCATAAGTGGAAGCAGCCTGCTGTCCGGCCCGTGTGCCGGTGTGTGTGACTGTGCGTGTGTGTGAGTGAAATGTTTTCCTCGACCAATTTTTTATCATTTCATATCACGGAGGTTTTACAAAAAACGTCCTCAATTTATTTTCAATAAAGAATGTATTTTGTTATTCAGCATCAATACATTTGTGTACTTTTTACGAAGGAATAATTAATTACACCCCCACGCGCAAGCTGAGGTCTGAGGGCCAACTCCAGCTCGTGGTGCCTAAGTCCAGACTTAAAGGCAAATTAACGTTTTTTTACAATCTGAGCCTTCTTTCGGCAATAAAACAAGTAGTTTTACTCACCCATAGCATTTTTCTGTCAATTGGAGCAGTATCGCAGAACTTATGTTGAGCCGTTCTGTTCTAGTAATGATCCCGTATCCGTTAACATGGTGCTGTATCATTTGCTCGGGGCATTACTTTGCGGTGTCCAAATAACACAAACTTTAGCACTTTTCAAATCATAGAAGCCCGATGTCTTAATGTAAGATTTCGTTTGAAGCAAAAGTGGCCTGTAATCTGAGATTTAGCCATAGTTTCGAGTAGATGAGGACGCCAGTGCGCATGCGTGGGACCCAACATGAAAACGCAAAGCTGAAAACTTGTTTTATTACCGAAAGAAGGCTCAGATTGTAAAATAACGTTACTTTTCCTTTAAAACTAGGGGGGGATCGGGCTTTCTCTGTAGCCGGCCCAAAGCTATGGAACAATCTGCCCCTTCATGTCCGAACTGCCCCGACTATCGAGTGTTTTAAGTCTCGTCTTAAAACCCACTTTAACTCTCTGGCTTTTAACACTGCGTGGGTTTGTGTGGTCCTCTGTGTCTCTTATTGATTTTATTTTATTTTACTGTATTTATTTATTTATCTATTTATGTATTTATTTATTTATTTTATTTCATTTATTTTTAAGCTTACTTTGTCATTTTATGGTGCTGTTTTAATTTGATTTTACTTATACATACATACTATGTATTTTTTATGTTTTATCTCTGTGCAGCACTAAAATGTGCGATATAAATAAAGTGGATTTGGATTTAATTGAGGAATATACAATATAATAATACTATGATATATTTTTGACTCAGTGTTATGTTACTATAGCTTATATTCTTAAAGACCCTATTGAAACACTAAAATTCAGGTGAAAAAGGCCGCTTATCAGTTAATCGTTAATTGATCGATAAGGTCAATCAACTATCCATTAATGAATTAATCGATAATTTGCATCCCTAGTAAATACTCCATGTTTTTGATGAGGTTAAAAATGAAAAGCTCAAAAAAGTTACATTACTGCAAGACATGTGTGTTCCTGCCTGTATTATAGAGCCCTTGCATAGATTAGTATTGTATAGTTCAAGTTCAAAAAGTTCAAAGTCAGCTTTATTGTCAATTCTGCCATATGTGTTCAACATACAGTGAATCGAAATTTTGTTTCTCTCTGGCCAAGCAGTGCAAAAGACAATGTACAAAATACAATATAAAGACAAAATAAAAACTTCTAAGACAAAAATCTAAAATCTAAAAGCAGTGCAAAAGAGTAAATAAATACCTATTTACAGGTGTCCAAAATGTGCAGTGTGCATCAAAAATGTGCAATGGAAGATGCAGCAGTGAAATGTGCAGTAATGTGCAATAGAATGTGCATTGAAAGTAAAGATAAAAATAAATGTGCAACAGTAGTAATTCCAGTTTAACAACAGTAGTTTAGTAGTATTTGTATAGTAAAGTACTGAAAATCTGATAATACTACAAGTATGAAAACTAGATTCCCATTTGAATTTACTGTATATGAAGTATCGACACAACTAAACTTTCCTGATCAGTTTTAGCTTTATCAGAAATAGTATAATACCACATGGTAACAAAAAAGTACTATTAATTTGTGTCGAAAATGATTGTTTGTTAAATTAACATATATATTGGTATCATAATGCAGCCTAATTTTTAGTATCAAAATCAGGTTTGAAATTTTAGAATCAAGAAAACACTAATATAGACAATACAGGCCAGAACAGTGACAACTTTATGAGCAGTGAGTGTGTCAATGGCTCCTCAAGGCACTGTTTTACATGCAAACATACAAGTATATAAATAAAGCATGCTGTCTGTTCAGATATGGAGCGCTGCTGTCAATGTGGCCTTGTTATTATCGGCTTTGGCTGCGAGAGGGAAAATAAATTCACCATCAAACAGAAACCCTCTCAAGCCTGCACACGCCACTGCATAATGAAGTCACTGTCTTCTGAATGTGGCACATTTATGCGTTTGCATGTGAAAAACGCAATTATTAGTTCAGGAATAAACATATAAATAAGCACCATGACAATCCACCGCTTTCTCTGGGGTCAAAATAGACCATTCATGCTTTATTGGTTCGAGAGGAAGTACCCAGGCGCCATGTTTATCACACCCAAATGGTCGTCCTGTTTAGAGGGAGCCTGGTCAGTGGTGGCTATAGTACACACCTTTGGGCAGTACCTCTCATTAAAATGAATGGGAGTTTGTGCAGGTTAAGGGCAGATATAGGAGAGGCCAGGGCTTTCACAGAAGGGGTTGTGTGTAAATCTGCCCCAGGACTTTCTATGGGTCATAAACAGCGTCCAGAGATGGAGGAAATAAACAACAGTGGTCAGGGAAAAAAGTGACTCTTTGAGGGAGAGGGTACATGATGCCTTAAGGGACTTTATTCAGTGTGATACCAGAATGTTTGTCCTTGATTGGATAAAATGATAAAAAGAATACGCAATCATTTTATTTTATTTTAGAAAAGCTAAATAATGCTTTCAGACCATGCAATCAAAATGTACTTTTGCATTTACGTTTTAATTTAACTTTACATTCAGAATTGTAGGTTTAATTGATCAAATTTCCAATCATAGCTGACTTAAAAAACTCTCAGACACCTAACTTTTTAGCTAAAATAATATTGCAAAAAACCAAAAAAAAAACATATATTATAATTTATGCTTTTATTACACCTAAAAACATGAAAAAAATGATTGACTATGACTATGAGCTGGCTTGCACCTCCACAAACATGACTCAAACCTGGTCCCACCTGCTTGTTGCCATGGAAATTGTAATACTTTGGATAAAATGCTCCAATATGTGGCATAAAACGTAACATATTGAACTTTCTATTTCCATGCTGCTACCACAAAGTTTTGTATTGCAAAAAAAAAACAGAACCCATTGAGGAAATACAGCTTGAATCCAGTAATTTATCCAGAAAGATTACAAACATATATAATTTTGCACTGAACTACTTCCACATCCTCGTGTAATCTTCAAACTTATTAATTTATCTGCTCTTTCTGCAATAAATGATGTCCTATTTTCAAAAATCTAGTTTTCTGTCTTAAACCATTTCTGTCAATTACCAAGAAGAGGAAGACTCCCTGGCGGTCTTCAGAGTTGGGAGGCGGTTTAATCACTTTCTTCCTGTTAGAGCTCATTTTGAAATCTCAGAGTTGTAGACAGCCGGACAAGGATGAGCGAGACAGATGATATTTGTGATGGACGCTTGATAAACAGAGGCTGACGTCAGTTATTTGCGTGTGGGCAGTGAAAGTGCACGTCTAATTATCCAGCCCACTGCGATGCTGACGTTGGTTTGCTGGTTTGATTACAGACTGTGCCCCCTCTCATTTCACATCAAAATGAATTTAAGATACAGACTCATCCTGTGTAGGAAGTGTGTCTGATCTCATCTGAGGTGCCAGGTTCAAGTTCTGTGCACTTCTTTGAGCGTCACTGAGTCATGAAATGTTGATTACATCTCAAAGTTGAATTGTGGCTTATTTGTTGTGGTTGTTTTTAAGGAAATGATGCATTATTAAATACAAATAGCGTGGATACAAGTTTTTCGAAAAAGCATGTTCAGATCTGCCCAGGACCACTTACGGAAACAGCTCACTTTTGGGGAAGGTGAGAAGGCACTCCCACAATGATAGCGTGATGAGCCATGTTCTTAATTATTCATTTCCAATTGCAGTAAAAACTGTGCTGACTTTTTCAGAATGCAGTTTTTGATTATTTTTTTCATTGAATTTAAATTTAAATTCGTTTTCATGGTTTCCAACAATTCTTTCCTGATTTCAAGGATTTTGGAGCACCCACAGAGGATCTTCCCATTCAGAAGATGTAATATTTTGATCTGTATTTGATCTGTATTTTGATCTATATGAACAGATCAAAATTTCAGTCTCAATTCCTTGGGGGGGGGCGTATTTCAAAGACAATATTCAGATGATATTATGGCAATCTGAAATCCATCAAAAGCTTTCAGTTAGCTGTATAACTCCAGCTAAACAGATCCAGCTCCAGGAACAGATAAAAACGCATCCACGATTAAAAGTATGAAAGGAGAGCTTGGCAATAACAATATGACACATATGTGTTGCCACAACAGCACCACACAAACACATGCCTATCCTTAGAGACAATAAATCTTTAACAAACCTCCGCTTCGTTGAGATTTCATTTAGGCTTATAATAAACAGACTTTGTATAAAAGGTTAACGTCTCTCTTAGAACACAATGAGCGCCCACGCCAGTCCCACAGCTGCCACCAGCACTGGGCTTATTATAGCTGAAGGAAAGGAAGGGCCGCCTGGAGGGAGCCAAACAAACAGCTTATAGCAATCCATTGTCAAGTATTATTATTGGTGTTACATGCATACAGCACAGGGCAAGTCAGAACTACAGTAACTGCACCATTTTCCATTGGACTGTCACGATAATTACTAAATAGACTTATCGTTCAATATATAAAAGATGGAACTATATTTTGGGGGGTCAGTATTTATCTTGTGTACATTTTATTTGCACTAGTGGTACATTTTTTGCAATATAAGATTTAAAGTGTAAAAGGTTTAACCCTTAGTCAGGTCAAATTTGAAATGTTTTGACATTGTAAAAATACTTTAAGCACCATTCTTTTATTCTGAAATTGGATTACTTTTTTCTAAATTGTACACAAAAATCTAAATATTTAAAAATGTTATACTTTTGTACAGGTGCTACACATTTTTGGACACTGAGGCTGGTTTGGGTCAATTTTGACCTGTATCTATTGAGATGGATTTTTAGAGCAGGTTAAATGAAGGAAGGAGGAAAAAGTTTTAGGGAATATTGAAAATGTGAAACTGTACAGGCCATGTGTATGTGTGTATTTTTTATGGGACAGTGGTGATAGAGTTCAAGTGTTCACTGCTTTGAGATTTCCCCCATGCCCCAGGTTCCCAACACCAGTTGGTTTTTGAAGAGGCAACCTGAGAATCTCAAAACAGTGAAAGGAGTGATCATCCTGTATATGGAACAGAAGTCATCCTGAGGTCAGAGGGTGCCTTGAAACAGACACAAGATCCGCACCTGCAAGCACAAGCACCTGTAATGTAACAAAATAATAACACATTTGAATCACTTTGGGTTGGGAGGGTGAAGGTGAGAGGGGAGCAGGTGGGGTATGAAAGGTACCTGAGATGCCATTTTGGTGACTGACATCATGGCAGCAAGAATTACTGTGCAACAAGCCCTTGATCTGATCTTCCAAGATGAAGAGAACGATAACAAACCTGCTGCAAATGTGGGAAACTTATGCAATTCCCACACACGCAAAGGTTCCTACCACTGCCTTGAATGCACTGACTAGTCTGAAATAAGCATAATGGTTGCAGTGGATAAACATGGTTATATTATAATTTCCAACAGTTCCAAAATATATATACATCATAATAGCTTTAAAGATCCCATGACATGGTACTTCTTGATGCTTTTATATGGCTCCTTAATGGTTCCCTAATACTGTAAATGAATCCTTCTTCAAAATCAACACTCAGTGCATGAGAAACAGAGATAAGATGAGAAAGAGTAATTTTTCTCCCTCAGAACAGGTCATAATGGGAGTTGTTGCTTGAATGCAAATGAGGAGAAAAAAGCTGGCCAATAATAGAGGGTGGGGGCGTGGCCAAAGTCTCCGCTCTCGGCTCTAGCTCTCAGCTGATCCATTTCCTTGTTTTTGCACGGGGGGAGAGATTTCAAGCGTTCCATTGAAAAATAAACACATTTCCACATAAAATAAAATTAAACCACTGCTGTTCAAAGGTCCAGAGGCTCAGATAAAGGACTTCCGAGCCTAGAAACACTCGGACGTGCCTCCAGGCAAATAAAAAAACGCATTTCGCATTGTGTAGCGCATTCACAGTCCAAACTCTATGGGCGGGATATACAGGGACGCTGAGCGGAGACAGAGGGAGGGGCTGGAGCTGCATTTGCCGATCTGACGTCAATAAGGTGCCTTGTCCGAACTCGCCCGTTTGAACACTGGTTTTGTGTAACGCAGAAAAGGACCGCAAATGCTCAGTTTAGACATTTCGCAACTTTTAGCCATGGGGGGGGGGGGGGGGGGCCTAAACAGGGTAGGGGAGCTCACATTAACGTTCAAAAACCTCAGAAAGTGAAATGTTTTTATGTTATGTAAAACAGGACATGCTATTGTGTGATAGTAGATGTTTTTTCTCCAAAAACAAGTGTTGTAAAACTTTAAAAATATGCTCTTCCTGCTCTCTGAAACATTATATTTATGTATTACATATATTTATTAATGTGGACCAGTCTATTTAGACGTTCTAAATTTGGTATAGACATTTACTATAAGGGAATTCTTGGTCCGGTCGAACCATACTGTGAAGGCTTAAGAAATTAACAGTTTGTAAATTAAGTGTTTCTGTTGTTTATTTATTGCAGCTCATGATTTGTTTTGAACATTTTGTATAGTTTTTGTAGTTTTAATATTATCTTTTATCATATTTACTTCAGCAATATAACGCACTTCAAAATTTGTTATTGTGACAGGCCTACTGCTATATCAGTGATACGTCCAATTCAGTTGTTGTTGACATTTCTTTGTGAATAGCTCTGTCTATGCCAGGATCATTAGTCATAATACTCCCTACAGTGGACACTTTCAAACAGACAATGTAACCGCAAGTGTTCATCTCTCTGGGCCCTGTACTCATGGGCAGTTATTATCGTTATGAAACACAATTTCCAGCTTGATACTAAGAAAAATATTTGATACACCATGCTTATTTTGACCTCAAAATATGCAAGGCAAGTTTATTTGTATAGCACAATTTGTACACAAAGTAATTCAAACTGCTTTACAGAATCAAAAAGACATTAAAATCACAAATAAATCAAAACATAAATAATCATCATAAAATTAACATTATAAGAGAAGAGTGCCAAATAAAAACCTTTCAGTCACATGCACAGCTAAAGAGAAACCATTTTGAGCCTGGAATTAATCATTGTTAAAGTATACTTAAATACAGGGGGTCCTCGGGTTACGACGTTGATCCGTTCTTAAGACGCGTCGTAACCCGAATTTCGTCGTAAACCGGATTTTGCCTTTGATCTTCCAACCAAAGCACCAATAACCTTTCCATCTCAATAATTAGACCACTACTTGGTTATCACTGCCGCTTTCATAGGAGCAGATCAGAGCCCACATCAGGTACTTCCGCTCACATTGTGCACGCACATGAGGCTGTCTTCTTCTCCCTATAACCACAACAGAGCGTATTCTTCCGCCGTGCGCCGCGCGCCGTTCGCGTTTGTTTACATCTCTTACCACGCTAAACCGCGTAAGACGGAATGACGCGTAATATATACATATTTTTTTTAATGGGGGCGCGTTCGTAACCACGAAACGTCGTAACCCGAGACCGTCGTAACCCGAGACCGTCGTAACCCGAGGACCCCCTGTACATTAAAAATATGTTTTTATTGAATGCAATTTTCAATAGTAATATAGTTCATAATATAAAGCATTCTCAAGCTGTCCCGAAAGATCCAACTATGTCTTAGAATGTGTGTAGAATTCCACAGTCGTCAAGGTAGAATCCAAGGCAAAAGGAGAAATTCAATTTGTCAGCTGGACAAAAGTTTATTTGGTCGAATATGTCTCGCAGCTCAGCTCCTCCTTTCAGGCAGATATAAGGCAGTATCCACCAGCGTCTGACCAGAACTGAAGAAGCAGTTTGGATGAGCTGCGAAACGTACTTGACAAATTGAATTTCTCCTTTTGCCATGGATTCTACCTGGATGGATTCTACACACTTCATAATATAAAACATTCTAAAGCTGTCCCGAAAGATCCAGATTACGTCTTCCTGAAGATGAGAGACAGGCCTCTACTTCACAATGTTTAAATCCAGGCTCAAAACTGTTCTGTATAGCTGTAAATATTCCACACACTTTTAATGCCAATTTTATGATTATTTATATTTAGATTTGTTTGCATTGTGGTTGTAATGGTCTTTCTTATTGTATAAAGTACTCTGAATTACTTTGTGTACATTTTGTGCTATATAAATAAACTTCCTTAGCCTGCCTTGCCAATTGAGCTTTAGGTTAGGTATGAAATACTATGCCCTGGTATGAACCAATCTATTTCCTGTATGTGGCATGCAGTTTACTTTTCCCCTCCAACACCTTCTGAAGCATGGACTCTTAAAAGAAGCAGTTTTAAATAAAATATCATTGGTTTCTATTACACCCCGCCCCATGTGTCACACCAACGTCAAGTTCAAAAACTAAATAATTTAACTGTTACGGTTAAAGGGCCCACATTAAACAAAATTTTCATGTATGTTACAATGATGTTTCCTCATTAAAAACAAACCAGGAGTTGTGTTTTCTTTAATTCCCCTATGATTTAATTCAAACATGCTCTTTGGTTGCTATTCCATGTATTTTTTTTTCTATTTTTTTCATTTCCATCTACTTTTTCCCCCTTTTTTTCCTTCCTACATTCTATTATATATTATATTTGATGAGTGAGCTACCGTACCCAAAACAATTTCCCTTGTGGATCAATAATCTAAGTCTAAGTTTCTAAGTTTAACACAAAAATCCTGCATATAGACCTCAAACAAAACACTCAGTTCCACCATTTACTGTCATGTGGTAATACAAAAAGTGCTCCACTAAGTTTTTTTTTCACTAGAATCGTTTGGATAATTTCAGCCCAGGAACTGCCAATCTTTACTGAACTAAAGGTAAAAGTTAGTGTTTAACTTGAAAACTACCGCTACATGAAATCACAAGGTGGTACACAGCATTTTGAGAGCATGTATAATAAAGGGTTACTCAAATATGGTATTTTGTGCAGGTAAAACATGTATTCTCAAATATCATGAGCTCATACATTTTTACTTTGGTGTCGTATTGCCATGACATGAAGCCTCGGGTGTTGAAGGGGTAAAATAAATTGCGTGTCAAATGAGGCTAGTGTGAGCGATTTATGCTAATACTGAAAAGATAAGTTAGACAGTTCTGAAACTTTGATCACCGTCGACGAGATGATTCGAAATGATGTCAGAGCCGACTTGAGACCCGCCGTTCTCGGTCTGTCTGCATAAATCATGACTCATACTGAGATTTAAGCTATTTGTCTTGATATTTCACACAAGCCGTTTTCCAATAACACTGTAACATTTGTACTTGAAATAATACCTTCTAAGTCTTTGCCAAGAGTGAACTTCAAACATGACAGGTAAAGCTGTCTCATGATGTTTATGGGAAAGTTACTGAGAGCAACCAGTGATCAGTAAGCATTCATAAAGGTCCTATATTATGTAAAGTTGTGGAGTTGTGTTTTGTTTCATTCACACACGCTGAATAAAGCTGCATTTTTAGTCAGTCTACATCTCCAAAACTCAAAATGCTCAGTTCCACCTTGTGATGTCATGACGCGGTAGTTTTCAAGTTAACACAACAGCTACCTTTTGTTCAGCAGAGATTCACAATTCCTGGGCTGAAATTATCCAAATGACTGTAATGAAAGTGTTTAAAAACACAATAGAGCACTTCATCATAAAGTAATTTCTGTTTGAGAGAAGAACTCAGCCTAAATATGCTGGATTTGTATATTATGTATGTTGTATGTTTATTATGTTGTATGTATGTATGTATGTAACATATGAATGAAAGAAAACACAACTCCAGGTATGTTTTTGATGAGGAAACAACATTATAACAGAACGATAGAAAAAAAACAAAAAACTTGATTACACTTTGCAAATAAAATCAAAGAAAATCAGCTGGAAGATACAATATGTGGATAATAAATGTTGATTTAAAAAATGTCAGACACTACAGGAGAGTAGAGCAAATACAGGTACTCAGAGGGCATAAAGGTGTCAAGATAAATATGTGTTGACAAGCTGTTTTTAGCCCCAGTAACATGAGCACAAAAGTGAATACTGTAGTACATTCCAGGTTTGAAATGTATCTGCGAGTGCTGAGTCTCGGGACCATGACAGGGCAAAGGTCACTGGGACAAGTGTGACCGGACACTACCCCACACAGACGGACCACCACACAATCACACTCTCAAACACCACTCTAGACTAATTAGACCTACTGCCTGAGATCCTGGATTTGACAGAGACCTATAGTCATGGGTGTGGGTGACAATTTCATTTTTATACTGGTAAAAGATGTTAATTTGGGTTGGGTTTACTAATACTTGATTAAACATGATTACGGAACTAAGAAGAGACATAATTGGCTTGCTCACAGAAAATAAAAATTCACTGTATTTCTAAGTATAACTAACTACAGTGAGTAACATAGGCTACGTTCACACTGCAGGGCTTAATGCTCAATTCCGATTTTTTTGTGAAATCCGATTTTTTTGCGAGGCCGTTCACATTTCCAGTTAAATGCGAATTGTATGTGATCTCCAGTGTGAACGCTAAACTCCCCAAAAGTGTCCCGCATGCGCCTTGGAGGACACGATGACGTCACACGCAGCGAACGCGCTCAATGTTTACGGAAGTAGCCTAAAGTTGCTTTCGTGCCGGAGCCAAAACATGTACAGCTTATTTGTTTTAAGGAGGAGACGGAGAAGGAGAAGGACGAGGTTTATTGGCCACAGCGTTTTGCGGGGCAGTGGCAGCAACGTCTGCAGAAAGGAACATGTGGGTGCGGAGTCACAGGCAGGAGGGGTGAGATTGCTACGCGCTTCGCCGCTTCACTGATACGAGTTTATATGCTATTTTCGCATGACGAGAAGAACATTTGTGCACATTTGTGAACGCCTACTTGTACCACTCTCATTGGAGGAAACACACTCAGGTCGGATGAATGCGACCTGGCCGTTCAGACTGCAGTCGCATGTCAAAAGATCGGATATGTATCGGATTTAGGACCACATATCCAAGTGGCCTGGATCGCATTTGAAAAAATCGGATCTGTGTCGTTCACACTGTCATTAGAAGATCAGATACAGGTCGCATAGAGGCAAAAAAATCGGATTTGGGTCGTTTCAGGCTGCAGTGTGAACGTAGCCTTAGAGTTTCCCTAGAGTGCGTGCACATGGTAGGATAGGATTGGATTTCTCCAAATCCAATCCCGTTACTCGGCGGGTAGTCTGTCGTTAGATCCCAGTGCACATGAAGCTCGTGCAATCGGATAATGGTCAGTGACCTGGCCGGCTCCGCTACACTATGTGGCGCTGTAGTCCAACTACTTCTGGGTGATGGCTACTCAATAAAAACACAACAAACTATGTGGCGGTATACAAAGATGGCGCTCGAGGAGTTTGACGGAGCAGCATTGGTGTACGTGTTGTGCATTCTTTCTTTGCACCCATGATTTCATCTGACTTTTCCAGCAACAATCGCTACTTATGACGGCGTCGACGCTTCCTGCCACTTCCGGGTGAAATCCTTGGCGAAAATTCCCATGCATGCGCAGTACGCCAAACCAATCTGATATCGTGCACAAGGCAGCACCAAGCGGATTACTATCGGCCTAAGCCAGGGGTTCCAATCGAATTGGGGAAACCAATCCCTATCCAATCCTTTGCCTGTGCACATGAATCCGATACGATCCCAATCCATTTGCAATCGGATTACACTTGTCCATGTGCACGCATACTAGGCAAGGTATGTGACATTTTATGAGGAAAAAACTTGGCTTGAACAGGAATCAATCATCTAACTTTCAGGCTGGTAGACCACTGAACCACTGTTAAAAGTAGTAAACAATCAAAATCAAAAGTAAATGAAATAGTTAGTAAATTATTATTATTATTATTATTATTATTATTATTATTATTATTATTATTATTATTATTATTATTATTATTATATTTTTAGACATTGTGATTAAGTGTCTTCGATAAGAGGCAATATGTTTTCTATTTTAAACTATGGATACTTTTTGAAACCTTTTTTTGTCATTCATTAAAAAAAAACTATCTTGAAGACTATAGACGAGTAGTCTAACCAGCGCCTGTTAAAAATAAATAAAAAAATCAATCGAAAGTGAACTGAGAGATTTATTTCTAACAGTTTTGTTTTCCCTCTATTTTAGACTTGGTGGGTATGTATCTTATTTAAAACGTATAGATACGTATAGAAAATTTAAGGACTATCTTCCATAAAAAGCAACCTTCGGTGAAGCCTGGACATGTACAAACAAAAGCATATTTTGGAGAACTGGCCTAGTGACCCTGTTTCTAAAATTGCAAGTGTAAATTTGTTCATAAAAGTGTATGTTTTCTATAGTTTTTCTTACACCAAACCCCTTGCTAATCCATCAAACCTCCTGTAAATCTTGCCTCTTGACACTGACTTTACAACCAGTCATTCATTTTCATTCACGAGATCTGAGTTCAAACACGACTGTGCAGCGAGCGCCTGGTGCGACCTCTGAATCACGCATTTCTCACATTTTTGCTGCTTTACAAAGACCACAGGTGCAGAGGGTGCTCTATAAGTGAACTATACAAACCTCAGCAACTTCAATAAAACATGCAGGCCTTACTAGTGTCTCTGCTTCACTGACTAAGAATCAATTCTCAGTGAAGTGACAGCCTTGGCTTCGCATACATGACAGATCGGGTCCATCCAGGGGCCACTACTTGTGCTTTTTAACTGACATCTGTTCTCCTATGCTTGATCCTCCCGACATGGCACGTGCTACATTTTTCTTCCTATTATGTTACCATACTGAGTAACAGCAACCAACACAGCAGGTCCTTTTGGCACAGGGTTCAACTTCTCAAAGACAAATCGAGAAGCCAGGCGGATAGATTGCATTCAGATTACACATCGGTGCAGAGAAAAGTGATGGCTGTTATGAAAATAAAGGGGGATAAGAGGTGGGGCTTTGAAGTTGTTTCCAAATGCTTGTGTGCCAGTTTATGCTCCTGTGGGCTTGTAGACTCTCACTGACAAATGGCATGGGGGCTTAAAGCCACAGTGTAACTTTTTCACTAAACAATAAAAGCATATTTTCATTTTCTTTACTGAAACAGTCTTCCTGAAGATATGGGACCGGCTTCTACTTTGTTGTTGTTTAAATGTTTACATTCAGGCTCAAAATTGTTCTGTTTAGCTGTGCATATGACTGAAACGTTTGTATTCTTCTTCTCTCTTCTCTTTTAATGTTAATTTTATGTTGATTATTTATGTTTTGAATTGTTTGTGATTTTAATATTTTTCTTATTCTGTGAAGCACTTTGAATTACTTTGTGTACACTTTGTGCTATACAAATAAACTTGCCTCGTGAGCAGGCTGGCCACTGGTTTCATTGATTCATTGACTCACTGGATTAATACTAATACTACTGCGCTTATTACTACAGTATTGTTATAACTAATAATACCTTACATACCTTAACCTTAGTATCCACCTAATCATCGTCATATCCTTTACTTATTTATAGACCTTTTTAAGGTTTTCTGTAGGAAAGCCCTTAACCTAATCGTGTAAGTATCTAAAAATTGGAGTAGAAAGACACTTAAAGGGATATGCCACCATCACGCACCACGTTGTGCAACAGGGGAACTCCCTTCCCGGTGCGTAACTGGGATTCCCCTGGCAGCGTGTTGCGTGATTCGACTTTATTCTTCCGCACTGGAAAATAGTTCCCACCCAAAATGACCAAGGCAAGCTCTCCGTGTTGATTTGCACATTTATTTGCACTCGATATGAATGCGCACTACACAGAAAGTAATTGGGAAACGCATCGAGCAAATTAATTCCTTTTGGCCGAAATCTTTCTCTGGCGACGTTAGACTCCAGTCTAAGGCGGAGGAGCTGCAGATACCGCGGCGGTCAGTGGCGACAGACAGGAAAACGCTTTCCACCACTTATTTTAGTCTCTGGACTGTGGGGAGATGCCCAAATTTGACCCGGGGGTGGCATATCCCTTTAAATGCCACTGACACTGCTGCTTAAATGACACCATTTGAGCTTTATTACGCCACACATTGTGTTTTACCTATTTGTATTACAAGTTTACTGTACTTTTGCTACAGGCATATGTGAGGTTTATTGGTGGCCATACCTACTTGTCAAAGCCTGATCTCGTCAGATCTCAGAAGCTAAGCAAGGCAGGGCCTGGTTAGTACTCAGATGGGAGACCAGTGGGAATTCCAGGTGCCACAGTGGGGCGCCAGTCTGCCCCAGGGCAGCTGTGGCTACAAAAGTAGCTTACCACCACCAAGTGTAGAGTGAATGAACAATGAACTGTAAAGCGCTTTGGGTGTCATGAAAGGCGCTATGTAAATGCTATGAATTATTATTATTGTCTTGTTTATCAGATGTTTTGTGTTCACTGTGGGCCTAGGGAGCGCTGCAATTTCACATCCTGTGTGAGCAACCTGTACATATGGTTTTTGACAATAAAGCTGACTTTGAACTTTGAAATTGCTCTTCTAAAACAATAAATCATACAAAAGAATAAATAATACAAAATGTTTAACAAATCTGTACCTAACCAACCATGGTGTCAAAACATCTTATATGGTTAACTGGAGTGTTAATGATATGACCTGACAATTGAATAAAAATTGAGTCAACAGTCATTTCCTTCCACTGTAACTGCCCAGTGAGAGGAGGAAGCTCTAAGCTGCAAACATCTGTCCCAGATGTGTGCACACAGAATGGGGGTTAATGCATGGACAGCCTAAGCACAGATTATTACGACTTAAAGCCACATGCATTTAGTTACAATTAAAAAGGTCATTTTAGCACTGATGATTAAAGTGAAGTCGTATCGATCATAAATAATGATGAAAAACTACAACTCATAAGCCTTACCTTGCTAATATAGAGTTGAACTGAGCATGATAATAGCACTGTTTGTTCTTACATACTTTAAAGTGTTTAAAGGTCCTATATTATGTAAATTTGACTCTTGTGAGCTTTAAGCCACTTTAGAATATTATTACTGCCTCAAAAACACCCCTGGAGTTTTGTTTTGTTTCATTCATGCATGACTGAGTAATCTTTTACTGTCTACATCTCCAAAGCTCAAAATGCTCTGCTCCACCTTGTGATGTCATGAAGTGGTAGTTTTCAAGTTAACAGCTACCTTTCCCATTTAAATCAGTAGAAATTAATAGTTCCAGGACTGAAATGATCCAAATGATTTTAATGAAGGTGTATTGAGTTTAAAAACACAGGTGAAACTGTGTATTCCGTATTCCTAATTATGCATTATTTTTGTGTTAAACATGTGTGAATGGAACAAAACACAACTCCAGGCGTGTTTGTGGTAAGAAAACATTATAACATAGATCAGAAAATAAGAAAATATGGGCCCTTTAATGTAGGCAACCCAATGACCCGACATTAAATCAGAAACTGGCTATAAATAGTCGACTTCGAATAAGAGACTTTTTGAATTTACGCACTGCAAATACTGCAAATAAAGTTCAATGTTAATTTGCGACAGCCCAAACCTCTCTAAGGCTTATTGCACTCATGAGTAGCAATAAATAAATAAAAAAACACACACTTACCACCTCCTGTTTGAGTCGCCTCAGACACGAATCCATGCTTTTGCTCTCTGGCTTGTAGATCTGGCGCTCCATGTTGGTTGTTTCCCCACAAAAAACAAACAAACTGAAGAATTCACAGCAGTGGCTTTTCCAATCCCGCGACCATGACGGAGTAATCACCTGGACGTGCTGACACGGGAATAAAAACAGTCCTGGAAGGCAGTGATCCTGGTGTGGAGGAATGCGCACCGCTCCAACGACGCCAATAATGTTTCGCCAAATTGCAAAACGAAAATATATTTACTCCGAGATATTTTACTCGGCTGAAGGACACAGAGTTATGGCCAGCCTGCTCGCTACCCGCTGTCTGCGCTCGTCTCCCTGTGGCTGTCTGTCTTTCTCATTCAAGAGCGCCGCTTACGTCGCTCCTCCGGTTTCCTCCAATGAGCGCAGCGGCCAGGACGCACGCACGGGGCCAATTCAAACCGCGTCGGGTTATCAGATTTCTTCACAGCTTGCAATCATTACGACAGGGACGTATGGAGATAATTTTGTCTCATAAAGATTTGTATAAATAAAAAAAGATATATATAAATATAAATACATTTATAAATATTCAAACACAAAATACAAATACAAAAACGCGACATACAAATAAATGATAGAATGTATATAAATATACAGGCATTTGTAAATATATTTTTGAGATTTGTAAATATATTTTCGAGATTTATAAATATATTTTCGAGATTTGAAAACAAATGTAGTTGACTTTCTATGTGGAGTCTGCATTTGTGGATCAATTTTTTGCTTTCGTGTCGATGACGTAATTGTGAGATAGTTCTACCGCAAACCACGATTTGTATAAATAAAAAAAGATATATATAAATATAAATACATTTATAAATATTCAAACACAAAATACAAATACAAAAACGCGACATACAAATAATTGATAGAATGTATATAAATACACAGGCATTTGTAAATATATTTTCGAGATTTGTAAATATATTTTCGAGATTTGTAAATATATTTTCGAGATTTATAAATATATTTTCGAGATTTGAAAACAAATGTAGTTGACTTTCTATGTGGAGTCTGCATTTGCGGATCCATTTTTTGTTTTCGTGTCGATGACGTAATTGTGAGACAGTCCTAGCGCAAACCACGATTCGCAAATAAATGTCACCGGATTTGAATACAAATAGCCTTCACTGGACATCCAGCAGATGGCAGTGTTGAGCAGCTTGTGTACCTGGTCAGGTGGTGAGGGCTGGTGCTCAGAGGCGTTGTGCGTAGTCAGTCAGTTCGGCACTGTTAGCGGAGGCCTGCGTTTTGCCCAAAATGATATCCAGGTCGCTTTCCACTCGACTTTCCACTCGATCGAGGGCCCACTGTAGTCTCATTTACTAAAGAGCAACTATGATAAAAGGAGAAATTCACTCATTCACGCATCTAAAGAGCAACTACCGACAAGCTGCTCAACACTGCCATCTGCTGGATGTCCAGTGAAGGCTATTTGTATTCAAATCCGGTGACATTTATTAGCGAATCTTGTGTTTGCGGTAGAACTGTCTCACAATTACGTCATCGACACGAAAGCAATAAATGGATCCACAAATGCAGACTCCAATACATTTGTTTTCAAATCTCGAAAATATATTTACAAATCACGAAAATATATTTACAAATGCCTGTGTATTTATATACATTCTATCAATTATTTGTATGTTGTGTTTTTGTATTTGTATTTTGTGTTTGAATATTTATAAATGTATTTATATTCATATATATCTTTTTTTATTTATACAAATCGTGGTTTGCGGTAGAACTGTCTCACAATTGCGTCATCGACACGAAAGCAAAAATTGGATCCACAAATGCAGAATCCACATACAAAGTCAACTACATTTGTTTTCAAATCTCGAAAATATATTTATAAATCTCGAAAATATATTTACAAATGCCTGTGTATTTATATACATTCTATCATTTATTTGTATGTCGCGTTTTTGTATTTGTATTTTGTGTTTGAATATTTATAAATGTATTTATATTTATATATATCTTTTTTTATTTATACAAATCTTTATGAGACAAAATTATCTCCATAGGGACGAGTCTGTCGGTCGGATCTGGGAATAATTAGCTGGGAGATTCGTAAGATAAGAGCGTAATGCGAGCTACCGTCCATTGTGCGACACGAAAGGCGATTCTGGGCAGTGTGCGGGCCAAAGGGGGGAAGTTTATGGAGGATGTGTGAAAAAGAAAACATATGTCCAACGTAAGGGCTGCGTATAGTTGTGGTCAGGAAGGAAACACCTGAGTCACTGGCCTTTGACATAATGATCCGGACATAATTCACATCCTCATGGACTAAGGAAAGCCTCGAATTAGACTTAGACTTAGACTTAGACAAACTTTATTGATCCACAAGGGAAATTGTTTTGGGTACAGTAGCTTACTCATCAAATATAATATATAATAGGCTATACAACAGAGGTTTAAAAAAATACATGTAAATAGCAATCAATAAGCAATAAACCAGTGTCAGATGAGACAAATAAAATAAGGATAATAAATAAAAGTATATGTACAAATCAGATTTAAATAGAAATATAGCTGCAAGAAGCAATGCGGGGGCCAAGCACTGTTTGACAGGGTCTAACAAGGTCTGACAGGATCTAACAGAGTCTGACAGGGTCAGGGTCTAACCCTGTCAGAACAGACACATCAAAGGTTGCTAGCTGCGTTGCTAGGCAATTGACAAATTTCTGCAACTTTGACCTGCTGGTGCCACTAGACGGTTGGGGCTGGGGACCTATAAATTGCTGTGGGTAATGAGGAGACAGGCTGGAATGTGCATGCCAAATTTCACAACTTTTTACCAGACGGTTCTAGGGGCTGCCATAGACTTCCTATACAAGAAGTATAATAATAATAATAATCTTAATAATAAGTATAATAATAAATATAGCTGCAAGCAGCAATGCGGGGGCCAAGCACCGTTTGACTGGGTCTAACAAGGTCTGACAGGATCTAACAGAGTCTGACAGGGTCTGACAGGGTCAGCAAATCAATAGTGCCAAGAGATGTTTACAGGATATATCTTTTCCTATGAAATAGAACTTTGTCACTTCACAACAATATTGAGGCTCAGAGTACAGATCCATAATAAAAATAAAAATTAATACACACACACACATATATGTACATACACACAAGCCCATGCATAAACCTTTACACACACACAGCTACACACACACACACGCACACGCACGCACACACGTGCGTATACACACGCACGTACACACACATAACTTCATTCATTACAATTCCCACACAGCAGCATCATTTAAACTTAATTCTTCTCCTCTCATGCCTCTCTGGAGACCAGGATCTACTGCTCCAAGTCAGTAAACTTCTTCTTTGGCGCTGTCGTAGTTCTGATCAGAGTTCTTGCTCCGCGCAGCGCACACACGACATGCCCCCTGCCTCAGACAGAGCAGATCTCGGCCCTGACCTCACTGCTTGATCCGGCTTGTCTCTGTGATCCTCTGATCCAGGATCCTAGGTCCCAAGAGCGATCAGACCGCTCCATAGGCGCTGATCAACAGTCATCTGCTTTTCCGGATTCCCTCACCATCTTGCTCCTCTGGCCAATACACAGTACACAAACTACACTCTTCCTCTCTTCCGGGTCTCCGATCGGCAGATAATGATACAAGATTGCTACCTACAGGTTGGGCCAAGGTCTGACAGGATCTAACAGAGTCTGACAGGGTCTGACAGGGTCAGGGTCTAACCCTGTCAGAACAGACACATCAAAGACAGATCAAAGGTTGCTAGGTGCGTTGCTAGGCAGTTGACAAATTTCTGCAACTTTGACCTGCTGGTGCCACTAGACGGTTGGAGCTGGGGACCTATAAATCGCTGTGGGTAATGAGGAGACTGGCTGGAATGTGCATGCCAAATTTCACAACTTTTTACCAAACGGTTCTAGGGGCTGCCATAGACTTCCTATACTAGAATAATAATAATAATAATAACTTTGAGACCCGAACATCAAAGCAAAGATCAAAGGGTTACTAGGCAACTCGCCTAGGCAACGGAATACGATTCCTAGAGGGTGCCCAGCACCTCTGGTGCTTGGCCCCCTAATAATAATGATCAAAGGGTTACTAGGCAACTTGCCTAGGCAACGGAATACAATTCCTATAGGGTGCTCGGTGCTGGGCCCCCTAAAAATATAAATAAATTATAGAAAACATTATCAAATAAGTAATATGTACAGTCCCAGCTATTAATTAAACTACGGTAATACCGGCGACAACTAGTGCTGCTCATATATTAAATTAAATATGTTAAATATGTTAAATTTTTTGGTGCTTTACAGTTTGATGATATCATCGTTTCAGATGGGGCCTGCATAACTATGGGAGATTCACTGTTTTTGAAAGAAATATCTCAAATGAAAACCCACATTTAATGTTGAATCTAATCGTTATTTGTTAGAAAGTGGCTCTACAAATTTGCTGTATTAATTCTATTCTATTCAAATTCTATTAAAAGTGCATTGCCTCCGGGCACTCCGGTTTCCCCCACCAACCCAAACATGCGCCATAAGTAAAATCCTCCAGCTTGGGTCCTGACCAAGCCTAAATAACAAAATCATGGGGATGGTCCCCGGGTCAAATATAGAAACAATTTCTCCTGTGTGAGGTCTATAAAAGTCAATCTTCTAATCCTTAACCACTGTAAGGCGCTATTTATGAAAAGCGCTTTATACATATTGTTTGATTGATTGATTGTGTAACATTTCTGGTGAGGCTCCATCAGATGCTTTTGCCCATGGAGATGTTATTGCTTTGTCTGGAATGTTTCACAGTATGGCATTAAACCTTTTTGTCTTCATGGAGACCATACCAGAATTACAGGTCAGTTCTGTGGAGACTTGACTCCACTTATTGTCAGAATGTGTGTTTTTCTGGGTATTTTTGAGCTATAAAGCCACATGTAACTTAACATACTGTATGTAAGGTATACCTGTTTAATGTCATACTGCGGAACATTCCAGGCAGAGCAATGACATATCCATAGAAACAAGGAAGTGACGGACCCCCAACCAAAAAGTTACATAATGCACCTTTAACTTCACACACACACACACACACACACACACACACACACACACACATATTGGATATATATATATATATATATATATATATATATATATATATATATATATATATATATATATATATATATATATATAAAAGCCAATTTCACTTTGTATTTATAATGAAAGACTAATTGAACTTTTTTCACATGGATAGGCTCAGTAATTACAAAGATATTAACCATAAACCAGGTCAAGAAATCTGCAATCTGACAGTTAAAGCGCACATTTCACCATCTAATTCCTTCTGTCACTGACTTTCCCCAGGGGGATGTGGGTTCAAATCCCCCTCCGGCAATGAGCAAGCCAGTGTGGGTCCTTGGGCAAGACCCTTCACGGTACTGCCTCCCGGGCGCTGAAAAAGATGACTGCTCACTGCTCCTGAAAAGGATGGGTCAAATGCAGAAGTCAAATTCCTCCAGTGTGTCACTGTCACTGTGTGTCATTGTGTGTGAGACCAAATAAAGACTTAATCTAATCTTAATCTCCAGGCATTCTATGTAATGTCACGTGAAGGCATCTTACACATATTAAACTTGCAAACCAGATTAAAAGAAGGAAAATGGCACGAGAAACAGAGCAAATGAATAAGTAATCCAATCTAAACTTCTGAAGTGGCTGTGACTCCATCAATATTTAAAACAGGGTTTGTATTCAAAGTCCCCTCGTAACTGCAGTTCTTCTATGTAGTTGATAGTGTTCAGTTATTAATGTAACTTATTTACTTTACAAAGCGTGTTTTGTGAAAGTTGGTTAAGTAAGTAGAGATAAATTATACACTGTGCTTTAATAAAAATGAATATGTAAAGAAATGTATGATAAAAAAGAGTACACCATCTTTATGTGAATACCTGAATGAACACAAAAATGCCCGGACATCCGACTGTAAATAGGTTTTTGGTTTAATCTCCACTCTCTTCTGCTTGTATTACTTATTTTCCCTGACTATCCTAAGCACTGAATATGAATTTTTAAAATGAACAAGTGGTTCGTTAAGTGCGTATATGAAGACATTACTTTTCCAATGCATTATTTACTATTTCATCTTTATATTACAGCTCTGGAAAAAAATAAGAGACCGCTGCATTAAAAAAAAAAAAAAAATCAGCATCTCTACATGTATTACAGCCATTCCATTCCAGCGTCTGTTGAATTCCAGCACAAACACAAAGCTGAGCTACTTCAGTTCTTGCACCAGGAGTGGAATAAAGTCACCCAAGAACAATGTGAAAGACTTGTGGAGAGCATGCCAAGACGCATGAAAGCTGTGATTAAAAATAAGGGTTATTGCACCAAATATTGATTTCTGAACTCTTCTTAAGTGTAAACATTAGTATTATGTTGTTTTAAAATGAATTTGATCTTGTTACTTTGCATTGTTTGAGCTCTGAAAACATGTATCTTTTTTGTTATTTTGACCATTTTTCATTTTCTGCAAATAAATGCTCTAATTTAATTATAATTATATTAAAATCATAGACTGTATAAAGAAGTGAACTAAGGTCCTGCAACGCCATCCATAGCTCCAGTCAAATGAAGTTCACAATTAGCGGTTAGAGGGGCGAATTTGGAGACAAGTTCCATATTAGGAATAGGAATTTATTTACAGACAAAATGAATGAAAACACTGCAGCAGTTACAGATTGAGGTGTGACAATTATTTGGAACGTGGCAGCCAGCGGGTTAGCTATGTCTACTTATAGCTGCAGTCCATGATCTAAATGTCGTGTTCGACATTTGTGACTTGGAAGTTATAGCTTTTGTTGTACAGTATAATATTAAAGTGACCCCAAACTGCAGCTGTGTCTTGCTCCACTTCCTGCAGCTGTTAGTGTGAATTTAAAGCTAAAGGAAACATCTTTTCCCCTCACACAGGTCCCCACTGTTTTGGATATGTCATATATGTTGTATGTATTCTTGGACTTAAATTTAACACTAGTACAGTACTGGTGTTGTCATCATACTAAGATTTGAACTGATTTTGATAGTAAGGAATAGACTCAGTACTCATTACTGATTTGGATACAACAATGATGATAATAAAACATTCTTTCTTTCTGTCTTTCTTTCTTTCTTTCTTTCTTTCTTTAACCCTCCTGTCGTGTTCGGGTCAAATCTGACCGTTTTACAACTTATAATATTCATAAATATTATGTTTTTCATCTGATTACCTCAAGACCTTATGATATCCTCCACACTGTGGACTTGAACATATAAAAGTGATGATCACCTATTTCATTCAATTTTGAGTGTTTTAATCAACCTTGTTACACCTGTGGTGTTCCCGGTCAAAAGTGACCGCCATAGGAAATGAATGGGTATCCAGAGTAAATTCATTCAACATACAGAAAACATCCCCATACACACTGCCCCAGCTCACTCACTCTCTCTCTCACACACACACACACACACACACACACACACACACACACACACACACACACACACACACATACACACATACATACATACATACATACACACACACACACACACACACACAAACACACAAACCAGGGTATGCGTGTTGTGCTGGACATGACAACCGGTCTCCAAGGGCATAATATGTGACAACATGTGACAACTTCTTCACATCACATGCTCTTGGTGAGGAGCTACTGAAAAGAAAGCTCACCATGGTATGGACAGTGAGGAAGAACAAGCCCGAACTTCCCCCTGCACTGGTATCGACCAGAGGAAGACAGGCACTCTCATCACAATTTGCATTCACTGACACTCACACTCTTGTGTCATACGTTCCAAAGAAGAACAGAAATGTCATCCTGATGAGCACAGTACACAAAGACGCCGCTGTCAGCACCACAGAGGACAGGAAGCCCCTGATGATCCAGGACTACAACAAGAACAAGGGAGGCGTTGACTGCCTTGAGAAGGTAATGTAAAGTCTCATCATGCATTTTATTTTATTTTTATCTAGGTGAATCATAGCATTTTGTGTACGACAGATTGAATATTGTTCCTAATCTCTTATTAATTGTTCCTTTATTGCAGCTTACTGGTACATACACCTGTAAGCGGATGACGGCTCGCTGGCCTGTGGCACTGTTCCACAACATCCTGGATGTGTCAGCTTTCAACACGTATGTGGTGTGGACAGCAATCGACCCAACCTGGAATCAGGGGAAAAGTTTCAAGAGGAGACTTTTCCTCGCAGAGCTGGGGAAAGCTTTGGTGACTCCTCTTATACAGCGACGGCAGCACATTCCCCGCACACCAGCCTCCGCCAGTCTGGTTAGGAGCATGCAAACTCCAGCCCCAGCTGCTCTCCCCCAACAAGGACATGGGCAGAAAAGGAAGCGTTGTGGCCTCTGTCCCCCTAGAGACATCAAAACGAGCCTGACATGCTGCAAATGTCATGCTTATGTTTGCAAGGCCCACTCTGACCTGTCACATGCCACTCATGTGCATGAACACACGAACACACACACACACACACACACACACACACACACACACACACACACACACACACACACACACACGGTGTTTGGTTTTCCATTTATTTTTTGTATTATATGTTCATTTTGTAGTTCATTTCAGTGCCCAATTGTACTTTCACTGATGTTATTTAATGTTTACTTCTATAAATTGTTGTTAGACACTACTTTGAAACATTGTTCTCAACTAAAGAATGTTTAATTAAAAAATTGGTGTTGAAAAAAAAAAAAATTTGCTAATTTAAGAGCAGTTAAAACAGACCGGTCAATTTTGACCGGGAACACTAAAGTAGGGGGCTGGAGGCGAACACGACCGGAGGGTTAAACAATAGAATGAGATTTTCACCATTAAATAATAGTTTCTTTTATATACCCATGTGGTCTTATATCTGTGTAGTGGTCCATGTGCGTATATGATCTTGTTCTGATACACCTGTAGATCATCCTAAAGCTATTCTGGAGAGGTTCATTTCTGTCCTGTGAATGTGACTTTTTTAGTATTGATATTGCTCGAATTATTTATTATTTAGCTTCAATACTAGTTTTATTATCAAAGCTCAAAAGTTCAATGTCACCTTTATTGTCAAAAGCCATATGTACAGGTTGCACACACAGGATTTGAAATTGCAGCACTCCCTAGGCCCACAGTGAACATAAAACATCTGATAAACAAGACAATAAACACCATGACTAAAACATCACATATACCTGTAGCCAAAGTACAAGACAATAAGCAAAATGACTGAAACATCACATGTACCTGCAGCCAAAGTACAAGATAATAAACCCAATGACTTTTGCTACAGGTATATGAATGTTTTACATTCATATACCTGTAGCAAAAGTACAGTAGACTTGTAATACAAATAGGTAAAACACACAGTATGTGGCGTAATAAAGCTCAAATTGTGTCATTTAAGCAGCAGTGTCAGTGTCCTTTAAGTGTCAAGTGTTTAAGTTATCGATTAGTATTTGATTTTCAACACTTTTGACAAGCCTAATAGGGACCGTTTTGTTTGGAATGTGCATGTTCCTCATTTGGTGTGAATCATTAAACTTCACCTAGATCCGAGCTCAAAATCTTGATTCCTATTTGTTGCGCACTTTGAACATTCCTATGTATAGTATAAAAACAAAATTATAATAATAAATAAAAAATGAAATAATAATAATAAAAATAAATAAATAAATAAATAAATAAATAATAATAATAATAATAATAATAACAATTCATAGCATTTATATAGCGGCTTTCATGACACCCAAAGCGCTTTACAGTTCATTGTTCATTCACTCCACACTTGGTGGTGGTAAGCTACTTTCTGTAGCCACAGCTGCCCTAAGGCAGACTAACGGAAGCAAGGCTACCAATCTGCGCCATTGGTCCCTCCAACCCCCTCCAACACTCACGCACACTCCACTTTCATACTAGGCAATGCGGGTGAAGTGTCTTGCCTAAGGACCCAACAACAGTTTTTGCGACTGGCGCCCCACTGTGGCACCTGGAATTCCCAGTGGTCTCCGATCGAAGTACTAACCAGGCCCTGCCTTGCTTAGCTTCCCCATTTCATTCACATGTTTTTGTTTTTTTTTTAATTAAAATAAAAAACAAAAAACAAAAAAAAACACGTGTGAATGAAACAAAACACAATTCCAGGTATGTTTTTGATGAGGAAACATTATAATATAGGTGAGAAAATAGCATATTTTGGTAAATAATTAAGACATACAGTTAAACAATAAAAGAAGATACAGCCATTTCCCTGAACTTAGACATTTCATTTAACTCAAATCCTGCATATTTAGGTTAGAGTTCTTCTCTCAAACAGATAAACACTTTATTTGGATGATTTCAACCCTGAAATTTTAACCTCTAATGACATCACAAGGTACAGCAGAGCATTTTGAGCTTTGGAGATGTAGACAGACTAATAAAGGATTACACAAACGTGTAGATGAAAGTAAACACAACTCCATGTATGTTTTTGATGAAGTAACATTATAACACAGCTTCAAGCTCAGAAGAGTCAATTTTGAGTAATATAAGACCTTTAAGCTCTTGATAATTATGCACTTTTTATCTTTTCCATAAACCCACTTAAGAAAGCAAATACATTAGATAATATTGCTCACGCAGACACTTCAGACTTCAGTCTACATGACTCACAGTTCAAACCTGTTTCATAATGCTATTTTTGGGTGTGCATGCATCCGGTAAACCCAACCTCCGCTCAAAAACAAAAATACTTACGCAGTTGAAAACAAATGCTATTGTATTAAGATCCTGGAATTATTCAGATATGCAGAAAATATGAGCTTGTAAACAGGGTTGACTAAAGTGATGACTAATGGGTATTTTATTACACTATATAACCCAACCCAGGTATTAGAGGTTCATTTGCAAGGTCAAAATATTCCAGATAGTCACAACAGACATTAAGTACTGCACATTTAATCATGTTTTGAATACTAGAAGGACAACTTTGGGAAGCAAAAGTGCCATTCTGTTAGGAGACTAGAGGCAGGTAGAGTGGCCAGTGTAACTCAGTAAGACTTCAATATTAAAGCTTCTAAATAAAAATAGTTAACTCTTTTTTTCCCCCTTCATTTTCTTCCACTTTCTCTGTATTTTCAGGTCGTGGGGGCAACAGTCCAGGTCCGCTGCCCAGATCATAGTGCACCAGCCTCCATGAATCCCCTCGCGGGTGGTGGGTCCACGGGAGGACGGCCCCACGTCGCTTGATGCGACTGGCCTTGACGTATTTTGTGTTATGTGGGCTCTTCCAGTGTGCATGGACACTGGGGTGAGGTGGTGTTAAGTGTCTTGCCCAAGGACACAACGGCAGCACTCATCTGTGGGAGCTTGGGAGCTGGGATTGCACTGCCAACCTGTGGGTCAGTGGATCCAAGCGCTCAACCCATTGTCGAGAGCGAGATTCTAACTGCCAACCTCTGGACAAACACTCTACCAACTACTGCCGCCCCCAAAAAACAGTTAACTAAATAATATAATTCTCAGATGCTTATAGCGATGAAATAACCAAAATAAATGAATTAGGAAATCTGGTATGAATTTTAAGTTTAGACAGAAAGCAATGCTGGACCATAACCTTTGTAAGCCAAGCTGAGATGCCTGCCTTAAATGTTCCACAGTATCATTAATCACAAATAAAATTGAAATTGAAACTATGAGCACGTCCACCTCTCCACAGATCTGCAAAGCTCAAAATGCTCTGTTCTACCTTGTGATGTCATAACGAGATCATTTTCAAGTTAACAGCTGCCTCTTACCTTTTGTTCAGTAGAGACCGGTAATTCTAGGGATGAAATTATCCAAATGATTCTAATGAAGGTGTTTGGTGGAGCACTTCCTGTTTTACCACATCACAAGGTGGAACAGAGTGTTTTACGTTTGAGAGAAGAACTAAGTCTAAATACACAGCGTTTGTGTGTTAAACATGTGTGAATGAAACAAAACACAACTCCAGGTATGTTTTTTCATGAGGAAACATTATAACAGAGATCAGAAAACAAGCTAATATGGGCCCTTTAAATAAAAAATAAATACGATAAAAAACTTACTCGTAAAAATACTAGTAAAAGACATGGCAATTGTATACTGCCCATCTCTCCACAAAACAATGTACCCCGCTAATGTAAATGAATGTGGTTGTCAGTGTGCATTATGCATAAGGTCTATTAGTGGTATACAGATGTCAGGTCACTGGTGTGTGCTGTGGCAGTGATGGTAATGAGTTTCATGTTCGAGTCCCACTGGACAAATGTGACGCAAAGGGCAATGATTAAGAAAATACCACTGGACACATAAGAGGTGGGTCAAGTACAGTGGTACCTCACCTTACAAAAGACCCTACATACGAAAAATCCAAGTTACGAAGCGCCTTCACGTTAAATTTTGGTCTCTAGATACGAAAGAATATTCAAGTTATGAAACGCGAAATCTCAAAAATTCGAATAATGCGCGCTCAGATGCACGCCCCACTGTTATCCCCGCTCAAAGAGCACCTTTCTCTGCCTCTTAGCTCACAGTGTCAGACCCCCGGCTCTGGAAGTCAGATAGAACCAGAGCCAGCCAAGGGGGAAAACCCAGCAGTCGTGCCCGCTCAAAGAGCACCTTTCTCGGCCTCTTAGCTCTAGCGCCAAACACGCAAGGAGCGCGGAGACAGGAGCACCGCGAGCACGAGATAGAACCGTGGCGAACACGCAGCCCGAGCCACAAACCGAACATGCACAAACGAACGCAAAAGCCGCACGAAACCAGCAAAGAGCCACACAGGGTGATTTAATCCTGGTCTAGTCCCGGTTTAGTCCAGGTCTAGACCTGGTCCAGTCCTGGTTTAGTCCAGGTCCAGTCCAGGTTTAGACCTGGTTTAGACCTGGTCTAGACCTGGTTTAGTTCTGGTCTAGACCTGGTTTATTCCACTTTTAGTCCTGGTCTAGTCTCTTAGCCAATCAGGACGCAGAACACAAAGTTACACTATAAAAAAAATGTTACACTATAAAAAAAAACCTTGGAACGGATCAGGCCTTTTCCATTGAAATAGCTACTCAACTTACGAAAAATTCACGTTACGAAACCACTTCTGGAGCTAATTAATTTCGTAAGGTGAGGTACCATTGTATGACAAAAAAGAGAAAAAAATACAGTTTGACTTGGTATTGTAAGACAACATGGAGGCGACAGTAGTGTTTGTCCACCGATCCGAAGGTTGGCAGTTCGAATCCTGCTCTTGACACCATTGGTTGAGCAGTTTGATCCACTGACTCACAGGTTGGCAATGTGATTTCAGCTCCCAGAGTGCTGTGGTTGTGTCAATGGGCAAGACACTTAACCCATCTTGGCCCCTGTGTCTGCCCAGATTGGGTTATGATTGGGTGTGTGATGAGTTTCTTGATGTAAAGTGTTGTAAAGAGTGCCTTGAAGGTGGAAAAGCGCTGTATAAAAATATGATCCTTCCTTAAAAAAACAAGCAATTAAAAAAAAAGTGCAAACATAGTATTATATTTAGTATCAACTCTTACCCATATGAATTTCAAATATATTATTTTTACATATACATTATTATCGAATTAAATCATAACATATATTTTGTTAGGTCAGTATCTCACCAGTTTTTGAGTAAAGCATCCGAAATTGCAACCTGTTAATGCTGTAATTTCAAAATTTTGCTTAAACCTAGATCATCTCTGCTCATTCTGTCACAGCGTTTAGCTCATACGCTAAAATCTGTTGGAATGGCATTTTTCTGTTTGTGAATAGAAAGCTTGATACAAACCTACAACTGAATGTAAAACATGTACTTTTTGGTGTCTTTGAGAAAGGTATTCCTGCAAAAAAAAAAAATCCTATCAAAATTTCATATCCGTTGCTGTAAATTTTCTAGCCAGAAACCCAAATTTGCTGTACTGTATTGCAGTCCCTCTTGTCCCCCTTATGATTCGATTACTCTTCTTTCTGCTCCCTTTCATTCAATATTTTGTATTGCTATCACACTGATAATGTCTTTTCATACTTTATGAATGAAATAAACAAGCAAATAAATAAATATAAACTCTCTAAACTATTGCACAAATCCAAAATCCATGAAAACAAAAGCAATTTGTATGGAATTTGAAATATAAATTGTAAATGTATTGTATTGTATAATGCATGATTTGAACATGCTGAGCCCTATGAATATGAACTCTTAAACCTCGAGCATTGTTATTGTTTATACCATTGTATATTATATTGTATTTTTGAGGGGGAAAAAAGCATCCTAAATCACACTGCGTCCCTATACTGCCACCTTGTGTATATGTAATGTAGTTGCAAGAATGAAAACTGAGCTACAGAGATCAACTTTGTAATTTTCTATAAAACCTTTGAAATAAATGAATTAAAAATAAGTAACTAAATAGGACCACGGTTTTTGTATCAGATTTTAATTGGCTTTATCTGACATGTGTTTTATGTCCAACAAACAAACAGCAGTTTTAACACAACAGACAAAAAGGCTCAATCTGGTTAACAATCAGCCATATTACAGGAAAGTCTTGAAACTCAGATTTAGAAAAAACGACTGAAGCATGAAGAGAGAAAATGTCCACTCCTCCCAGTTTGAGTAAAAACATTAAACCTCGGTAACAGTAACAGGGAGGTGGTGGTCTAAAGGGATTCTTCATAGCAGCATAAATGGTCCCCCAAAAGTGATGACAAAGTTTGGCACACAACATCAGCTGAAAACAAGGCATAACACAATAACACAAGAATACAACACACCACAGACTTCACATTGTAAAATTATAAATACACTGACTAGACTATACAAAAAAATATATACATATATATCAAACCAGGTAAAATTATCCATTAACCATTCAACTTGCCTGACGGTATAAAAGATCGGTCACTCTTAAGGTGTTGCCAAAATGTTTTTCATCAAATCTGTAATAATAGATGTAATGTACACTGTAAAAACCAATGTTACTTGTGCTTCCAAAAGATGCAGACTATTGAAATCTTACATCCTTCAAAACATTCAAACGTTCATTAACGTTCAAAACATTTTCTTTCATTTTCTTTCTTTTTACTCCAGTTAACAATTATAGTTGAATGGATACAAATAAGAGTTATGGCTTGGTTTTAGTTCCAACCACTGTATACTAGGCCTATATATGGACATTGCTAACCTGCTGAGTTCTGAACAGGAAGTGAACATAGGGGCACTTCCAGCTCAGTTAACTTTCCATTGAAAAATTGTCATCCCTGCCTCTGTAACTCTGTCATTTTGGTATTAAAACATTTGGATTAACCCACTGCATGTGATTCTGGTGTTTTTATTTCACTACTTTGTCCGTAAATAAATTCTTGATCCTAATAGGGAATTGGCTCCAAATTCTCCCCTTTAACAGCTAGCCTCGTGAGCTTCATCTGCCTGGAGCCGAGCGCAGTGGGTGACATCACACTCCCTTAGTCCACTTCCGACAGTCTATGGTCCCGAGAGGCTTTGGAAAATCCTAACCTATTATTTGTACAATAAATTAGGCACGCATTATCGGCTACTCCTCCATCAACAACAGTGTTAATTTTGTTCTGGCCATCTTGCCAGTTTTGGATTTCAGTGTCAAGTTTAATTCGAAACCAAATCATTTTCACAAATGACAACTTCCCAAGAGTGTTTTAAAGATTAAAATCCATAATCTGTCAGATATGATTAGTAGGCCATTTTGTTTTCCCCACTCATCACAGACAAGAACAGCAAGAAACTCTACTGATATTTCCAAAATTTAACACAATCTTTTTTCCCCATGAATAAAATAAATTAATAGTTTGGACCCACAACTGACACAAAAAGAAACACATTGTCATGTAAACACAGTTTGTCTCAACTTCCTTCCAAAAACGTCAACATTTCTAACAATTCATTCATGTGGCAATTACCCTTCTGAGTGTGTTTGTAGCGTTCTTGCAGATGAGCGGAAATACAGCATTTCCTCTCTAAAAAAATCAACAATGTAACCATGGCAACCTTAGTTCACGTATCTACAATCCTTAACATCGGCGGTATCTTCTCCAAAAGTCCCTTGGCTAAAGTGCTCTTTTCTCTTGTCCAATACTCCACCAAGGCAGTGTCCTCCTTCTCTCCTTTCCTTGTGCTGAACTACACTATAAGTTAGGGTCCTTTTTTATGGCTGGGGTCAAAGGGCAGAGACCTTGATGATGCTGGTGGGGGCGGAGCTTGTGGTGGTCTGGATGCTGGGGGTCACCGTGGGTACTCTCCTCTGCGGGGGGCCGTGGGGGTGGTGGCCCTCTCTGAGTGATGGGGGCGAGGGCAGGCTGATGATCGCAGTGGTAACCCTCCCGCCTTTACAGTTGATCCTGCTGCCGTCGTCTGGTCTGAGGTTCAGGTTGGAGCGACTGCAAAGAGATGTACGGGGAACTTTTGAACAAGTTTGCTCACATCTGTGTTATTGCACATATGATTACATTGTTTCATTTATGTTTTGTTTCAAGTGAAAATATATATGTTTTGGTTTTTTTTTAATTTAAGGTCATTATACATGCACTATTCAACTTTTCTGGGGAAGGATCTGTCACCTGGTTTTCAAGAGATATTATGGCTTTTACTAGAAACTCCCAGATTTTTGCAGTACTTTTATCTTTTTTGCAGCTTTATTTTATTGCTTGAACATGTTTGGGTTTTCATTGAGATGGAATGTTAACAGAATAATTTATGAATGTAAAAAAACTAAACAAACTAACAAAAAATGCATGCAGCCATAAAATTTAACAATCTGAAAGCATCCTCAAGGAAGATACGTTAGAAATATATTACAGCTTTTTAAATGCTAAGAAAAGTGCTCACTTTGACAGTTTCATAAAAAAAATTGAAAAAATAGTCAAAATCATCCCTCTTCTAAAACGGGCCTTATGGCATTTTATACTGGCATTTTATACTGCACTTCCATTTTATCAATCAGGCAAATCCCTTACCTGGCCAGCCAAATGATATCTCTCTGTATTTCCTATACAGCGCGATACCATCTGGACACCCTCCATCCACTCTCGCTCCTCCGGTTACAAACGGACTCCGCGATTCTGATTCGTTCAAAGATGGTGACGTCAGTGCACCCGCCTTTGCCCGCAAAGTCACTCTTAGGCAGCGGAAGTTCCTCCTCAGTTTTGAATCAAGATGGCGCAATCTCTGATTGGTTCACTTAGCTGTCTGTCTACGCGCAACAGCAGCGCATTCTGTGGATCAAGCGTTACCAGACTCATCCGCTGGTACAGTGATGAGTCATGGATTCTTCCAGGCAAGAAAACCCCTAAACTTTTGGCGAATTTCGCCGTTTTTAAGTCAAAATGGCCAGTGCGCTCCAGCTTCCAATCATATTGCAGCATAATTACACACCGATACGGGCTCCCGCCAATCATGATGATTGCCGCTGTTGTGTTTGCGCCTGTTCGCCGATCAGCTGTGAGCCTGATATTTACGTGGCATTTCTAAGAGAAGAAGAATCCTTAACTTGCTATGTTGATGCTATGTAAGAAGGAACTCTCGCCTCGGGACACGGGATACGTTCGGGATTATGTCCTTTTCTCCGGAGCTCCGGATTATTAAAGACAACGCGGCAAACTGTTAGAATGGATCTGACCGCATTCTTATGGGTGAGTCATATTATCAGATTATTTCTGCATCTATTTCGGGACTAAACCAAGACTAAACCAAGACTAAACCAGGTTTAAACCAGGACTAAACCAAGACTAAACCAGGTCTAAACCAGGACTAAACCAGGTCCAAACCAGGACTAAACCAAGACTAAACCAGATCTAAACCAGGTCTAAACCAGGACTAAACCAAGACTAAACCAGGTCTAAACCAGGACTAAACCAGGTCCAAACCAGGACTAAGCCAAGACTAAACCAGATCTAAACCAGGTCTAAACCAGGACTAAACCAGGACTAAATCGGGACTAAACCAAAACTAAACCAGGTCCAAACCAAGACTAAGCCAGGACTAAACCAGGTCTAAACCAGGTCTAAACCAGGTCTAAACCAGGTCTAAACCAGGTCTAAACCAGGTCTAAACCAGGACTAAGCCAGGACTAAACTGGGACTAAACCGGGACTAAGGTGTGTGTGTGTGTGTGTGTACGTGTGTGATAACATATATCCTGTGTATTATTGAATTATTGAATGATTATATGGACTTTTTGTTATAAAAGCATTTCCATTTTAACAAAGTACCTTCTAATTCTGCCCTGCCCTGAAACACCACAGTGATGTCAGTGATGGGGGAGGGCTTAGCTTAATGCCCCCCTTCCCCCGTTGGTGAAAAATTTCACCATTTCCCCTGGTTTAATTTTACAACTCGACTACTGCCTATTATGGGTTTTTGGTAAAAAATATAACCATGCAATTAACAAGAAACAATTAAGAAAAATATATTCACAATTATTTCAATTGATTAACACCCATAATAACATTATGGCATAGTGCTGTTTTACCTGGTGGGGTGCATGAGTTGACTGCTCTGTATGTGCAGTGCACTGAGCTCCTGTAAGGGGCGCTGGGGAGTGTCTGTGCTGTGGGGCAGTGGGTTCCTGGTCCTCCTTCTCTGTCCACAGCAGCAGAACATCCCACTGTCCTGAGAGCTGAGGGACGGGCTGTGGGACGGGTAAGTCTGCAGAGCGCTCTCCAGATAGTTCTGCTCAAACATGTGTTCGTCCACAAACTCATGAGCCTGCAACACAAAGAGACTTACAAATATATGGGATATACAGGAAATGTAGGAAGGAGGCTGTTTATAATCTGCATATCTATATAGATTACACTGGTCTACACATTTTTGAACTCGATCTGCTTCAGAGATAAAAGTGGCTAAATCTCATTTATATTGATAAGATGAACTGAAAATCAATTGATAACTGTGCTGGTTAGCTAATGTATTCAAGATATTTAATGATATTGTTTTACATCAAAATCGCATCTGTTTATACAATAGATTTAGGCATTTTTGCTTTAAAATAATATTTATATTTTGAAAATATTTAACTTGCACTTCTTTATCCGTCAAGAAATAAACAAGAAATATCTTAAGACATCAGGTGCACACAATTTCGAGGCATCTCATTCATTCATTCATTCATCTTCTTCGGCTTTTTCCATTTTCTGGGTCGTGGGAGCAGCAGTTCAAGCAGATCTGCTGCCCAGAACACAATGCACCAGCCCCCATGAATCCTCCCGCCGGTGGTGGGTCCACAGGAGGACGGCTCATGTCACAACTGGCCTTGATGTATCTTCTGCCATGGGGGCTACCAGTGTCCGCAGACACTGGGGTTAAGTGTCTTGCCCAATGACACAACAGCAGCGCTCATCTGTGGGAGCTGGGATCACACGCGGTCAACCCGTCAAGAGCGGGATTCAAACCGGCAACCCCTGGATCAATAGACAAACACTCTACCAACTGAGCTACTGCCGCCACAGTTTCGAGGCATCTCTCTTATGTGAAATCAAAAAAATATTTGATGTTAAAACTCTAGACATTGTTAAAATGAATGTATTGGAATGTGCAAACAGGCTTTCAAATAGAACTGGTTCAAATCCAAATCCAAATCCACTTTATTTCTATAGCACATTTCATAAACAGTTTCCAAAGTGCTGTACAGACAGAAAAACTAGTGACACAACAAACATCAGGTACTGTAAATGATTCACTAGTCCCAAAACAATAAAACCAGTAAAACCAAATCAGAACCATGGAGTAAGTAAAAACAAAATAGAGTAAAATAAAATAAATTAATTAATTAATTAAATATAAAAGTAAAATAAATAAAATAAAAACACAGAGGACCACACAACTCATGCGGGATTAAAAGCCAGAGAATAAAAGTGGGTCTTAAGACGAGACTTAAAACACTCCACAGTGGGAGCTGTTTTGATGTGAGGAGGCAGAGCGTTCCACAGCTTTGGTGCAGCCACAGAAAAGGCTCTGTCTCCTCTGGTTTTAAGTCTCGTCTTAGGAACCACGAGTTGGAGCTGGCCCTCGGACCTCAGAGCGCGGGCGGGGGTGGTTGCTTGTAGACACACTGTACCTTCTGATAAACTACAGTTTTTGCTTTATTTTACATAAATTTCCTATTTTGACCCAATACTATATCTTGGAAACTATAGCCAATCAGCACTTCTGACTTACTTTTTCTTTATTAGTGAACTAAACCAAGAAAAATTTCACTACTTTTGTTCCAGAAGCATTTTGCTTGATATGCATTAAGAAATTGTTGTTTTTTCATGTAAATAATGTAAATATGAATATTTGTCTTGTTTTAAATGTAAATTCTACTTAGAAATGAAATATATGTAATCCTACATTTGCTAGGAGTGGAGTGGTCCACCATTATGAAATAAGAAAATAAAATGCAATAAAAATAACCTTAAACAAAGTCATAACCATGTAACAAATGTAATAAATCTTAACTAGTCACAACTCATATATATAGTTATTGAAAAAGAAAAAATACGTTTCACATTGTTATAACTAACTCAATGCAATCATTTGGGAGTATTCTATGTGTATCTCTCTTGTGGAATGTTCAGCAGTTACCATGGAAACACAATGCACCTTAGCAAACACTACCAAAAAGTTTTAAGGTTGTCTGAAAACTCAAGGAAAAAAATACTACATTTATTTATAAGCATCACATTTTCAGGAGAACGTGATCAATATGAGCGTTCAAGGTCCTGTTTAGGATTTGTAATTTTAACGTGTGAGAGACTTGTTTAACATCACAAATGAAATCACCTGTTGTATTTCCACCTAGGTCAGCTCTTTCGGGTCAAATTGTTATAATAAAGCTAAGATTAAAGTCTAATAGACAGAGTAGTGCCTTTAGTTAGCATCACACCTCTAGAAAAACTTGATGACCTCAGCTACAAAATGTGCCTGATTTCTGGTTAGAGAAATTTAACCTCTGTAAACCGCACAAACACAGGGAGAACATGCAAACTATATGGAGAAAAATAATACTGTGCTGTTTTATGTTGTTAAAAGTTCAGTACAGCTCATAATATGTTTTTGTAAATTATACACTGAGAAATACTCACAGTGGTTTTCTCCAGACAGTGCAGCAGGTGGTGGTGTTGGCTTTCTAACAGAGACGTGGAGCGGATCAGCCTCTGCCCGTCCTCATCTGTCCCCTGTCACACACACAAATCACACATCAGATACACATAGATATTTAGATTTATACTGCAATAACTGCACAAATCTATTATACTCTGCTAAACATTTTCAATAGTACACAAGCATGTTTTCATAGTTTATATGTGTATATTTTTACATGCTTCTCTCTATCTTATTTATCTATTTAAAAAAATTTTGCATGCTCCTGGCATCCAGGGTGGGCAGCAAAGTAAGAATTTCATTGTACAGGGAAACATGTTTCTTTACTGTGCATACAATAAAAGACAATAAAAGCTTTGAATCTTGAATCTGGAGCATAGATCTGGTGTTAGAATCAGCCCCCGAGGAAACCTACTCAAACAAAAGAAATTTGATTGAGTATTTGATATTTGATATTGTATTTTATACTTTATTACTTACTTTTCTATTTTATTCTGATTTGCACATATACATTTATGATCTTTTTTTTTTTTAATTTTTATAATTATGTCTCATCTGACACTGGTTTAGAAAGAAAAGAAAGAAAGCTATGCCTTTATTAGTCCCACAGTGGGGAAATTCCAGTTCTGCATTTAACCCATCCTGTTATTAGGAGCAGTGAGCAGCACATTACTGCGCCCGGGGACCATCTCCATGATCTTCTTGCTTCGGCTTGGTCAGGACCAAAGCTGGAGGTACCTATGGTGCATGTTTTGGGTTGGTGGGGGAAACCGGAGTGCCCGGAGGAAACCCACCCAGACACGGGGAGAACATGCAAACTCCACACAGAAAGGCTTGGGTGACCCGGGGATCGAACCCAGACCATGCATGCAAACTCCACACAGAACACACACAGAAAGGTCTGGGCGACCCGGGGATCAAACCCGGAACCTTCTTGCTGTGAAGCATGAGTGCTACCCACTCAGCCACCGTGCTGCCTTTATTGCTCCTTGGTTGCTATTCCATCTATTTTTTGTCACCCTCTGTTATATATTATATTTGATGAGTGAGCTACTGTACCCAAAACAATTTCCCTTGTGGATCAATAAAGTTTGTCTAAGTCCAAGTCTAAGAAAAATCATAAATGTTACTAGAACTTTCCTGGTGGAGAGTATGTTACCAGCTTGTCTTCATGGACTTTCATTACTTTGCCTGGAATGTAACACAGTATGGCATTCAACTTATCCTTCTCCATGGAGATGATGACATCACCAGGACAAGTTCTAGTAACAGAAAAAAATCTCAAATGGATTAAGGCTGCATCCCATTTCTCTGTCTTACCCCTTTGTCTTACCCCTACCCCTTGGTTTTGCGCGTTCATGTGAGGGCAAGGGATGTCCCGATTCTAATTCTGATCAAGCGCTAGGGCCACGACCGAGAGCTACATACCCCTTGAAACGAAGTAAGCTCTCAACCAGACTTGGAACGAAGGGGTACGCCTACAAGCTCAGGCAGGTTTTGGGATCAGGATGGCAGCGTCACATCGACCAGCCAAGGAGTCTCATAAATGTATTTTCAGCAGTTGTAATTATCAATTAACAGTTTAGCATGGTTTACAATTATGACGCTTATGTTCTACATTCCTTTTAGTGAACTGTTGTTGCGGTGTCTGTTTAGCCGACGTTATCGTTTTCATCGAACTTTCATGTATAAACAAGCTAGTTTTTTGTCGATCTGAGGGACCTGATAATCCTTGACATGGCAAGGATTGATGACGCAAATGGTAAATTTGCGCCAAGTGGGTAAATTTCTTAGGGGAACATTCGTACCCCGAGCCCTCTCAGCTCATTATCGAGGGGCAAGACAAAGACGTAGATAAAGCGGTAGGGGAAGGGGTAAGACAGAGTAATGGGATGAAGCCTTAATGCAAGATAGATTAGTAAAATGCCATACTGAGGAATGGAAAGTAGAGAGTGGACATGTTACATAAACCTGAACCAAATTATTAGTAAATGTGAAACCTGCTCTACCACTAATGCACTAAAAAGCTCCATAACTCTTTCATTTCTACAGGATTTGGTTTTTATTCATTCCTCTTCACACCTATTTTTGGACAGACTAAAACACACACTAAATACTGGCATGGTTAGTGAACTGTCTTGCCAAAGGAAGAACAAAGTAGCCAACAGTATTTAAACATCTGGTCATAAGAAGAATCCACAACCTCCACTTTCAACTTTAACACATTGTGGATGTTTATTCATTAACTCCCAAACTCATTAGCGCCCTAGTTTTGGAGAGGGATGCAATCTGTCAACAAACCCAGCCTCGTGCATTGCTTCAAACAGCTCAATAATACAATAGAAAAAACCTCCGCCAAAATAACATAATGCAAAGTGTGAGAAAAAGAGGGAACAGACAGTTGTTTGTATTGTTGGTATTGCTCCAACCGGGACTGACTTTGAAAGCTGCAGCTCGAACACAGCTTAGTCTCGACAGTAATCACAATTGCCAAATGAAAAAGGAAAACAAATTAATTCTTTCCCCACAGAATTCACTGTTACTCCAAGGATTTGGGTGGGAGGCAATTCCAGCCCCAGGGCTCTCATTCTCATTCGACACATAAACAAAAAGGCAAGCTCGACGTGGGCTGGAGAGACTTCCACCGCGCATGTTCTCGAACGCTGTCAAAAACACGATTTAGATGCCAAAACAAAAGTGTGAAGTGGGATTTGGAAGGGGGAAAAAAAAAGAAAAAAAGTTATTAGCGACAGCCCACCTGAACTGGCTATCATTGATACGAGAGCCAGGGACAATCTGAGCTCGTACGGAGCTCGTAAGGGTTAGAAAATACATGAAACTTTCTTCAGTTCATGGGTTTCAGGAAAATGATTCATTCTTGATTTGACATTTTAAACAACAATACAACATACAGCTCTGGAAAAAAAAATAGAAACCACTGCATTTTTTTTCTGAAATCAGCATCTCTACATGTATTACAGCCATTCCATTCCAGCGTCTGTTGAATTCCAACACAAACACAAAGCTGAGCTACTTCAGTTCTTGCACCAGGAGTAGAATAAAGTCACCTAAGAACAATGTGAAAGACTTGTGGAGAGCATGTCAAGACGCATGAAAGATGTGATTAAAAATAAGTGTTATTGCACCAAATATTGATTTCTGAACTCTGTAAACAGTATTATATTGCTTTAAAATGAATTTGATCTTGTTTCTTTGCAATGTTTGAGGTCTGAAAACATTAGGGGTGGCATGGTTCATGAAAAACCGACCGTTCGGTTCGCTTGTCACGGTTCGGTACCTGCGCGCACCTGATGGTTCCGGGCATGCGCAATGTATACTTGGCATGCCCGTATGTAACCTCGGCTCGTGTTTCCCTTTCGCGAGAAAGATGAATGAGTGCGGTAAATAAAGCTAGATAGAAATGGCAAGTGAGAGTGGAGATAGCGGCAAGGAGATAGAGGATGCACCAGTGTAATTTAAGTCTGGTGTCTGGGAGCATTTTGGATTCGCTGTTACCTACGATGACGGTGGTCAAAACATCACAGATAAATCAACAACAATATGCAAGCACTGCGCAAAACGCATTGCATATGCTAATTGCAACACGTCAAATATGTCCGCTCATCTAAGAAGACATCACCCGAATGTGTCAGAAGTCAGTGTGCGGAGAAGACAACCTTCCAGAAAACAACTCGAACTTCCCGCTGTATTTTTGCCATCTTTGAGTCACACAGGGCTAAAGCAATAACGAAAGCAATAGGAACGTTTATTGCGAACGACATGCAACCATACAGTGTGGTCGAAGGTGAAGCATTTCGAAATATGGTCGGTGTACTCGAGCCACGATACAATATGCCCTCCTGAAGACACTTCGGAAATAATGTTATTCCAAAATTGTATGACGAGTTGCGTGCAGAAATAGTGAAGGAATTGTCCGACACAACCCACGTAGCTCTCACTACAGACGGATGGACCTCGAGGTCAACTGAAAGCTATATCACGGTGACTGTTCATCACATTACTTCGGAATGGAAACTGAGAAGTTGCGTTTTGCAAACACGCCCCATTTATGACAGTCACACTAGTGAACATCTTTCCGAAGTGCTCACAGATGCAGTTGCAGAATGGAAATTGGACAACCCCAACAGCACAATTCCTGTTACTACAGATAACGCAAAAAACATAGTGAATGCTGTTGAATTAGCAGCTGGGCTCGGGCCACACATCCCATGCTTCGCGCACACTGTGAACCTTGCTGCCAACAGCGCACTCTCGCCAAACCAAGTGTCCCGACTCCTGGGGAGGATTAGGAAGGTGGTAACTTTTTTTCACCGAAGCACAACAGCTGCCTACATCCTGAAAACCAAGCAGGAAATGCTGGCATTACCTGTCCACAAGTTAATACACGACGTGCCAACTCGTTGGAACTCCACATATGACATGGTGGAACGTTACATGGAGCACCATGCTGCCATTTATTCAGCCATGGCAGACAAAGATGTAAAGAAGAAAGTCAAGGACATTTCCTCCTTAACTGACAGTGGAATAAAACTAGCAGAGGATGTTATGGATGTTCTCAAACCTCTCAAGGATGTAACCACTCTCATGAGCACAGAAAAATCCCCCTCAGTTTCGATGATTATGCCACTGCAGAGGATGATACTGAAATCCATGACATCAAGTGCAGAAGACAGTTCCATAATCAAAGAAGCCAAGACAGCCATCACCATCTTCAATACAGATACAGTGACCCTAGACTTCAGGATTATCTGCACAGAGCCAGAGCACTAGATCCAAGGTTCAAGTCCCTGCCATATCTGAAAGAAGCCTGTGTTGAGAACATATATGATGATCTCACCATTAACATCGTGGACATTGAAAATCAGGTATTGCGATTTTTTTTAAAATATTAAAAGTAGGACTAAAATTAATTCAACACGAATTTTCACCAGCTTAGTGCATTTCATGTATTTGTTTGTAATATTTTTTATATTCCCCATTGCCCCGGAGACGGCCCATGAGTGCTGTGATATTTAATTCCAAGTTGGCTAAAATGATTATTCTCATAATTTCTCATTTTCTGCTTTTATTTTTTCATATTCTTGTCAGGACCATCACAGTGAAGCTGAAGCAGCAAGTTCATCCCGAGGAGAAAAGTCAGGGGCAGCAGAGACCTTCCCACAAAAAATCTGCCATGGCAAGGGTGTTTGCAGATTTTTTTAAAACAGAGGAAAGAAGCACAAAGCCTTTGCCAGACATCATTCGTGAAGAGGTCACCTCATACAAGGCCACAGGTGGCATCTCTGTGTATGAGACCCTCTGGCATGGTGGAGGAGTAATGCACACAAGTATCCTCACATTGCAAAGTTGGCAAAACGTGACCAGGTACATCTGTGCCAAGTGAGTGTGTTTTCTCAACGGCAGGGGACATTGTCACTGCATTTAGGTCTCGTCTCTTGGCACAAAACGTGGACAAACTAATTTTCTTGCAGAAGAATATTAAGTGAACAAATGAGTGTTTGAACAGTGCAGTGTGTTTGATCGTCATGCAACATTTTATATTGACTGCCAGTATTTTTGTTTTTAATAGTACATAAGTTTTGATATGTTTGAAATACTGCACTTTTATTACTGCCATATGCGTGAAAAGTCCCTCAGTTGTCCAGGTAGAATCCATGATAAAAGGAGAAGTTCAATTTGTCAACTGGACAAACTTTGTCCAGTTGACAAATTGAACTTCTCCTTTTATCATTACTGCCATATGTTTTGAAATACTGCACTTTCATTTCAAGTGAAAAAAGCCACTTAAAGGAAAAGTAACGTTATTTTACAATCTGGGCCTTCTTTCGGTAATAAAACAAGTCGTTTGACTCACCCATATCACGTTCGTGTCATTTGGAGCTGTTTGAAGAAAGTTACGTTGTGGCGTTTCTGTTAGCATTTGTTAGCATTTGTATTCGGGGCATTACTTTGCGGTCTCCAAATAACACAAACTTTAGCACTTTTCAAATCATAGAAGCCCGATGTCTTAATGAAAAATTTCGTTTGAAGCAAAAGTGGCCTGTAATCCGAGGTTTATCCATAGTTTTCAGCTTTGCGTTTCATGTTTGGGTCCCCGGAGCAGTCCGCGCATGCGCACTGGCGTCCTCATCTACTCGAAACTATGGCTAAATCTCGGATTACAGGCCACTTTTGCTTCAAACGAGACATCGGGCTTCTATGATTTGAAAAGTGCTAAAGTTTGTGTTATTTGGAGACCGCAAAGTAATGCCCCGAGCAAATGATACAGCACCATGTTAACGGATACGGGATCATTACTAGAACAGAACGGCTCAACATAAGTTCTGCGATACTGCTCCAATTGACAGAAAAATGCTATGGGTGAGTAAAACTACTTGTTTTATTACCGAAAGAAGGCCCAGATTGTAAAATAACGTTACTTTGCCTTTAAGTTCCTGTAGATGTCACTAAATGACAATACTCAATCTCCTTTTTTTGTCAAAATAAAGAAAAGGCATGTGGAAATCATCAATGTCCTCCCTCTTGCTGTATCACGAATTTCAAAATATCACCTAGTTTTCAGAGATGGTTCTAATAATGGGCTTAAAGTCATGTCAAATTCAGATTGTGTGATTATTACATTGTATTAAGATTTTATATTACATTAGATTATTATAGAATCTTATAACCCTTTTAATGTTGTATCCTGTTATTGTGGATTATTAAGATAAATGGATATAAGGTGTATTTTGAAAGAAACCAATAAGAACCGTACAGAACCGAAAACCGTGCCCTTTAAACCGTGATACGAACCGAACCGTGAATTTTGTGAACCGTGCCACCCCTAGAAAACATGTATCTTTTTTGTTATTTTGATCATTTGTCATTTTCTGTAAATAAATGCTCTAAACGATAATATTTTTATTTGGAATTTGGGGGAAGTGTTGTCAGTAGTTTATAGACTCAATCAAAAATGTTCCTTTTGCCCAAACACATACCTATAAGTAGTAAAATCAGAAAAAACTTAGCTTTTTGCAATGGTCTCTTATTTTTTTCCAGAGCTGTATCTCCATGGAGTCAATAAAGTGACATAGTCTACCTTTAGTCTTTTTAATTGCAATTATTTAGGTAGTTTAGACCAACATGAGAAATACAGGAGATTTTTGTGTAACTTTAGCAGTTCATATTTCAGTGTTTTCTGAAATGTTAATGCATCTGGGTGCTTCATAAACTTGTTCTGTGAAATGAATGTTAGATTAAAACAAAACAAAAAACAAGAAGCAAATGTAATCACAATAAGAACAACAGAAAAAAAAATACAATTCAATTTTCGCAACACTGTTCAACCCAGTCTATTATAGTGTGGTAACAGATGATGCTTTGTCCTGATCTGAACCCAACTCTCCATTCTCCCTTTTCTAGAATTTACACATTATTAGTTTAGTCCTATAAGGAAAAGATTTTCAATTTAGAGATATCATTTTGAAACTTGCCTGTAGTTTACTCACATAAATGTAAGAAAAATGTATTAAAAGGTTATCATCATGTAATGCTTTCATATTAAAATAAGGTATTTTATGTGTAAATACGTCCAAAGTTGACTCTTTTTGGAACATTTAAAACAGAAACATGAAACGAGCCAAGTTTTCATTTTTTAATTTTAGACACTGGATGCTAAAGAAAAAAATACAGAGGGGATTTTGGATATGTTATTTAGTATTTCAGTAAACAAGATCAGAATGAAAATTTACCTAAGAATTCAAATTTCACCATTTTCAAGTTGATTAAATGAAATGAGTGGATAATTTAGTTGTTTCCACATGAAAGCTTGTGCTAAGAGACCACACCGACCAAAAACTAAATAATAATAATAATAATAATAATAATAATAATAATAATAATAATAATAATAATAATAATAATAATAATGATAATGATAATGATGATAATAATAAAAAAGCAGTTGTGTCTTGGTAGTGTCTCACCTTAATCTTGGTTTAGTTCTAGGTTAAATGGGCCCAGCTTTAGCATTGTTAAGTCCTTTTAATTGCCCATTTTAGACTTAGATTATCATGTAAAGATTTAGACTGGAAACAGGCCAATTGGCAAACCTCATAAAAGACCAAATAACGAAGAGGTCCAGCTATTGATAAAATAGATAAATTAACACAACAGACTCATTTCGATGCAGTTGTGTTTCTGTGTAGGGTACAATCAGTCTCAAATCATTAAAACATGGTCCTGCAACACAACAGACAATTTCAGGTGATATCAAAATGCCAATACTGCACATTATAAAGTGTGATTTCTTTGGTAGGAAACAATACAATGGATTTATATGTCATCAGAGCACTGATTCAGGCTATTTAAAGGTCCTATATTACACAAAATGGAGCTGTTATCTTCTCAAAAACATACCTGGAGTTGTGTTTTGTTTCATTCACACATGTTTGAGTAATGCTTTATTAGATTAAGTAAACATCTAGCTTTTTACCTTTAGTTTTTACCTTTAGTTTAGGCAATTCCAGGACATAAATCATCCAAATTATAGTAGTGAAGGTGTATGGAATTTAAAACACCTCATGATATCAGAAAAAGGAACAGTTTGAGAGAAGTCAGCCTAAATATTGTATATTAAACACGTGTGAATGAAACAAAACACAACTGTGATGAGGAAAAACAGTTATAACAAATGGCCTTTAAAGGACAAATTTTTCCTATGTATTTGAGCAACATTTACATTGTTTGAGCAGCTCCTGAAGGGAAAATATGTCTGCTGCGTAACGTCTGCATCTAATGTTTTGTTGTCTGTTAATCAGGAAGTGCAGGTTAGCATGCTAGTTGTTGTTAGCTTTTCTGTGATGAAAAAACTGCCCTCTGGCCTCCCGAGAGTTGTGAAAAGCACTTATAAACCCACTGTGGTGAATAATTTGGGTGCTCAGAATGGATAAGGTAAGTAAAATAATTAATTTAAAAACCGCAGAGACAGGGAGCTGCTGGTATCCATAACCAAAGGTGCTTGTGAAAAAGGATATAGTTCTACAAGAGAAAAATACAAGTTAATATTTTAAAAGCCTTTTTTTAAGAGGGGAGGAAACATTAAACACCTTCTTCAGGGTGCGATGAGTTAATAATTCCAGCCCTTTTAAAATAAAGGCTTAAAAAATATAACTACGTGAGTTCCTGAAATTTTTCTTTTTTTTTCCTCATAAAGAAAAATCTGTTTTTCTGGTATGAGTTGGTGATGTATAGGCTAACGGCATATTGCTTATTTTTGGGCCCATTACTTTAAAGGGCTGCGAAAAATGGCAATTTCCACAGCCCCAAACAGTTGAAAGTGTCTGGTTTTCTTGCAGACTTTCACAACTTGTTGAATACTTATTACATTTTATGCCAATAGGTATAAAATATTAGGAATACTGTCATATGACTTAAGTGTGGACATTACATTTTCATTCATTTTTGTAAGTGGGGTATTTTGATTGTAAATTTATGTGTTATGATTCAACAAAGGATGGACCCAAAAAATGGACATGAACCAAAGAGGGAAAAGAAAAAGGTGAATTTATTAACCAGACCGGGTAGTAACAAGCTGGAACAGGCGGGGATCTTTGGAGATGGACGAACAAAAAACACAGAGAAGGCAACGTGGAACAAAAACTCAGGAGCACAGAAGTTCAGGCCACGGGGAACAAAAACTTAGAGGAGCTAAGGGGTAAATGAAACGAAACAAAAAACTAACAAAACAATCTCACACTAGCCGTTTTCCAATCCAGCGACTGCACTCTTGTGAGTGTGCACTCGGTCTGTCGTCGAGACGGCGCATACTCGCTCGGTCCTTAGTGCACTACGTTTCTCACATGGCCGTCTGCGAAATGGAACAAGTCCTGCCTCAGCTCAATGAGCCGGGTGGTCTGCTCCTTGTTCCCTAAAGACAAAAATATTATTCTATTGCGACTAGTAATACTTGGAATTGGGACATGGCCAATGTTCCCCCTAATTTTTAATGTGTCTGAGCAAACACACTAACTCCCTGAGCGCTCCTTGGATCCCTGTGCGCGACATCCGAAATGCCCCCCCGCACTTTGCAGATATAAAAAAAATGACCCCGCGGCTGAATAAAAAGCGGAGATCCGCTAAAAGCTCTTTCATCCCTGAATTACAGTGCGCTGCATAGGTTTTCTTGTGCGCTGAGAATGTGCGCACAGTGCGCAGCTTAGAGTAAACGTTGGACATGGCGACACTGTAGAATATCCAGCATTACAACAGCAAAGGAAATATAAGTGTAAGGGGAAAAGCATGTGAACGGTAAAACAGGTGCCGTGATCTATGCCGTTACGGCTACCGTCACACATGTTTAGCGTAGTTTATGAAGAGTTTCATGTAGCATAGTTGTAGGTGAGGTTAACCAGTACATATATTTTATAGTGACGTCGCAACTGTCACATGTGGATGTCGCTGGCGAGTCGGTCTTTGTAGTCATATATCCTCCCGCGCTGTGCATGCTGGGGCTTTTAAGTGTGCATGTTGCATGTTTGCACGCTTGGTCCACGCCCCGATTTCCATGGAAACGATTGCGCTGTTCAGAGCGCATCTTAACTGTGCATGGGACAAAAAACGAATGGAACAGCGGTTGTCGCGCCGGATATGACGCACATCTCCCTCCAAGGACGCTCACAAGCGTGCAGTCGCTGAATTGGAAAACGGCTACAGTCTCTCTGGTGAGCAGGGCTTAAATGCCAGGGAATCTTGATTGCCCACCAGGTGAAGGGAATCAGAGGTCCCAGGAGACTCCCACACACCCCCAGGGGAAAGGAGGGAGGGGAGCACAAGTCATGACATTATGGATATTTAGAATCTATTTTAATTGTATTTATGGAAACTACCTTTACCTAAATCTCATGTAGAGCATCTCTTCTTTTATGAAATTAATATGTTCAAACATGGTCCCTGTTAAAGGTGCAGTCTGTAACTTTCTGGAGGTGGCGTGTCACCTGCATGAATCCATGGAAACAGGAAGTGAAAATCATACTTTTTTAAGGAAACATTTCCATGCAGAGAAATAAGTTTTATGCCATATTGTAAGATTATAGCCAAATTAACTACATGGAAGCAAGCATGGCCATGAAAGAGTCAGGTTTGTGGAGATGCGAGCTCGCTCACAGTAAGGACGCATGGTTCTCTAAGATTTTTTATGCAATAATCACAACCAAATGGAAAACAAACAACAACATGCTTTTATTTTAGCCTATTGCTTGGCTGAAAAATTGCCTGCAGCTTTACATAAACTAACAAACTAAAGTAATACACTATGGTATAATCAGTGTTGCCATAGTTACTTTGAAACAGTAATCTGACTACTGACTATTTCTTTAAAAAGTAACTTAGTTACGTTACTGACTACTTGCTTTTAAAAGTAACTAAGTTAGATTACTTTTAGTTACTTTCATAATATATTATATTATATTATATATATTATATATTATTATATATTATATATTATTATATTATTATAATATATTATTATTATATTGCTTGTCCAGGTAACTAGAAAAGCATGTTCTGTGAGGCAGCTCAGTATCGTTACTGGTCGGGATCTTAGATACAATGGCACGAAACGATGGCGAGTCAACAGTGTTCACAGGCAGCATTTCGTCAACCACATAATGCCCAACCATCCTATTCAACTCCACCCCACTTACTGGTTTTACACCGAAATCCAGCTTCCTTTGCTTGCTAGGTCTGGGACCTCCTTCACCTGTGACTTTCGCATCGGGCGGGACTTGCTCTGTTAGCTTTGTTGTGCTGTGCAGTTTCTCCAGATGTTTTTTCAGATTTGACGTTGTGTTTTTGAAGGTACACAGCACTCTGTCACCAGCACAGAGTGTACAACAGACCTTAATGTTGTCATCCTTAGCCGAAATAAAATCAAAATAATGTCTGTATTTCCAGCTGGAAAAGGCGAACCTCTCTCCTTCCATATTGTTCACATCTGACGAGATAGAATCTTTGATCTGACTTTGGCGCCGCGGAGCCGAGATGACGTAACCTCGTAAGAAACGTGTAGCCAAAAAATAAGAATAAATAAATGTAACCTATGTTCCCCCAAAATGCAGAAATAGTAACGCACGGTGTATTAGATAAGTAACTTTAATCTGACTACTGGTTTTGAAATAGTAGTTGCGTTACACTACTCGTTACTGAAAAAAGTAGTCCGACTACAGTAACGCGTTACCGGCATCACTGGGTATAATAGAAATAATTTGCAAGCAATATTACTTCATACAATCAGATGATAGTGGTGTCATTCTATTTTTTATTACATTTTATTACATAGTTTCATTATATTGTTTACTTCTTCCCCTGCACTTTTGCAACACTTTTTAACCATGTACTATTATTGCATGTTATTAGTACTTCTGACTATCTTAGCGAGTCAACGGTTCTTCTGATCCTAAGCTTTTCATTGCATTGTTGACCCTGTGTTGATTCTGCATATGACGAATAAACAATCTTGAATCTTGAATCATATATTTGCCTTTAGGGAGATGCCTCAGTTTAATGCCATACAGTGAAACATCTTGATGAAGACAAGCCAATGGTGAACGTTCCACCAGAAAACTTACACAGTGCACCTTTAACAACATTGATTTTAGCTGCCCCCATCTGCATTAAATATTATTAGCCTATAGATTGTTGTGATGCCATCTGTAACCCAAGTGGACAGATCAGGACGTAAACATGTGACAAAAGTCTGTAACACAAACAGAATTTAGGAAAAGAGCAGATGGAAGAAAATGACAAAAATCCTAAAGGAAGATTAAATAGCAGTCATAAAAAAGTTTCGAACCCCAAAGTGTAATCCGCTATTGTGTCATTCATCCATGTTTGTTCTGAGCCAAAGATACAATACGGAGCTGAGCGGCAACGCCAGTGGGACATGTCTTACAGCGAGACAGGGGACGCAGTGCACTTTGATGGCATTTAGGACCATTGTCTCCACTCCCAGGGCACCAACAGGTGTCCATAGTGGTCTCTATTATGTTTAAATAGGTGTACTCTGGTCAGTGCTACAAGGGGAGCTACTCAGGGACAGAGAGCAGTGGAGACAGCCTATTTATTTGAGCAGTACCAACTACATTTCCCTGGACCCTAAGTTTAAAAGGTACAAGGTTATAGGAATATTTACATAATAGACTATTCAAGTCCATAGGAAAATATTTATAATTTGGTATTTAAAGAATAATGATGGTATTCTCTGAGTCTCATTCACAGCACAGTACTTTATACAGTATTTGCAATTGGCTAAAAGAACCAGGGCAGAGTATCAACCTGACTGAATAATTTAGCAGACTCCCAGCAGCAAACTTGCAACATATGATACAACACATAGCTACATTGATAATACTGATACTTTGGTTGATTTTAAAAAATACAGTAAAAATACAATAAGAGACCACTGCAAAATTGTCAGTTTTTCTGATTTTACTACTTATAGGTATGTGTTTGAGCAAAAGGGACATTTTTGTTTGAGTCTATAAACTACTGACAACATTTCCCCCAAATTCCAAATAAAAATATTATCGTTTAGAGCATTTATTTGCAGAAAATGACAAATAGTCAAAATAAGAAAAAAAGATATATGTTTTCAGACCTCAAACAAGGCAAAGAAACAAGATCAAATTAATTTCCTAAAACAACATAATACTAATGTTTACACTTAAGAAGAGTTTTTGGTTCCAGTTTTGACTTAGCTTTCCTACTTGCTCATACTGTATTATATACTGTACTATTTAAGAGGTTAACATTCAATAGCATAACAGTTTGTATCCTACTGGCACTGCATGTTGTTATTTGGAGCTTACGCTTACGGGTAAAAACGACAAAATATTTTATCGGAAGTGCCTTTCGTTTACACGGTGATGGCGTTTTTGGGGCCTAAAAACGCAAAAATCTGAAACCACCCTCCAGAGTGGAAAAGTTAAATACGCTCCGCTGTAGCGTCTCCGTGTAAACTGCCCAAGACGCAAAACTGGTCAGATCTGCTCACGTCGGTACACGTTTACGTCACATAGATGCGGCATACCTTGATACCACGGATGTTCAAACTGCGCTAGCAGCTCTAGTCAACATACAAGAGTCATTTCAACAATTGTATAAATCGCACCCACACACGTGTACGGCGTACAAGTCTTTCTCACACTCTCACAGTCACACAGACGCCAAGACAAGCAACTTCCACATGAGGCACTTCAAATGTAAAGCCCAATGTGATTTTATATTTTCTAATTCACTGTAATCCTCCTGTAATGTAACTATTTTCAGTACAATATTCAAAAACATGTAAACAAAAGTACAAGTCACTGAAATGTTTGGAGTGGAACTTAACAACTAATTCAAAACGCAACTAGAACATTTTATTTTGAAGTTTTACCTTTCTCTTTTCCGGTACAGTCGTGGTTAGAAATGTAACTTGACGCTGTGGTGATGTTTTTTTGTTTTTTTTGTTTTTTCAGTCCAGCGCCTCCCTTCGCTGGATAAAAAATTGAAGACGAGACGCCATTTTTGCGCCTTCTGTTTTGATTGTCGCCATATAAACGTTCATCACTTTGAAAACTGTCATCTTTATAAAATATGGCTGCAGCATGAAGTGACCCATATCTGATTTTTTCGCCCCTATGTGACCTGTATCTGATCTTCTAATGACAGTCTGAACGACACAGATCCGATTTTTTCAAATGCAACCCAGGCCACTTGGATATGTGGTCTTAAAACCGCTACATATCCGATTTTTTTGACATGCGACTTCAGCCTGATGTCAGTCTTCAGTCAGTCTTGATATGTAGATGATGATGTCTAGATGATGTGTAGGTCGAATGAATGTGACCTACACATCATCAACAAGCGACAACCGTCACTATTCTGCACTGAAGTAGGCGGAAATTGAACAGAACTGGACCGTATTTTAGGAGACAAGCCCAGTGTTGAGCTGAGAGAATTGCTGGATAGCTGCGTTACTGAAGAGGAACCCACAAAACGCCATGGCCAAAAACCTTGCCCGTACCTTGCTCCGGTACGACAGCAAATTTAAAATCTCCAGATGCTAGTGTCCATGTTTAGGTGACTTCCATAAACACTTGGGGCATTTAAAGTTCACACTGGAGATCACATACAAGTCTCATTTAATTGAAAATGTGAACGACATCGCAAAAAAAATTGTATTTCACAAATAAATCTGAACTGCGCATTAAGCCCTACAGTCTGAACGTAGCCTATGCTATATAAATAAAGTGGATTGGACCTTTAAGACTGCAACTAACTAACAATTGTTTTCAATTAATCTGGCAATTGTTTGAGTAATCAATTAGTTGGGATCAACAATTGCCCATAACAACAATACCCTACAACTTCACAAAGCTGACGTGTTAATAGCAATAGTTTCAATAGCACAATATACACTGACTGTGTTGTGATAGCGCTCTGAAGGGGGAGTGACTTAGCAAGGGGAGCAGGGACTCAGAGCATCAAAAACTAAAATGAAACTTATTAAACAGGTCAATAGTTTGTTTTCAGTGAATATAGAATTATCAAAACAATAAAAGGTAACATGGTGATCTAAATATGTTAGGTGTTAGCAATGAATACCATTAAAGGGCTTATATTGCATAAAATGGAAGCTTTTAGCAATGTTATAATGTTGTTACCTCATCAAAAACACACCAGATGTGTTTCGTTTCATTCGCACAGTTTGAGTAACCCTTTATTATTAGTCTGTCTACATCACCAAAGCTTAAGCATGTGTGAATGAAGCAAAACAAAACTCCAGGTAAGTTTGTGATGAAGAAACATTATAACATTGATCCGAAAACAGTGTAATATAGGCCCTTTAATGTGAGCGTAGCAGTAGTTAAATCATGTTTTAAATGTACTCATATAACATATTTCTCAAAAGCACTTCTTTTTCAGTCTATTCCAAATGTCATGCACCCCAACAGTGATGGTGTGATACAGAAGTCTGAGTGTTAGGCGTGCTGTGGCGTGGTAGTCCATTTAAAGCTCTGTGGGGTCTCATTATTTAAGCTGGAGTCAAAACCACCTGCTGCTGTAAATATTGAATTAACAATAAAACTGCAAGACCGTAATGGAGACAGCTCTGATCCTGGGTACAGCTGATTTAAACACGGGCTATGTCGGATTATAAGAGCTCTTCTCAAGTGTAAAGGCACATAATACATGATTTTCTTATCTATGTTCTAATGTTTCCTCATCAAAACAAAAAAACTGGACTTGTGTTATGCTACATTCACACAAATCCTGCATATCAAACGCGTTGTGATGTCATGTGGTAATACAGGAAGTGCTCCACTTTGTTTTAAAACTTCATATGCCTTCACTAGGATCATTTGGATAATTTCAGCCATTAAATTTCCGATCTATACCAAACTTATGGTAAAAGGTAGCTGTTAACCTGAAAACTACCACTTCATGACATCACAAGGTGGGACAGCGCATTTTGAGTTTTGAAAATGTAGACAGACTAATAAACAATTACCGTATTTTTCGGACTATAAGTCGCTGTTTTTTTCATAGTTTGGCCATGGGTGCGACTTATACTCCGGAGCGACTTATGTGTGAAAAATTACATGTGAAATATTATTATATCATTTCACATGTAATTTTCACACTAAACCGCAAGAGGGCGCCATAGGCCTGTGTTGATCATTTCAACACTGCCGTTCTAAATACAACTGAGAAGGGCTAAACAAAAATGGCACTGAAAAGAAAGTCATATTCTGATAGTTTGGTAAACTTGTTAGCATGTTCTTTATGCTAGAGTTATCTGAATAACTCTTAATATGTTACGTCGTTACTGACATTACCAGGCATGTCTGTCATGTAACGTTAGTATTCCATACACTTATTCAGCCTGATGTTCTATATTTTATTTTTATTTTAAAATAAATAAAGAGCGACTTATAGTCCGAAAAATACGGTACTCAAACATGTGTGAATGAAACAAAACACAACTCTGGGTTGTTTTTGATGAGGTAACAACATTATAACATGTCTTAAAGCTCACAAGAGTCCATTTTGTTTAATATAGGACCACACACTAGCGGTAGATGTTGTATTTTTGTTGATTTTCTAGTTTATATTTAAAACATTTGGATTGGAAATAAATTAAATTGATTTTTCGGGTTGAAGTGAGTCTGAGTAATATTTTGTAATTAAGTTCCACAATATGAAAAAATAAAAACTATACAATCAATTTAAATGTGCACTAACTTCTGCTTTCTGACATCTGCTTGTCTCCAAGTTACGAGTCATTGCTGTGGAGAGGCGATCCTGCTCACAGTAAGAATGCATGTTATTAAGCAATACAAACATGACTGAATATGCAAAACAGATAATACTAATGCAATAATGGAAGTCTGGGTAAAGAAATAACATCTCAATGGAGAAACAAGCCCCACCCACCAGAAAAGTTACATAATACAGTATATTTATAATATAATATACAGTAAGTATATGAGTATGTATAATGTAAATTGTACATATTGTAGAAAATAAAAATGACTACGATGGACGAGGAGTTAGAAGATGTATTGTGTTTTCTGTTTGTGCAACCACTCTGCCTTGAGTTATAGGGGGGTCTGGAGAGAAAAGGTCATGAGAGGGCATGAGAAGAGACTGATAAGGAATCTACATCTACATTCCTCTCCAGCTTGCCTCCAGAAGGGGGAAGACCACTCCAAGCCACACCTCTCCTCTTTGTTCTACGCAGAGACTATAAATGTTACAATTTTAGGGAAATGCACTATTCTCTGTCTGTACCACCTAGGGACAGATAGGAATCGGGCGCTTCTAATTAGACTCCTCTGTCAGGGCTAATAAAAGTATAATTTTTATATTCTAAGCTTTCGGTCGTCTGTTTCATCACCATAAAGAATCTGGGAAGGCATAGGATACTGGGTTTAGGACAACTAAGGTAAACACTGGTATCAAACGAGTAACGAATGGAATTAAAGTATCCTTTATGCCAACAATTTGGGGGCTCGTCCGGGATGGTGATTTGACGACCTCGCGTTGTTATATCGTTTAGGACAAAGAGGAGTCCAACTTCACGGAAAATGAGAGTCTGAGACAGTCCTACGAGGGCCCTCTAACTACTAAAAAAGGTAAGGAGAAACCTTTTTTAATATAAATTCTCCTATTGGATAATCAAATTTGGGCTGTCTGTTACTCTTATTGTACGGCTGTTGTTATTAGTGTGCACGAGCGTTAGAGCATAATATTAGATAGGATCGGTCTGGGACCGGAACAAAAATCCAGTGTGAAGAGAGAAGAGAGAATTTTTCCGGGAGGTCAGAATTCCCCGAAGAGACCGGTACGTCTATAAAAGTCGAAAAAGAGAATTCTCACAAGAGACCGGTACGTCTATAAAAGTCGAAAAAGAGAATTCTCACAAGAGACCGGTACGTCTATAAAAGTCGAAAAAGAGAATTCTCACAAGAGACCGGTACGTCTATAAAAGTCGAAAAAGAGAATTCTCAGAAGAGACCGGTACGTCTATAAAAGTCGAAAAAGAGAATTCTCAGAAGAGACCGGTACGTCTATAAAAGTCGAAAAAGAGAATTCTCAGAAGAGACCGGTACGTCTATAAAAGTCGAAAAGTAATGGCCAAGAGATAGAAGGGTTGGAGTCCCTGGGTTAAAAGTCCCTAGAGTCCCTATTCGACCTTATACGTCATCAAAAATGACGGACAAATGTAAGGGAATCATCCCAAAATGTAATGTGGCAAAGGATGATTTTCCTAAAATGAGCTCAGAGAATCTATTGATTTATTTGTTTATTTGTTTATTTATGGATCCAATTGGAAGAAGAAAAAAAAAAATAATAATAATAATAAATAATAAATAATTAATTATAAATAATTAAATTATTATAATAAATTCAAAAGTCGACTAAACAAAGCTGTGATAAACATTCAACAGTATACCAAATGGTTAGCCCCTATGCAGGGTATACAATTATCGTGGTCGCAATGCGCATCCATTTGTGAGGCTATGGGAGAATGTGAAGAGAGGTGTGTGAGACTGTTAGAGTCCAACATTTCTCAATCCAGCTTCCTAACTTGCCGTTCATTCAGAAAAGAATTAAAGAAAAGGCAGAAATATCTGGCAATGTATCATATGATGATTATGGCCTCACGCGCCCGGGCGGAGAAGGAGGAGGAGGTACTTTCAAGTGGAATCTACCCCTCATTGACTCCCTCAGCCCCTGTGTCCCCCCCACCATATGTGACTTCACCGAGTGTAATAATGGCCCCTATCCTGGACTTTAGTGGACACCTGGAGTACACTAAGACACATGAGGATAGTAAAGAACAGAAGTCGTCCCCACCGTCACAGAACGACAGTGACGTAGAGGAAAAGTCTAACGAAGCTCCTTGGGACGACATTGATCAGGGCTTAGCGTCGAGCGCGGTCACCCACACCCCCCTTGGATTAGTAAGAAAGACCCCTGTTGTGTCGTCTCATACCCCGGTGCTCACCCCACCTCTACCCAGTGTGTGGAGCAAGCAGAAGGAGGAGTTAGCGGAGCGGTCAAATTGTCTGGACAGGCTGAGACAATCAGATAGGAGAGACAGACAGAAAGAATGGTTGAAGGCAAAACTTGAGGAGTACGAGAAAGATTCTGATAAAATGAGAGATTCAGATGAGGAACAAAAGGAGGAAAGAGAGAAGGAGGCGGCAGCTCACGCTAGAATGAAAAAGTTATTGAAGGAAAATAAAGACAAACCCACACACATGTATGACTCGGAGTTCCAAGGGTGCGTAGGCAATTATCCGTTAATTCAACTGGGTCCTGGACAAGTGCAGGTGTATAAACCTTATCAATTTACAGACATCACTGTTCTGGCAGAACAATTACCACTATTGGCTCAAGGAGGTAGAACATGGCTCCGAAAAATTCTGTCTCTGTCCGCGGGAACCCCACTCTGTCTCGGTGACTTCTGTGCTATATGCACTAGGGCGTGTACCCCCGCCACATGTGAACAGAGCGCGCATCTGGCGCATTTGGTTTTCCACATGAAACACCGGTGGCCCACTGTTACGGGCTCATCTTTGATGCTGTGAGACGCCTCTTTCCGGAGACGTGTCTTACTTTTCCTACTTTTCCCACATACACAGTAGACCAGGATCCGTCACAGTTTTTAGAGAAATGTGTGCAATTATGAGTGGATCGCACAGGCGCCCACCCCACTAGAGAGATACAGTCGCAGGCAATGTTCCGAACCAATTTGAAGGAGGCCTTACCTGGCCCTGTTAAAGACCTGCTTAATGATGATCCTGAGTACATGACACGCACAGAACAGGCTTTTTCACCACATATAGTGTTCAGGCTGTCTCGCTACCGCGACGCCCAAGTCTCAGAAAAGTCTAAAGCGGAAATAGCAGCTGCAGCTCTCGCAAAATTACAATTGGCAGATTTACAGGATAAACGTAAAGCTTCTAAACCGTTGGGTCAACATTTTCAGGCTGCATTTGCCCCAAGAGAACCCCTACAAGCTCAATCTGTGGTTAGAGGTGCCAGCGCGTCCATGGCACAGGCCCAGAGTGGCCGCTATCTGAACCCGTCTTACAGCGGGTGCTATATCTGTGGCTCTACTGAACACTGGGCCAAAGCTTGCTCACATGCTGAGCACACTCAACAGGGTTCTGGATATCCACAGGGGAAAGGCACTCCGTTTAATGCCCGAGGTCGTGGGCGCGGCCGGGCTCCCTGGAGATTTGCTCCTCAGTCCCAGGGTAACTATCCCTCCCTGTCGTGTGACGAAGGTCACCGCTGGGATGGATGGGGTGAACAATGTGAATGGGGTGCCCAGCAGGCATGGCCGCTGCTCTACATTCAGGGGCTGATCCGCGGCTGTTGGTGACGGTGAGTGACAGACAGCTGGCTATGTTGGTGGACACTGGAGCTTTGCGTTCTTCTGTCACTGACTACTTCCCACTGTCTACACAAACTGTTTCCTTGGTTGGCTTGGCTGGGAAGATATTGTCCCTGCCCCTTACTGATTTATTACCTGTTTCTATTGCTGGTCAACGCCTGTATCTCTCATTTGTGTATTCTCCGCAGACACCCGTGTCGCTCCTGGGACGGGATCTGCTTATGAAAACAGGTGCTTCCATTTTGTGCTCACCAGAAGGGGTCACTGCTACATTTCCATCGGGTGCCTCCCGTGTGTCTCCAGGTTCCTTCTCCTACGTGCAAATGGCTCCTCCCACAGATTGACCTGACTGATAGGCCACAGACTGCTATCATTTATTGGTGTGAGCTCCTGGATCAGGAGCCCACAGGAGGGGGTATAAATATAGCATCAATTTATGCTAATTGGACACCATTTTTACAATCTAAATTTGCATTTGCAGCTCTATCTGACCCACTTCATAGCACCCTATTTTATGATAGAGACCATGATGAAATGTATAGAGAAAATTTTGAAACATTTGAGGGTACAGAAGCACAGCTGAGTTCTCGATTTTTGTATTTTTCTAAAATAGGGGTGGCAGCAGATTGCATACTGCCTCAAAATTTACTCTCATTATTCAAAGGAGACGACTCTGTTCCCCACATTTCACTGGGCTTAAATGTCGCACACGAGGCCAGACAGCTTGGACCAATGGTGCGGAAGGCACAACAAATGACTGACTGGACACACACAGACACACCAGACGTTGACTGGTCACCCTCTTCTGACATTTGGCGTATTAAAATATACGCGACTGACTCAAGCACTTTGGCGCGGGAAGAAATCCAGCGCCACCACGGACGTGAACATTCTGATCATGAAGATGCGGAGACTATGTTAGACTCTCTTCCGGAGGAGCTTTGGTCTGCTCATCCTCATGATGTAGGACTTTGCAACATCCCACCCATTTACATTGACATGAAACTAGGCTCACACGTTTTTAAACGTTAATATCCACTCACTCGAGAACAGAATGAGGGACTGCTGGAGACACTGAATGGTCTCTGGGAGGCCGGTGTAATTGAAAGATGTAGGAGTGATTGGAACACTCCTCTCCTACCTGTCAAAAAGGCCGACGGAGTAAATTACCGTATGGCACACGATTTGAGAGAGGTGAATGACGTCACCGCCACACCATTGCAATCTGTTCCGGACCCACATCGCATGTTGTCTACACTCTCCCCAAATTTAAAATGGTTCACAGTGATTGATTTGGCTAATGCTTTCTATTGCGTGCCTCTGGCAAAAGAGTGTAGACACTATTTCGCGTTCACGTACCGAGGACACAGGATGCAGTACACAAGAATGCCACAAGGGCATCAAAATTCACCAGGCATTTTCAATCAGATTCTGAAAACTATTCTGTCTTCTCTAGAGCTGCCGCCAGAGGTCGTGCTTTCGCAATATGTTGATATCCTTCTAGGAGCGCCATCTGCTGTCAAGTGTTTGAGAGGGACAGAACAAGTGTTAAGAAAACTGCATGAGGCAGGTTTGAAAGTGTCTAGAAAGAAATTGCAGTGTTGTAGACTAGTGGTCACGTTTTTAGGACGCCTCATTGATGGAGGCAACATTCAGGTGTCTGGGGAACACTGACAATCTATTTTGAAGGCCCCACGCCCAGTAACGGTAAAGGACATGTTGTCCTTCCTAGGGCTGTGTGGGTACAGCTGAGCATACGTGCCCGGCTACACAGATTTGACGCTCCCTCTGAGAGCATTGGTGAAGGCTCAAGGAGTGAGGAATTCCTCCGCTCGTTTGGAATGGACGGAGGAGGCAGAAGCCGCCTTTGCATCCTGCAAAAGCTCCCTGGCCTCCGCGGCTGCTTTGGCCACACCTGACTATGACCAACCTCTTTACTTGGACGTATCTAACTCACAACTGACCATGAATGCTGTTTTATTTCAGAAAGGACCACGCGGCCGGAAAGTCCTGACATATCTCAGCGCTACCATCCCTCTTGCGGCCTCATCCAATCTCTCTTGGTTGGATGCTCTTCCTGCTGCTCTGCTACAAGCACGTGCATCTATTTCTCGCTCTACAGGTTTCTCTCCGTTTGAGCTGCTATACGGACGACGGATGCCGGGTCCTGGATCACCATCTGGCCCCGTCGTCTCCGGTGGCCCTCTCCAGTATAAACCCTACTGGTCCACACTCTCACACCTTGTTTCCAGTTTGTCTGCGCAGGTTAAATCTAACAGAGAGGTGATTCCTGACAAAGCCACTGCTGAATTTCCTGACCTCCCCGACAGAGTTCTTCTCAAAGTTCATTCCAGGAAGTGGTCTGATCCCCGTTGGACGGGACCGTTCAACGTGGTTGCTCGCACGGATCGTGCTGTTCAACTCCAAGGTCGCGGAAACCAGTGGTATCACCTACGTCACCTAGCACCTGCGCCATGACTCCTCCAGAGCGTGACGTCCGTCCCGGGATCGGGCCGGACGGAAGGGGGAGGAGAGTAACTATGATACATACACGCACAATTACATCGGTGCTTAACGCCTGGCTTATCTGGGCAATACATGCATGTTTGTTTATATTTTTAATTATTTTACTTTTCAAGGCATGGTATTTAGTCCTCTCACTCATTCAAGTTCCTGCCACGCCAGTTCCTCCGGTGGACCCCATTGTATACGCGATTCCCACCGACTGTAATTACCGAGCAAAGCGTAGCACCTACACTAGCCAGTTCCCTACGGATAATATGTGGTGGAGATTGATGAATTTCACTAAAACTCAAATGAATATTACCACAAGGTGTTATATATGTTTTCTCATACCACATGCGCACGATCATACACCACTATGGGGGGTTAGACCCGCCTCTATAAATAGAACGGTGTGTGCACTCCGGAGTTATCAAGGGCACGAGGATTCTTGGTGTCCAGATCCATATTTTAGGAATAGATCAAATTGGCGGGACCCGTCCACTTTCCACTTGAAAACTAACAGAACTAATCTGGAAGGAATTGCAGTAGGACGACAGTCACAGGAAGGAGAATTGGGTTTTTTTCAGGAATGTTCGAATAGGACTACATTCCTGGGACATTCGAGAGTGAAAATAAAAATGGTTATATCTGAATTAGAAAATCCAACCAAACCAAATCAGACATATTTGGCTTATCCATGGGGCAGTAACACTCATAAATATATGGGATCTAATTGGTATCACATGAACGTCACAGCCTTTTTAAAATACATGAACTATACGGGAACTCTGCCTAGCCGGACTACCACACTCTGGTCTCTGCCAGGGAAAAGAGGATGTCCGGCTCTCTTAAGATATGTGTGGGTTTGTGGTAAGAAAGTCTACCTGTATTTACCTGAAGGTTGGTGTGGAACGTGTTATTTGGCTAATTTGGCCCCAGCTGCCTACATAGTTAACTTCACTTATCCCCATCCCCGAGGTTACCGACACATTCGGTCCTGGGAACCCCCCACTCGGTCGCAGGTTTTTGGGCAGACACGCACCCCACTCATAAGTGACTTACGAGGAATTACTATGACTTTATTTCCGTGGTACGGGTCGGCATATTTGGGACATAGAATGAATGAGGTATGGTGGACACTAGAAAATATAACCTCTGTGTTAGATCAGATTACCACACAATTAAAAGAAGACCCTGAAAGAAAAGCAATGAGGGCTATGCTGACTACGCATCAACTGGCGCTTGATTATTTGTTTGCTGCAGACGGGGGGCTCTGCGCCAAGATGGGAATAGATCACTGTTGTACGTACATACCTGACAGTTCTCACAATTGGATTGATATCCATGACCAAGTCGCAATACTAACAGGGATGCTTAAAGAAGCTCACGACCCGGACTGGGGCAATTTCAATATTGGCACTTGGTTCACCTCTGGCGCCTGGTGGCAGGTTCTTCTCAAAATAGTCACACCCCTTCTGACCATTGCACTGGTATGCTGCCTGCTGTGTGTCTGTGTTTTGCCTTGTTTGCAGGGTATGGTGGGAAAAATGATAAATGGAATGATCTCTCCACCCGGGGGTGCATACATGGCCCTCAAGACCACTACCATGGAAGAGTCTGAAACGGTGACCTGGGTGTCTCCCCGGAGGGAGAGGGAAATCCTAAATGTCACAGACTTTGAAGAGCATGTGGTTTTGAGTGAGTAGAGCGTCAGAAGGGGGAGACCAAGGGTGAAAGGTTACTCTTTTATGATTTTAGTTTTGTATCTGTAACTAATGAGAGGACATGCCTATTTAGCAATATTTTGTTTTGATTTTTATATTTACATATATATGGTTTACTTTTTAAGGTTTTATCTTTTTTCTGACTTATATTTTTACATTTAGTTTATTTTATGTCGGCCACTTTAGGTGACCGACAGAAGGGGGAATTGTAGAAAATAAAAATGACTACGATGGACGAGGAGTTAGAAGATGTATTGTGTTTTCTGTTTGTGCAACCACTCTGCCTTGAGTTATAGGGGGGTCTGGAGAGAAAAGGTCATGAGAGGGCATGAGAAGAGACTGATAAGGAATCTACATCTACATTCCTCTCCAGCTTGCCTCCAGAAGGGGGAAGACCACTCCAAGCCACACCTCTCCTCTTTGTTCTACGCAGAGACTATAAATGTTACAATTTTAGGGAAATGCACTATTCTCTGTCTGTACCACCTAGGGACAGATAGGAATCGGGCGCTTCTAATTAGACTCCTCTGTCAGGGCTAATAAAAGTATAATTTTTATATTCTAAGCTTTCGGTCGTCTGTTTCATCACCATAAAGAATCTGGGAAGGCATAGGATACTGGGTTTAGGACAACTAAGGTAAACACTGGTATCAAACGAGTAACGAATGGAATTAAAGTATCCTTTATGCCAACAATATGAATAGTGACAATAAAAGGCATTCTATTCTAAAGGTCCTATACTATGCAAAATTGACAATTGTGAGTTTTAGGTCAGTTTGGAATACTGTTAGGAGTTGTGTTTTGTTTCATTCACACATGTTTGAGTAATCTTTTATAATTGGTCTGTCTATCTCCAAAGCTCAAAATGCTCTGCTCCACCTTGTGATGTCATGTAGTTGTAGTTTTTAATATAACGGCTACCTTTTCAAACTTTACTGATCCACAAGGGAAATTTGACACAGTAGCTCATTCATCACAATATAATATACAATATAATAACAGAATAATTTCCCTTGTGGATCAATAAAGTTTGTCTAAGTCTACCTTTTACCTTTTGTTAGATGGGCAGTTCCAGAGCTGAAATCATCCAAATGATACTAGTGAAAGTGTGTGGGGTTTAAAAACGCAGTGGAGAGCTTCATACACAAGGTGAGAGGAGAACTCAACTTAAATATGCAGGGATTGTGCGCTAAACATGTGTGAATGAAACAAAGCACAACTTTGGCTATGCTTTTGATGAGGAAACAATATTATAAAATAGATCAGAAAACAATATAATACAAGCACTTTAAATAGATAAAATTTAAGTGCTTATATTAGTGTAAATTTAAATCTAATTTAATTTTAACATATTACACATTAATCCACAACTAATTTTCAAAAGGTGAATTGTTTCTTTAATTTATTGTATTTTTTGTTTTAGTCCTAACATTGCCTTGGTGCTTCTGGTAGTACTTGGTGTATGATTTTTGAATGAAATTGACTGGCCTATCCAACTGCATTTAAAAAGTAGTTTTTAGTTCCGATTCCTTCAGCTACAACTAAATCAAGATGGTATCACTAAAATTCACTCACTCATTTTCACCAACAAGTATGTCCAATCTTTTCATTTTAAAACGCTTCTATCTTCAAAAATGACTTGTTCATCTACCCATCTACACTTTTACTTGTGTGGGTGAGGTCAGGGATGAAAGGTCATGAGTCGTCTCACCGTCAGCTCCAGCAGTTCGTTCAGTAGACCGTTGCGCTTGCTCTGGAGGAAGGCATTGGCGCTCCCAGACTTGGCTACTCTGATCCTGGTCAGTCTGGTTTTCTGGACGTGGGAAAAGAGAGATGAGACGTGAGCATGAAGAAGGAGGTGAAAAGTACACAGCTAAGATCATATTTAATGGTGAGAAACTGTTAATGCATAAAACATCAATACTACAGTGATACAGTGCTAAGTAAGTGCTGTCTGTTTTTTAACCCTAGAGCACTATCGCCAGGTGATTTTCACCTGAGCAAAACTATTTACATGATTTTCAATATGTTGCATTTTTCTAAGTGTCATGGGTCCCTGGGGAGCTTCACCATTGTTTTTTGACATCTTTGAAGGTGTAGGTGTTTCCCTACCCCAAATCCCGCTTTTTCCTACAGGCTTTCGGGTGATTTTCACCCAGCAACAGTGAAAGAGGAATGTAAGAATGTAATGAATTTAATGTAAGAGGATGTAAGGAATAGGTAAGTAAGAGTGGTCCTGGAATGTGTATCTATCCTTATTTAGTGCAGCGGTTATGAATAAATATCACAAAGTGGTGATTTCAAAGGGAATTCTTATGGTGAAAACAATATTTTAGTCAACTGGTCATTTTTACCCACTGAAAAAATACTATTTTTTGTTCCTCTCTCCTGCAACTCTTCGTGTGTCAAGGAGTCTGAGCTTCACCAGGGAAGTCAGGGAATGGCTGGACCAAAGACCAAGTTTCCAGTATCACTATTATTATTATTATTATTATTATTATTATTATTATTATTATTATTATTATTATTAAGAATTTTTTGTTCTCAAGTTCCTAATTTTTCAGTAATTTTGGAGCATGTTTTTAGGGTTGTCCTATGTTTCCCCCCCCCCATTTTATTACACATACCACAGTTGAAAATAAAAGAAAACCACTCTAATTTATTATGTGTTATCATATTTTGATCTGTTTTTCATGACAAGTACTTTTTTGGGTATATTATATCGGGTAAAAATTACCCGGCAAAAGTGATGGTGTTACGTTTTATAGCAAAATGTTCTAGGGTTAAAAGGTCCTATATTACACTAAATTTACTCCAGTGAGCTTTAAGCCGTGTTAGAATGTTGTTACCTCCTCAAATCCTCCTCACCCATGTCTGAGTAAACATTTATTATTGTCTGTCTTCATCTTCAAAGCTCAAAATGATCTGTTCCACCTCGTGATGTGATGTAGTGTTAGTTTTAAAGTTAAAAGCTACCTTTTACCTTTGGTTCAGTAGATTGGCAACTCTAGAACAGAAATTATCTAAATTGCGGAAGGTGTATGGAGTTTAAAAACACAGTGGAGCACTTCCTGTATTACCACATGGCATCACAGGGTTGAGTTTTTTCAGTTTGAAGAAGGACTCAGCCTAAATTTGCAGGATTTGTGCGTTAAACATGTGAGAATGAAACAAAACACAAAGAAACACTATAACACAGATTAGAAAACTCCATAATATGGGCCCTTTAAACAGGTTGGAAAGAATAAATGCAGTTTAAATTCTGAGCGATATAAAAAGAAAAGTTATTGAAATCTAGTTTGCGATGTTGATATTACTGCGGTGCAAGTTTTGATTTAAATGTACAAAATGTAACTTGATCCGTGTAGGGTCTCTCACTTGCTTATCTCCTTGGGAGTTACTTTCCCTGGAATATTCCACAAAATGGCTTTAAACTTAGCTATCTCTGTTGAAGACAAACATATGATGGAGAGGTGAGCTCATTCATATATTTGTCAAGGTATTTTTGAGCACCATAATTAAATAAATGCTGTATGTTCAATGCCATTCTGTAGAACATTCCAGATAAGCTTTAACATCTCAGTGACAACACGCAGAGGGCTAACTGTCCACCAGAAAAATTACGTACTGCACCTTTTGGCGGCACGGTAGCTGAGTGGGTAGCGCTCATGCTTCACAGCAAGAAGGTTCCGGGTTCGATCCCCGGGTCCCCCAGACCTTTCTGTGTGTGTTCTGTGTGGAGTTTGCATGCATGGTCTGGGTTCGATCCCTGGGTTGCCTGGGCCTTTCTGTGTGGAATTTGCATGTTCTCCCCGTGTCTGGGTGGGTTTCCTCCGGGCACTCCGGTTTCCCCCACCAACCCAAAACATGCACCATAGGTAAATCCTCCAGCTGAGGTCCTGACCAAGCCAAAGCAAGAAGATCATGGAGATGGTCCCCGGGCCCAGTAATGTGCTGCTCACTGCTCCTAATAACAGGATGGGTTAAATGCTGAAATGGAATTTCCCCACTGTGGGACTAATAAAGGCATAGCTTTTTAAATTGTCATGTGACTATTCTTAGAGTTCACAGCTGATTGGTTAAATAGACCTCACTCACGCAATGTCATGATGAAGGCTGACCAATCATAGGAGGAGGAGGGGCAAAAATGTGATGAAAACAGAAGCACACAGACAATATAAGCATCTCTCTGAACTATACTAGGTGACAAAAGAAACTATACAATTCTAATATGCTCATATTTTTCTGAATGATGCAAATATTTTCTCAAATTTTTGCATGGACATTAATACGTCATTGGTCTCTTCGGCCATCAATACAAGTGTCATGTTCACTCAAGCGTGATGTGGACTGGTCAGTGAAATCAGCTGTGCAGTAATTGCTCTAATGTTGGCACCACGTGGTTATTCGCTTTTGCATTGTGCTGTCCGACTCCAGACATCAGAGAAAAATTGAAAAAGTTTAGATTTTCAGAGTGTAAAACCATGTCAAGACTCAAGTTGAGCGTGAATGAGCAATTGGCATGCTGCACATTGGGGAACGGTTTAGTGTTGTTGCGTGAAGGTTTGGGTGTACCAGAACAACAATTTCAGCCTTACAGAGACGATACCAGCACACGGGTTCGATTCTTGACCCCACGCGTTCTGGTCGTCTGAGGGTCACCACAGCAGCTGAAGACCGTTATATCAGAATTTCCCATCTTCATTATCGGTTCAGACCAGCCGCCATAACTGCCTCTACGATGCCAAGGCACCCTATTAGTGCTCAGACCGTACAATGATGCAAAGTTGATTTTTCAGAAGTTTTTGAGATTTTTGTTTTCGACCCCCATGTTGTTCCGAAGACAATGTGGAAATGGCAAATCTGATAACAATGAATTTTTGGGTGGTGAAGCAGCATTGAATAATTCAAACAATGGCTGTGAACTTTGTTCTGATTTTGTTTTGTATCATACAATAAAACTCATTCTCATCAAGTGTACCTAGTATATATTGCCTATTCAAAAGTTTCTCAGAAAGACAAAAGTTTTTAACAGAGAATATGAAGATTACAATTCAGTTTTCTTTTGCTATGGACCCTACATGGACAACTGAGGGATTACACATTGTATATTTACTGAGAATAAAGCTCAGACACTAACTAAAGAAAATACTGCACAGAAAGTACAAAAGTTGAAACATTTCTTTTGTTGGGCAGTAAAGAAGAAGAAGAAGAAGTGACTTTATTGATCTCACACAGGAAAAAATCTTCTCTGCATTTAACCCATCCTGTTATTAGGAGCAGTGGGCAGCACATTACGCCCGGGGACCATCTCCATGATCTTCTTGCTTCAGTTTGGTCAGGAAGAGAATTTTACCTATGGTGCATGTTTTGGGTTGATGGGGGGAAAGTGGAGTGTCCGGAGGAAACCCACCCAGACACGAGGAGAACATGCAAACTCCACACAGAAAGGCTCTGGCGATCCAAATCTTACGGCCATACTAACATGCCACACGGGGATCGAACCCAGAACCTTCTTGCTGTGAAGCGTGAGCATACCGTGCCGCCAAAGATGAAGATAAGATAAGATAAGAAAAAAGAAGGACTCAATTACTACCTAATTCTCATAATGCTTTGACTGGGATCCAGAAAACACCCTTTTTTCAATATTTTACAAAGATGTGAGTCTGATCAGTTCTGGTCATCTCCCTGAGTTCAGATGGGTGTGATTGATTGGTGGATTCATTAGGGACACACAGTCTGTCTGTATAAAAACAAATATGACTGCTTATGAGATAAAAGAAAGAAAAACAAGCACTGAAAAACATTGTAGATTTCCACAAAATCCATGAGCGAAGCACTAAACTCTACTAATCTGAGGTGAGATGAATTAGATTTCATTTGTAAATTATATGTGACTAATGAGCTCCTTTGTTTGCTTCTGGCTTGAGATGCAAATAAATATAGGGTGTATTCTATATTTGTATGTATAAATATAGAGTGTATCCTTTGAGACAGATTTGGTGTACTTATCTCCCATTTACAATTCAAAAACATGGAGCGTTCTCATTTGCTGTCCCTGTTAATGGGCTCTTGATTTGAGTGTTTGAAAGCAACGCACCTGCATCTCTCACACCGCAACATTGATCCCACTGAAAATGCTTTGGAGAGACCATCTGTTTCAAGTCATTGCGTGCCCTTCTCTAAATGTCATCGATTTCCCAAAGAATATAAACTCACAATATGAATTGGCACAGCAGGTTATTATTTTTTATACAAAATTGATAATATTTTGTGGCTGTATCATTTTTTGCCAGAGTAGAGATATATTGTGTAAGCAGTTTTAGGGTAGAAATGGGACAGCTGTGTGGATCTAATTATAAAGCTTTTTTCCCCTCAGAGAATCAGGAAGTGTGTTGTGCACTGTTTGACAAAGCAAAGGGTAGTTAATGTGAGGATGTGGTTATAAAATATATAAATACAGCTCTGGGAAAAAAAAAAAAAAAGAGACCACTGCATTTTTTTCTGAAATCAGCACCTCTACATGTATTACAGCCATTCCATTCCAGCGTCTGTTGAATTCCAACACAAACACAAAGCTGAGCTACTTCAGTTTTTGCATCAGGAGTGGAATAAAGTCACCCAAGAACAAGGTGAAAGACTTGTGGAGAGCATGCCAAGATGCATGAAAGCTGTGATTAAAAATAAGGGTTATTGCACCAAATATTGATTTCTGAACTCTTCTTAAGTGTAAACATTAATATTATGTTGTTTTAAAATGAATTTGATCTTGTTTCTTTGCATTGTTTGAGGTCTGAAAACATGTATCTTTTTTGTTATTTTGACCATTTGTCATTTTCTGCAAATAAATGCTCTAAACGATCATATTTTTATTTGGAATTTGGGGGAAATGTTGTCAGTAGTTTATAGACTCAAACAAAAATGTTCCTTATGCCCAAACACATACCTATAAGTAGTAAAAACTAATAATTTTGCAGTGGTCTCTTATTTTTTTCCAGAGCTGTATGCTGTATATATAAACAAAAATATATATAAATACGTAATTCTTTGCTACATAATTCCATGTATCATGTATTACATATTTGTATATACATTTTAGAAAGTATAAACATATAGCAAAAATCATTGAATGAGAGGGTGAGTCTAACCTTCTGACTGGTGTTTGTCTTATTAATCAGGGATCCATAATAAAAGAGTGAAACCCAGGCTGGAAAGTGTCTTAAGGCATGGGAGAGTTCATTACAGAATCAGTTCCGAATAGAGGAGACTTGCGGAGGAGATGGAGACTTCTTCATTAGTGATTGATACGGGTCCAGAGTTATGACTCCAAACATTTGATATTTGTGATTTGTTTTGTGTTTTTAAATGATTGCCATGTGTATTTCCATTAAGATAACCACTTTAACAATTTGATCCAGTTGTGTTTGGGTCTAAGCTTAAAGCCATTTTTGTAACATTTTGCAGCGATTAATTGGGCCCTTACAACCTTTAAATCAGGGGTGCTCAACCTTTTTTTTTAACGCACTCCGTCTTACTTACTTAGATGGTTAGATGTGATTTCCTGCATTCTAGATCATTTTAGAATGACCTGTTAGACATGGCAAATATGGGCTTTTGGAGTGAGATTATTTTTAAAGTCGCATAGGGGCGAAAAAATCGGATTTGCGTCACTTCAGGATGCAGTGGGAACGTAGCCCAAGATATGTGGTCCTAAAACCGATACATATGCGATCTTTTGGCCTGCGACTTCAGTCTGAACAGCCATTCATCTGACCTGGGCGTGTTTCCTCCAGCAAGAGTCGTACAAGTAGGCGCTCACAAATGTACACAACGTTCTTCTCGTCATGCGAAGATAGTCTATGAACCACTTTTGTCTGCGAATCCGCACCAACACGTTCATAAGGACGTTGCTGCCACTGCCCCGCAAAATGCCGTGGCCAAAAACCTTGTCCTTCTCTTTCTCCGTCTCCTTCTTAAAACAAATAAGCTGTACATGTTTTGGCTCTGGTACGACAACTTTAGGCTACTTCCGTAAACATTGAGCACTCTCGCTGCATGTGACCTTGTCGTGTCCTCCAAGGCACATGCAGGACACTTTTGGGGCATTTAAAGTTCACACTGGAGATCACATACAAGTCGTATTTAAATAGAAATGTGAACGACCTCGCAAAAACATCAGAATTCACAAAAATTCAGAATTGAGCATTAAGCCCTGCAGTCTGAATGTAGCCATGCGTGATCGACTGACACTCTGCCTGTGATCGACTAGTAAATCGCGAATGACTGATTGGGCACCCCTGCTTTAAATCATTCTTATTAAAGGTGCACTATGTAACTTCTCTGGTGGAGGGTCTGCCTACATTTTGTTTCTATAACAATGTAATTGCTTTGCTTGGAATGTTTCACAGTACTTCACTTCAAGTACTGTATCTCTACAGAAACAAGCAGGAGATACCACCAGACCAAGATCAGATCATCAGATCTATGTAGAGCAGACCTGGGCAAACTGTTCCACAAAAGGCCGGTGTGGCTGCAGGTTTTCTTTCCAACCAAGCAGCAGCAAACCAGACTCAACTCATTTAATCAACTGATCTCAGTCTTCAGACAGATGAAGGTGTCTTGGTTGGTTGGAACAAAAACCTGCAGCTGCACTGGCCCTTTGTGGAACAGTTTGCCCAGGTCTCATGTAGAGGATGGCCTGCTGACTATAGGTGTGCATGTTCTTTGAGCAATAAAAACATCCATAATTTAATGAATGGAATATGGATAAGTTTAATGCCACACTGTGAAACATTTCAGACAAAGTAATACCATCTCCATGGAGACAAGCAGGTGGCAGAGTCTCTATCTGAAAAGTTACACAATGCAGCTTTTAGTACAGAACAAGCATACAAGTTAATACAAAAAGTGAGTAATACGGAAAAAAAAAATCATGCTTGTCTGTAATTCTTGCCTTCTAATTCTGGGACCTCCTTTTATGGGTCTGTCTAGCTCTTGGATGTGCCCTGGTGCTCCTCCAATGAGACAGCAGTCTATGATGTGTAAAAGGTACCTTCTTCAGGCTCATATTAAAATGCTCCATATCCCAGAGTCTGCAGTCACTGATTTAATGTGAGGATTCAGAAAATGGAGCTGCTAACCTTTGAAGAAGTTCATTAGTTTTAGCATTTACTGTCATTGATGGAAAACACATGTGAAAGCTCAGGGGGAGATAGAGAGAGAGCAAGTCCTTTCTTTATTTAGGGACCGAGCCCGAAGAGGGACGAGGTCCCTATTGTTGTTGCTTTGTTTCTCTATTATTATTATTTTTATTTATTTATTTATTTTATTTTTTTGTTCTTGTTCACACGCTTTTGGGCAATTTTGAGCATGTTCCCATGCTTCAAAACGAACGAAACTTTGCACGGGCGGCAGCTATGCCTCCAAAAAGTCCCGTCCCCCGGTGACCTCCAGGAGCTCGATAGCGCCCCCTAGAGCGCTGTCTTTCGGGGCTGGCATACCGTTTAAGATAGGCGCACAAAATTCGGTAGGGACGTGTATCTCAATAAGACGAACAAACGCCTCACTGCAATGTCATGGCCACACCCAACAGGAAGTGAGATAATTGGCCTTTTGTGTGATTTTTGGGTATTTGACATACAATGGAATTTGAAAAACTTCTCCTACACCGTACCTCAGATGGGCTTAAATTTTGGTGAACAAAATCTTAAGACGTCGGAGATGTTAAATTGCGAAGGATTTTCAAATAGGCGGTAATATGACGATACGGCGGATCGATAAACTTAGGTATGGAATTTGAAACACTTCTCCTACACCGTACCTCAGATAGGCTTAAATTTTGGTGAACATAATCTTAAGACGTTGGAGATGTTAAATTGCAAAGGATTTTCAAATAGGCGGTAATATGACGATACGGCGGATCGATAAAGTTAGGTATTTATTGAATGAGTTATGAGTTATGAATGGGAGGTATTTGTTGCTAGGCAACGCCCTGATCAAAGATCTTTGATCTTTGTACCTTTGATCTGATATAGCTGCAAGCAGCAATGTGGGGCCAAGCACCGAAGGTTCATGTAGGCCTCAGCATGTAGGCCACATGCAGGGTCTGACAGGGTCTAACAGAGTCTGACAGGGTCTAACAGGGTCTAACAGGGTCTAACAGGGTCTGACAGGGTCTGACAGGGTCTGTTCTGACAGGGTTAGACCCTGTCAGAACAGACACATCAAAGACAGATCAAAGGTTGCTAGGTGCGTTGCTAGGCAATTGACAGCGTGTGCACAACAATTTTTGGAATAAATACACTTTCTTTTCACAATCCACTGCCTCCTCTTTATTTCTATCTTTTCAGCACACTCAGTGCCATCTTGTGTTAGGCAGGTGAACTGTAAGAAATGTACAGCAAATGAGCCCCCTAACCGGAAATTGGTTCAGGTTCACACGCTTTTGGGCAATTTTGAGCATGTTCCCATGCTTCAAAACGAATGTGACTTTGCATGGGCATCACGTAGGGCGCAAGCTACGCCTCCAAAAAGACCCGTCCCCCGGTGACCCCCAGGAGCTCGATAGCGCCTCCTAGCGCTTTGTCTTTGGGGGCTGGCCTATCGTTTAAGATAGGCGCACGAAATTCAGTAGGGACGTGTATCTCAATAAGTCGAACAAACGCCTCACTGCAATGTCATGTCTATGCCCAACAGGAAGTGAGATAATTGGCCTTTTGTGTGATTTTGTGGTATTTGACATACAATGGAATTTGAAACACTTCTCCTACACCGTACCTCAGATGGGCTTAAATTTTGGTGAACATAATCTTAAGACATTGGAGATGTTAAATTGCGAAGGATTTTCAAAAAGGCGGTAATATGACGATACGGTGGATCGATAACATTATGAATGGGAGGTTTTTATTGAATTTGGAGTTCTTCCTCAGACTAAAACTTCACAGGGTAATGTAGATGAGGACTACCAAGATTTTCATGCCAAATAACTGGCAGTATGACATAGCGCCCCCATATGACAAGCCAGTGAACTGTCAAAAATCTACCGCTAGCTGAGCCCCTAACAGGAAAAATTGTCCGATATGCCTTACCATTTTTGCCAGGCACACGAAATTTGGTAGGGATGTTTATCTCCTTAAGACGAACCAAAAACGTATTTACAATGTCATGGCCACGCCCAACAGGAAGTGAGATAATTGTGCCAGGCACACGAAATTTGGTATGGGTGTGCGTCTCAGTAAGACGAACAAACGCAGGTGCAAGGTCCCGACCAACGCCGCTTGCGGCTTTAATTATTGAAACTGTATTCTGTTCACATTCATACGTTTCTGTAATTTAGTTGTGTGTGATTCTGCTTTGAGGAAAAAGACACTGGCTTATGCAGTAACAAAAGCCTTAGAAAACGTTCTAAATCAGCATTCATTGTTTTCACACATGCAGCGGTCTTCTGTATTTTTGTATTCAGTCCAGAGCTTGAGTATTCACTAAATTCACTCAACACTTGAAACTCCATTAAGTCCCTTTGACACTGACGCCACACATTTCACTGCCAAACTCCGGTCTCCTCCTCTTCTTCACCCACAGCTGGTGTTGCCGGGCAACAGTTTGATGCTTGTCAGAATCAACAAATGACTGCTCATTAATCAATACACTTTTCCAATGCAGTACGGTATATTCACTGTGGACACAACTACTTGTATTGTATTGTATTATTGTAGTGTATATGCTATATTTTATTTTTACTCGTACATACATTTATATAATTATGTCTTATTGCACTGGTCTCGTGCTATTTTTTAAATTTGAATTTATTATTACAATTTATGTTTTTGCTTATTGTGATGTGTGAGTTACTGTGTCCAGATCACTTCCGTTTTGGAAAGTTTGTCTGAAGCTACGTTCGGACTGCAAGGCTTAAAGCTCAATTTGGATTTTTTTGTGAAATCCAATTTTTTTGCTACGTCGTTCACATTTCCAATTAAATGCGACTTATATGTGAGCTCCAGTGTGAACTTAAACGCCCCAAAATTGTCCCGCATGCACCTTGGAGGACACAACGAAGTCACATGCAGTGAGCGGGCTCAGTGTTTATGGAAGTAGTCTAAACATGGACGGTAGAATTGAGCGCCTGGTGAGTTTAAAGTTGCTGTCGTATCAGAGCCAGAACATGTACAACTTATTTGTTTTAAGGAGGAGATTGAGAAGGAGAAGGTTTTTGGCCTTGGCATTTTGTGGGGCAGTGGCAGCAACGTCCGTAGAAAGGAACGTGTTGGTGCTGAGAGTGGTGGGATTACTATGTGCTTTGCTGCTTCACTGACATGGATTTCATGCACAATTTTTGTATGACAAGAATGTTTGTGTAAATTTGTGAGCGCCTACTTGTACCACTCTCACTTGTTGATGGTCAGATGAACGCGACCTGACCATTCAGACTGAAGTCGTATGCCAAAAGATCAGATATGTATCGGTTTTAGGACCACATATTCAAGTGTCCTGGGTCGCATTTGAAAAAAATTGAATTTGGGTCACTTCAGACTTGAGTCTGAACGTAGCTAAGTCTACCAAGTTGTCTACCAAGATGGCGGCGCGTGAAGACGCAGCGGCCCCTCTTCCGGCCAATAGCGTAGTGTTTTCGCCGTCTTTGTCTAGTCTGTCTTGTTCGTCTTCAGTGTTTTATAACAAGTACAGTAGGCAGTTCTTGCTGGACATAGGCAGAACTGGCCAGCACAACTCCCTGGACACTGTACTAGAGGAGAAGCTAGCGCGCTTCGGACTACTCCGCCGGCCTGCTGCTAATGCTGCTAACGCTGCTACACTGGACTCGCCTGCTGCCCCCCGCCCGGAGAGGAGACGACGCAAGCGGTGTGAGAGGAAGCAGAAGCGAGGCAAGCGCGGTGGTATCAGAGCTAGGCTAACGGCTAGCCCGCACCGGCCGGCCATTCCATCCATTCTCCTCACCAACGTGCAGTCTCTGGACAATAAAATGGACTATATCAGACTGAGGGCTGCCCAGCGCGACGTGAGGGAGTGCTGTGTTTTTGTTTTTACGGAAACATGGCTCCATGACAACATCCCAGACTCAGCGGTGCGCCTGGAAGAGCTAACATGCTACCGCTCGGACCGAGCTAGCGGTGTCCCCGGAGTTAAATCCCGCGGAGGGGGTTTAATAATTTTTCTTCGGGACGCTTATTGTCGGGACGCTGTGGTGGTATGTAGACACTGTTCACCTCTAGTGGAGTTTATGATTCTGAAGTGCCGGCCTTTTTATCTCCCGCGTGAAATCACGGCAATCTTGCTAGTGGTTGTTTACATCCCCCTATCACCGAACAGCGCTGATAGAAGAGAGGCACAGTACGAGTTGTATAACTCCATTAGCGAGCAACAGACTGCTCACCCGGACAGATTTTTTATCCTTGCCGGGGATTTCAACCATGCGGACCTCAGAACTGTCATGCCACAAATGTGATACATACAACAATCACACTGACATTGAGGAGTACGCAGACACTGTGACCTCCTACATCACCAAATGCATTGGTGATGTCACACACACAAAACCACCAGGGCTAACCAGAAGCCATGGCTGACAGGGGAGGTTCACAGACTGTTGAGAGCCAGGAACGCTGCCTTCAGAGCCGGGGATGTCACACATCTGAAGGCAGCAAGAACCAACCTGTCCCGTGGCATCAGGAAAGCCAAACACAAATACACACAGAAAATAACCGGACACTTTAGAGACAACAGGGACACACGGAGTCTGTGGCAGGGCATCCAGAACATCACGGATTACAAACCCTTGCCACAGACCTGTGACAACATCACCCTGCTAAATGACCTCAACAGCTTCTTTGCACGGTTTGAGGCAGGAAATGACACCCGGCCCCAAAAAACTCCACCACCTCCCCACGACCAGCCCCTGTGTGTGTCTGCAGCCAGCGTGAAGAGGACACTCTCCAGGATCAACACCTGCAAGGCTGCAGGCCTGGACAACATCCCTGGTCGTGTGTTGAAAGACTGTGCAGAGGAGCTCAAGGATGTCTTCACAGACATCTTTAATGCTTCTCTGAGCCAGGCTGTCGTTCCCTCCTGCTTCAAAACCACTACCATCGTTCCCGTGCCAAAGAAGCCCACTCCGGCCACTTTTAATGACTATCGCCCTGTTGCACTGACCCCCATCATCATGAAGTGCTTTGAACGGCTAGTCATGGCACACATCAAATCCATCCTCCCCCCCACCCTAGACCCATTCCAGTTTGCATACCGGGCCAACCGCTCTACCGAGGATGCAATCTGTTCTGCTCTTCACCCAGCCCTCACCCACCTGGACAATAAAGACTCATATGTGAGAATGCTGTTCATAGATTTCAGTTCAGCATTCAACACTATAATCCCACAGCAGCTCATTATCAAACTAGACCACCTGGGGCTTCAGACCTTACTCTGTAATTGGCTGCTGGACTTCCTCAGTGAGAGGCCACAGACAGTGCGGGTCGGCAGAAACACCTCAAGCTGCATTAGACTGAGCACAGGAGCCCCCCAGGGCTGTGTGCTCAGTCCGATGCTCTTCACTCTGCTGACCCACGACTGCTCACCAGCGTTCAGCACCAATCACATAGTGAAGTTTGCGGACGATACGACTGTGGTGGGTCTCATCTCTAATAACGATGAGACAAACTGAGCCTTCTGACCCAGTGGTGCAGCAATAACAATCTCCTTCTTAATGTTGAAAAGACCAAGGAGATTGTTATTGACTTCCAGAGAGGCCCCACCCAGCACCCCCCACTGTCCATCAATGGTGCTGCTGTAGAGAGGGTGAGCAGCACCAAATTCCTGGGGGTGCACATCAGTAAGGACCTCTCCTGGACAGTGAATACTACATCACTGGAAAGGAGGGCTCAGAAGTGCCTCTATTTCCTCCGCAAACTGAGGACAGCTGGAGCCCCCCCACCCATCATGACCACCTTCTACCGAGGCACCATTGAGAGCATCCTGACCAGCTGCATCACTGTGTGGTATGGGAGCTGCACTGAACAGAACAGGAAAGCCCTGCAGCACATAGTGAATGCAGCTGGGAGGATCGCTGGTGTCTCTCTCCCCTCCCTCCTAGACATTTTTAACACCCGGCTCACCCGCAGAGCGTCCAGCATTGTGGGTGACCCGAACCACCCCGCACATAGCCTGTTCAGCCTCCTGCCCTCGGGGAGAAGGTACCGGAGTCTCCGGGCCCACTCCACCAGACTGTCAAACAGCTTCATCCACCAGGCTGTCAGGAGGCTGAACTCTCACCTGAACTCTCACCTGACCCGTCTCCCACCCCCCACCCCCCATATTGGCATAACCTGTATGCCATAAAAGACATATCACTCTAGACACTTTAAAAAACTGCTGCTAAGGACTACTGTTGCACTGTTGCACTTTTACATTTACTACTGGAATTTTTACTACTGTTGTACTGTTGTTTACTACTGTTATTGCAATAGAATTACTACTGTTGCACTTTTTTTTTAATCATAACTTCAATGCACATTCTATTGCACATTACCATTTCACTGCTGTATCTTCCATTGCACTTCTTTTTTTTTTTTTATGCACACTGCACACTTTGGAAATCTGTATATAGGTATTATTTATTATGTTGCACTGCTTTAAGATTTTAGATCTTAGACTTTAGTTTAACTTTAGATCTCTGTCTTAGATAGTTTTTGTTGTGTTTTGTCTTCATATTGTATCTTGTACACTGTCTTTTTGCACTACCTGGCCAGAGAGAAATGAAATTTCGATTCACTGTATGTTGAACACATATGGCAGAATTGACAATAAAGCTGACTTTGATCTTGATCTTGATCTTTGATCTCAGTCAATATTGAAATTGAAAAATTGAAAAGTCTAAGAAATAATACATTATAGATTTTACTGAACCATGTCTTGTGAGGTTGAGATTTTTTTCAAGCATTTTGAGAAAGAACAATGACAAACTTCTTCCTCAATATGTTTTAAAAGGCCTATATGACTCTATTTTATGATCTGTTATAATGTTGTTTCTTCATCACAAACAGAAGTAGAGTTGTGTTTTGTTTCATTTACACACGTTTAACACAAAATCTTGCATATTTAGCCTAAGTTCTTCTCTCAAACAGAAAACGCTCTGTTCCACCTTGTGATGTCATGTGGTAATGTGTTTTTAAACTGTAGGACCTTTATTGAATTGCATTTTCTTGCAAGCTGGCAATGGCCTAAATGAAGTAGTAGTAGTTTTCTCATTAAAGCCCAAATGAATTTTTAGGCCACATCAAATTGTATATTATAAATACACATTGCTTATAGACTGCATCTACAGCCTTTTAAAGCTATGTTGTAATGTTGTTTCCTTATGAAATGCATATCTGGAGTTGTGTTTTGTTTCTTAACACACAAACTGCATATTTAAAGTTTTTCTCTGAAACAGAAAATCCATCCACCTTGTGATGTCACATTGTAATACAGGGCCTGATTTAAACTCCCTACAGCTTCTCTAGAATCATTTGGATTATTTCAGCCTTGGTATTGCCCATCTATACTGAACTAAAGGTAAAAGGAGCTGTTAACTTGAAAACTACCCCTTACTTAAAAAGTGTGAATGAAACAAAACACAACTCCAGGCATGTTTTTGAGGAGATGACGACATTATAACATGTCTTAACGCTCACAAGAGTAAATTTTGCGCAATATTGGACCTTTAAACTCATGCTGGGATAGGAAATCTTAACACTGATCTACAAGCAAAATGTTTCTGGAACAAAAGTAGTGAACTTTTTCTTGGTTTGCGTTACTAATAAAGAAAAAGTAAGTCAGAAGTGCTGATTGACTATAGTTTCCAAGATATAGAATTGGGTCAAAATAGGAAATGTATGCAAAATAAGACAAAAACGGTAGTTTATCAGAAGGTACAGTGTGTCTACAAGCAACCAGTTCTATCTGAAAGCCTGCACATTCCAATACATTCATTTTAATATGTCTAGAGCAGGGGTGCTCAACCTTTTTTTTTTTAAAACCGAGATCTACTTTTGAGGTTGATGGTATGCTGAAATCTACCAAGGGGGGTTGTATTTTTTAGATGTGATTTCTTGCATTCTAGTCCATTTTAGAATGACCTGTTAGGCATGGCAAATATGGGTTTTTGGAGTGAGATTCAATCCAATCTCACTCCAAAAACCCATATTTGCCATGCCTAACAGGCCCTGAATTAATGTTGAAAACAGAGTAACGGTGTAACATAAATTTAGATTAGTTTTTGCTTTGCACTTAGTCTTGCACTTCTAATCAGAGCGCATTGAGGAGGACACAGGAGCTCATACCGTACAGAGGAGCCTGTGTGCGCTATGAGCAGGAGGAGCGAGAGCGTGAAAAGGCGAGGAGCGGTGCGCTGACGTGAGGCAGACGGACAGGTAGGATATTTTATAAAGTTTAACCTGCTCTGTGATACACACTGGTACGCAAAGGTACACGCTGTTATGAACAAGCTGTGTGAGCTGGGGGCGTGTGTGGTGACGTTCTGTGCAGCTCCAGAAGAGCGCACAGGCTGCAGTGTGAAGCCCCGCGCAGTCCCGCACACCGGTAAAACTTTATTGCTGATGGCAGCGGCCGTAATGAAATATGATCGCACTCATCTCGAGACCAAGACTGGTGTCAAGTACAACGACACTGCGATCTACCCACACTACCTTGGTGATCGACTGGTAGATCACGATCGACGTGTTGGGCACCCCTGGTCTAGAGTTTAACATAAAATATTTTTTGATTTCACATAAGAGAGATGCCTCGAAATTGTGTGCACCTGATGTCTTAAGATATTTCTTGTTTATTTCTTGATGGATAAAGAAGTGCAAGTTAAATATTTTCTAAATATAATTATTTTTAAGCAAAAATGACTAAATCTATTGTATAAACAGATGCGATTTTGATGTAAAACAATATCATTAAATATCTTGAATACATTAGCTAACCAGCACAGTTATCAATTGATTTTCAGTTCATCTTAAATGAGATTTAGCCAATTTTATCTGGAAGCAGATCGAGTCCAAAAATTTGTAGACCAGTGTTATCACAGGTACAAATAGATCTAGATTAGAATATATAATAAAAGCTCATTTATTTGCTTGTACATTTTATGAATAGCCAAGTCTATAAAACTCACATTCTATTTTTTTTTTTTCCCCTGAGTAGGTCCAGACTCCTCAATTAGCCATCAGCAGCTGCTCTCTAACTTAATACTGCTCTTATCTGGCCCCAGGGAAAGGTCAAGTCTGTGGGGAGGGTGAGCTGAGTGGAGAGCTACTGGGTACTGGCTATGACAACATAATATGTTCTCATATTATGTGTAAAGCTTCAAATAATGAGAATGATTTTTTATTGAAAACTGTGCTGAAGGTCGACCATTTTGTGCTTCGGGTCACTAATTCCTTATTGAGGTTAAGCGTAAGTATTTCATACTGATTCTACTTGAAACACTGTGCTCAGTTTTAAATGACAAATACAAGTCATCAGTCACTTTGAACTTGGGAACTTTGAATCAGACTTCATTATAATGATTACAACGTTGAGTGAGACTAAAAAAAGAACTTTTTCATCAAATTAACACAAACACAAAGGTCTCATGTGCCCTCAAGTCAGAAGAGGGATTAAGTAAGTACATGTTTTTATCATTCATTAACAAAATCTTTTTGTTAAATGTTTGTTCTTTAGACTATTTGAAACCCTCTGAAGTTTACTTTAAATTCAGTTCAGTTATTTAGTAGTAGTAGCAGCAGTAGTAGTGGTGGTAGTAGTAGTAGTAGTAGTAGTGGTAGTAGTAGTGGTGATAGTAGTAGTAGTAGTAGTAGTAGTAGTAGTAGTAGTAGTAGTAGTAGTAGTAGTAGTAGTAGTAGTAGTAGTAGTAGTAGTAGTAGTAGTAGTAGTAATAATGGTAGCAGTAGTAGTAGTGGTAGTAGTTGTAGTAGTGGTAGCAGTAGTAGCAGTGGTGGTAGTAGTAGTAGTAGCAGTAGTAGTAGTAGTAGTAGTAGTAGTAGTAGTAGTAGTAGTGGTAGCAGTAGGAGTTTTTTTTATCTTTTATTATAAAAGTTACATGTTTTAAAACCACAACAACGTTCGCAAAGTACTCAGAAGAAAGGGGGTCTGGGGGAAAACAAGGGCGATGCAGTAGGAGTAATGGTAGTAGTAGTGGTCATAGTAGCAGTAATAGTAGTAGCAATAGTAGTAGTAGCAGTAATAGTAGTAGTAACTAGTACCATAATTCCCCACCCCTTAATAAAGTAGTTACTAAGCCTAAAACGGAAACATTCTTAAAGGTGCAGTGTGTAACTTTTCTGGTGGAGGGTCTGTCAAACTCTTTTCTCCATGGAGATGATATTGCTTTGCTTGGAATGTTTCACAGTATGGCATTACACTTTTCTATCTTATTAAACCTTACTATGTTCATGGAAGAAGTCATTGATCGACAGCTGTTATTACTATGGCCTCCTTCACAAACAGGAAGTACCGCTCAGACCCACTGTGTGCAGCACAGACTCCATCACGCACAATGTGGCCAAACACCTAAAAGCTATCCTGGCTCCTCTGGTGGGTCACACGAAGCACCACATCAAGAACAGACAAATTTGTGAACGAAGTCAAGCATCACCAGTTTAACCGGGATGAGACAATGGTTTCCTTTGATGAGACCTCTCTTTTCACTTGTATCCCCACATCGGTAACGGACTACTGCAGGATACCAAGCTAGAAGAGAGAACCAAACTTTCAGCCGACCAAATCTACCAACTGCTGGAAATTCATTTAAATACATAGTTACATAGTGCATGTTTAATCTGGATCTTCACGACCTAAACCCCAGCACCCGCAGGCATCATGAATCAGCCTACGAGTGAAATGGAGCTCAACAGTGACCACCCCCTGGTTCCAGAAGAAAATTTCCTGTTAATTTCTGTCACAGATGTTCCAAAAAACTTAAAACTTGCTCAGCTATGTGGTAACTAATGAACCCAAGACTTGTGATTTTATTTAAAATCTATTCCTGAAACCTTATAAACCACTAAGTTCAAGAAACGTTTTGCTTTGTTTTTAAACTCCAAACACCTTCAGCAAAATCACTTAGATAAATTCAGCCGTGGAAATGCCAACCTCTACTGAACAAAGTGTAAAAGATATCTGTCACACACTCAAAAAACAATATGTAGGTAAGTTAATATGACTTTTTCCCATTATTTGAGTAGATTCAACTTGACAAGTAAAGATTGTTTTTCTTAATTCAAGCAACATCCAATTTCGTTTCTTATTTTAAGTGCAAACAGTTGTTTTTTTCTTATCTTAAGTATAGGAAGATGTATTTTCATATTTTAAGTACAAAAAGTCTTGTTCGGGCTGGTGCGTTGAGATTTGGATGGCAGATCTACTTGGACTGTTGCCCGCACGACCTGAATACCGGATAAAGAGGAAGAAAATGAATGAATGAATAAAAGTCTTGTTCCATTGGTAGATAATTTTACTTGTCAGGTGAAATGTACTCAAAGTGCTCTTAATTCAAGTAATCTTAACTGGATTTTAGTTTTTGCAGTGCGAGGTGGAACAGAGTGTTTTGAGCTTTGAGCTGGTTGTACTTCTTCTCTATAGCAGCAGATGATGTCGTCACAGTATGTATAAGTATTAGAGCAGAGCACCTGTACCTTCTGAGCACGGCGCTTATCTGCCCGCTGGTTCTGGTGGTAGATGCGGCTGAAGTTGGACACGATGACGGGCACAGGGAGGGCAATCACCAGGACACCACTGAGGGAGCAGATGGAGCCGAAGATCTTTCCTGCGATCGTCTTGGGAACCATGTCTCCATACCTGAACAAAGGTAAAGGTAAGGTGAGGACACAACGATTAGGAATAGGCGATACCTGTATATTGGTTCCAGTATCAGTATCGGCTGATATCGATATTCATTTTAATACCAGACTTGTCTTTTTCAACAGACTTAAGAGCGAAAATTGTAACAGAAGAGTGTTTTATGGTTGTAAGTGTACACAAACTAATTACTATACACCGCAGATTAATACATGTTGTTAATATATTTACAAAAGTGACAATTTTATGTTTAAAATTTAGTTCTGTTTTTCACATTTTTAAGCAAGTAAAAATACCCACCCACCTTTTTGACATATTTTTATTTGTAGCCGTATATTACGAGGAACTTTATTTTGTGTTGCCCAACCACAAGACGCCGTTGTTAACATGATCACTATCAGCACATCTTTATGATAATTGCGATGTCAAATGAACTGGCAGCTTTGGCTCCTGCCTGCAGTAATGGCGTGTATTGATACTCTGCAGTGGCATAGTGCTGGGAGTGAGTTTCTAGATATTTCTCTGGTTCATTGTTACCATGGTGATACAATGTTCATTAGTTACCATGGTGATACAATGCACACATTAGCAATAACTAAAAAAAAAGTGTTTAAACTCAATTGGAGCACACTGTAAACCCGGATTTTGATTATACTAATACTTTTTAGTGTTCATTACTTATTCTAATATGTTTTGTAAAAAACACAGCCATTGCTAAACCTAATTAGTTGATTGAATTGAAAAACTGAAAACATCCAGTGTAATGATCATGTTTAATAGAGGCTACTTAAATGATTTCATTTTTACAAACATTGCGCCAACAAGGAGGGTTTTTGGGAGGGAGGGGAGGGGCCTATTTTTGAACTTCACTCAAACAGAGACGTGCCTGGGCGTGCCCTGTGGACACCGTGTTGTAGAAATCTGAGCGGCAAGACATTTCATCTGTTCAAAGAAAATTGGAGCACATAATCGAACATCATCTCATGTGAGTATTTTGGAGAAACATGCTGTGGAAGTGTAAATACTGTGACTTTATATGTGATAAAAGGGGAAACCTCTTGAAACACTATAGGCTAAAGTATGGCGGCTACTGTAGAGCTATATCCGTTTCTTGCATGCATCATCGCGGCATTGTCAGACTACTGCGCTGTTGGGATAGACTGCATCACTGTTTCCATTAACATAAAAACTATTTTAACATTTATAAAATCAGGAGTTCCGGATCTCCGCCTTTTTTCATCCGCGGGGTCATTTTTTTTTTTATAGCTATCTGTGCAAATCCGTTGTATATGTATAGTTGTGTTTAGGGTCGCCAACCATCCCTTGAAAAACGGAATCGTCACATATTCAGAAACAAAATTAAGTGTTTCGTATTAAACTTGTACCGGTGTGCGGGCGGCGCGAGGCCACGTGCAGCTCTTACGCAGAGAGAGAGAGAGAGATATAATTAGATAGAACATGCATCATTTGTACTGTTCAGGCATGTTCTGCCTTGTATTGTTTTATATTAATTTATACAGTTTTAAGTTAAGCAGGACAAATATTTATTTTATTGTTAATCTTATTTTGTATTAAAAATAAACTGCTAAAAAATTGCTGAAAAAAAAGTATGATTCATAAGAGTACTCGATTACTCGAAAAAATAATCGACAGAGTACTCGATTCCAAAAATACTCAATAGTGCAGATTAAAGAGTTGAATGATGTTTTCCCTCTTTCCGCATACAGATTTGGAGACAATGTAATAGTGACACTCGGAATATTCTGTGTTGAAAAACAGGTCATTGCAATTAGTATGATCAATTTCGTTTCCGGTTTGTGATGTTCATTTATCCATTAAACTGTTTGATGTGATTATATGAACTACATAGTGACACTCTAGCTGTGCCTTGCCTGTTTGTTCTTAACCTAATACATATTTCTTTTGAGCTAATTGTGTTTTATTGTTCTATTATCTATTTTTAAGATGGATCTACAGCAGATGACCCTGATAGTCATTCTCACAGAGGCGGATAGAAGAAAGGTTGTTCTGGATACAAGGCCTGCTACACTGGATGCTTTGATAATTCAGCTTAAGGAGGCAATGGGACTGCATTACAATTTCAGTCTACAATACAAAGATCCTGAATTCAGTTATGAACTGTGCAATCTGACAGCTGTTGAAGACCTCCCAGAAAAACCAACACTCAAGGTCATCCCTGTCCTTGATTTGGTATCTGTAGCATCTGATGAGATCCTCAGTGACACTCCCAGCACAGCCGATACTGAAATACTGTCAACATCATCATCATCATCTCAGGACCGCCAGAAACCTTGGCCAGAAATATTCGACATTCCAAATTTTTCTGTTGATGTAGAATACCGACTACGACAAGCAGATCTGCTGTATTTGAGAGATGGAACCCTGCTGAAAGTTTCAAAGGAACTCAAACATGAAATTCTTGAAAAGCTAGCAGAGACTATGTACAGCTACACAGCTTACCCAAATAATTCCCAATATGAAAGTGTTGCCAAAGCATTGATCAGCAAGCACCTCTGTCTCCAGGAACAGGGTTCAACTAGTCGCTGTAGTGGATGGCAAAGTAGCCTTAAATTTAAAATGGCTAATTACCGAACGAAGCGAAGAAGATCAGGATGCCTGGATGTGGTGATAAATGCAGGTAAACGGGGAGGGCATGGAGCAGAAGGAGCACCAGCCAACAAGATTATCAAGAAGGCAAAGAAAGGAGAGCTCAATTATTTGCCAAACTTTCCAGAAGGATTTGATCAGGCAGCCCTTGAGTCAGCCCGCAAGGACTTGGTTGATGAGATGCAGAAAAGAACACCAAATGGACAACTTGTGAAACAGAGGATGGACCTGACGTTTGCATTAAGAAGAAAGGAGGTGGTGGAGTCTGAACCTGCCATAAGCAACATGGTGGAACGGTGGCCTGCTCTTTTTACAGAAGATCAGGTATGTTCAAGAGAAAGATAATGCAGAGCGTTTTATTTAACCTTATCTTATTTATTAGTTCTTCTTTCCCATCCTTCATTTCTAACATGTAATGGCATTCCACTATGTGTTTCAGGTGAACATGGAATTCAGCAGGATTGTGGGCAAGAGCCTCAAGCAGGAATTTTATGAAAGCATTGATCGGCACGGCCCTCGCCTTATGGAGATATTTCGATCAAAACGGGGGAATGTTGGACGACGGCTGGCAGAGCTTTTACAACACACTAAGGTTGGTCTATACCCATCATGCATATACATAATTTTTCACTGCTTATGCAATACTATGTCATGCCTGTAATTCATGTGTACTACTGTAAAAACTGCCCATGCAATCCCTTATAACAATAACACTGATCATTTACTCTTGTAAAGACTACAGAGCCAACTGCTGTTAGGACACTGGTGTGCAGAGGGGTTCCTCTCATCCTTGGAGATAACCCTGGTGATTTCTACAAACCAGCATTTGTAAGTACCCTCTTACCCGCTTTTTCAAAAATAAGCTAAAGATGGGGTGTCAGATTAATTTAATTTAATGGTCATATACACCTTAATATTAAATGAGCCAGACCAGTAAAAGCGGGGGAGGGAAAAAGGAGGAAAAGAAAACAGGGAGGAAGGGAAGAGACAAAAGGAGGATGGAAAGACAGATGGGGGGGGGCAGATGGAAAAAAAGGAGGAGGAGGAAGGAGACAAGAAGGAAGGACAGATGGAAAAAGAGGAAAAGAAGACGGAGGAAAAGAAGATGGGAAGGATGAAGGGAGTGAATGAAAGAAGAGATGGAAGGAATGAGGGGAGTAAAAGGTAGTACAGGATGTAGGTAGTATATAGGAAAAGAGGGTGGAAGTGTATGGAAAGGGAAGGGAAATAAGACAGGAAGGAAAGATAAAAGGAAGAGAGGAAAGGATGAAGGAAGTTAAAGATGGCCAAGTCAAGTAAAAGTGAGAGGGTACTTTGTCAGAATCCCAGATATGTGAAATGTGCTTCTTGTGTTATTCTTGTTTCTTAAGGAATCAGATGATGAGGACTCCTTCCACCATATGGCATTGGGGATCCTCCTCATTGAGAGGGAAGGTGAAGTGACGTCATCTATTCATCTAGAGCCAGCCTTCCTGAAAATTATCATTGAGGGAGAAGTTGTCATCAGCGATATCAAAAACCTGCCAGATGCTGTGTGTGCACTATTTGGACTGACGTATGCCCTCCATCTTGCCTACCCAAGGTCCATGAGGGGCACATTTCACTTCATTCAACAGGTACTGTTTGATTTAGGCCATGGGACACTGACACCAAAGTTACAATCACTGAAAAACGAGCTTGCAATGTAGCTGTAAGCAGCAATGCATAATAAGTATGGGATGGACGGACACACACACACACAGACACAGACACGTGCATAATCAATCTAAAGGGGGTAGATGGAGTGGCAAAGGTCAGAAGACTATGTTTTTTAATGGAAATTCAATGTTTCTAGTTTGTAACGTTTTGATTTATAAGGTGTATGCCCTCCATCTTGCAAAACAGTTCTCTTAAACAGTATAAAAATGTGTTAAAAATATAGAGAGTGTCACAGGGATGTGTTCTCCCCTCTCTGCAGTGAGGAAGTGTTATTTTTTGAAGAGTTTGGTTCCAAAATGCAATAAACGCCATTTAAATATTTTCATAAAACTTTTTTTTTTCAGATTTATTATAAGAGAGCACCAGGGTAAATGGAAATTGGTTAAATGTTAAGTAATTTTTCCTTAAAGGATATGCCACCCCCAGGTCAAATTTGGGCATCTCCCCACAGTCCAGAGACCAACCCAAAATGACCAAGTCAAGCTCTCCGTGTTGATTTGTACATTTATTTGCACTCGATATGAATGCGCACTACACAGAAAGTAATTGGGAAACGCATCGAGCAAATTAACTCCTTTTGGCCGAAATCTTTCTCTGGCGACGTTAGACTCCAGTCTAACGCGGAGTAGCTGCAGATACCGCGGCGGTCAGTGCTGACAGACTCGGACAATGGCTGGGTGACCAGGAAAACGCTTTCCACCACTTATTTTAGTCTCTGGACTGTGGGGAGATGCCCAAGTTTGACCTGGGGGTGGCATATCCCTTTAACAAATTCAAACGAAAAACAGCAGTTATAACAAACTCTTCATTTGTATTGACTGGATTTTTACTGCCCTTTGTGTTTTGGTCTTTTTAAAAAAATGTTTTTATTTTGTATAAGTTCATTTGTTGTATTATACTTTTTTTTTTTTTATCGAACTTGTGACAAGTTAACATTGCACTTTCTGCAATAAAGAAAACTTGAGCAATTGAAATGTTTTGTTTAATTCCCCACCCCATACAATGTTCTTGAATCAATATAATCAATATACAGTATACAGAAAATAATGTTCATTGAGTTAAAATACATTAGTTTTATTGACAAATAATTTCAAGTACTGCTAAATAATGTTTCTTAAGCTATGTAAATAATGTATCTATGTGCATTTCACTGAAACAGATAATTGATGATAACTAATGATTTTGAGTAAAGACTACTAATGCAAACTTGTAGATGACTTGGGGCATATTCATCAATACAACTTAAACAGTTTAGTTTCATGCTTTGTAAAAACTAAAGCCATATGAGGCAACGGGTTTCCTTAAGATTTTCTAGTAAACTCAACTAGTTCGGGTTTACAGTGGCAGAAATTATAAAATCAGTGTTGGTTGAGGGCCGCATATTATATAAGATATTATATTTGTTTTTTAGGCTACAATTCATCATAATTATTATAATAATATGTTATAATAATAACATACTAGGATACCAGCGGCACGGTTGCTGAGTGGCTAGCGCTCATGCTTCACAACAAGATGGTTCTGTGTTCGATCCCCGGGTTGCCCAGGCCTTTCTGTGTGGAGTTTGCATGTTATCCCCATGTCTGGGTGGGTTTCCTCCGGGCACTCTGGTTTCCCCCATCAACCCAAAACATGCTCCATAGGTAAAATCCTCCAGCTTAGGTCCTGACCAAACTGAAGCAAGAAGATCATGGAGATGGTCCCCGGGCGCAGTAATGTGCTGCCCACTGCTCCTAATAACAGGATGGGTTAAATGCAGAGAAGAATTTCTCCTGTGTGAGATCAATAAAGTCACTTCTTCTCTTCTTCTTCTTCTTCTTCTTCTTCTTCTTCTTCTTCTTCTTCATCTTTGGTCAGTGAAACATTACAATATTTTGAAAAATAACCTCATACATAAAATTAAATTATTGTGTAAAACTTGTAAAATCACATGAAGAGAGATTTTTTCAGCTTGATAAAAATAGCCTACATGTAGCTGCAGATTTTTTTAGGGATTGTAGTACCTATAGGCCATTATAAGATGGGTCTTTGCCAAAATAATCATCTCCAAAATAAGTATACATTTTTATCAGTTTATATTTTGCTTTTTAATCATGAGCCTATTTAAGTCATTTTGTGTGACTGTCAGAGCTCTGTGGTACAACGCTCTGGGGAGAGGATTCACTCTTGGAGAAAGTCCCGTCTTTTTGGCTCACAAAAAAATATGCCTTGGACAGAAACAAAGTAAACAGCCAAGGATTATATTATGGCTCTCCCCGTCTCCTCTTCTGTTCTTACCTACATGGAGTGTGTGCGGGCAGCGCTTCCGTCGGCTGGTGTGGACCTGCTGCTCTGAGCAGTGGCAGCTGCGGAGATGTGCATGACAACTACGGTCATACTGAAGGAAGTGAGCGAAATGCGGTTGAAATGTATCTGTTTGTAGTTGGCTTGTCCCTAACGCGTGTCACATTCACATGTGCAACCTGAATCTATCAGAGTGTATTACGTGTGTCAAACCAGCGCTGAGTTCAGGTTTGACACACTGTCTGCCCCTCTCACTCTATGTGCCCCTCTCACTCTGTCTGCCCCTCTCACTCTATCTGCCCCTCTCACTCTATCTGCCCCCTCACTCTATCTGCCCCCTCACTCTATCAGCCCCTCTCACTCTGTCTGCCCTCTCATTCTATCTGCCCCTCTCACTCTATCGGCCCCTCTCACTCTGTCTGCCCCTCTCACTCTGTCTGCCCCTCTCACTCTATCTGCCCCTCACTCTATCAGCCCCTCACTCTATCAGCCCCTCACTCTATCTGCCCCTCTCACTCTATCAGCCCCTCACTCTATCAGCCCCTCACTCTATCTGCCCCTCTCACTCTATCTGCCCCTCTCACTCTATCTGCCCCCCCCCTCTCTGCCCCCCTCCCTCTCTCTGCCCCTCTCACTCTGTCTGCCCCTCTCCCTCTATCAGCCCCTTTCACTCTATCAGCCCCTCACTCTATCAGCCCCTCACTCTATCAGCCCCTCACTCTATCAGCCCCTCACTCTATCAGCCCCTCTCACTTTATCTGCCCCCCTCACTCTATCTGCTCCTCTCACTCTGTCTGCCCCTCTCATTCTATCTGCCCCTCTCATTCTATCTGCCCCCTCACTCTATCTCCCCCCCCACCCTTTCCGCCCCTCACCCCATCTGCTCCCCTCACTCGGGCTGCCCCTCTCACTCTGTCTGCCCCCTCACTCTATCTGCCCCCTCACTCTATCTGCTCCTTTCACTCTGTCTGCCCCTCTCAATCTATCTGCCCCTCTCCCTCTATCTGCCCCTGTCACTCTATCTGCCCCTCTCATTTTATCTGCCCCTCTCACTCTATCAGCCCCTCACTCTATCAGCCCCTCACTCTATCTGCCCCTCTCACTCTATCTGCCCCTCTCACTCTATCTGCCCCTCACTCTATCTGCCCCTCTCACTCTATCAGCCCCTCACTCTATCTGCCCCTCTCACTCTATCTGCCCCTCTCACTCTATCTGCCACTCACTCTATCAGCCCCTCTCACTCTATCTGCCCCTCTCACTCTATCAGCCCCTCACTCTATCTGCCCCCTCACTCTATCAGCCCCTCACTCTATCAGCCCCTCTCACTCTATCTGCCCCTCTCACTCTATCAGCCCCTCACTCTATCTGCCCCTCTCACTCTATCAGCCCCTCACTCTATCTGCCCCTCTCACTCTATCAGCCCCTCACTCTATCAGCCCCTCTCACTCTATCTGCCCCTCTCACTCTGTCTGCCCCCTCACTCTATCTGCCCCTCTCACTCTATCAGCCCCTCACTCTGTCTGCCCCTCTCATTCGATCTGCCCCCTCACTCTATCTGCCCCCTCACTTTATCTGCCCCTCACTCTATCAGCCCCTCTCACTCTATCTGCCCCCTCACTGTCTGCCCCTCTCACTCTATCTGCCCCTCTCACTCTGTCTGCCCCTCTCACTATATCTGCCCCCCTCACTCTATCTGCTCCTCTCACTCTGCCTCTCTCACTCTGTCTGCCCCTCTCATTCTATCTGCCCCTCTCATTCTATCTGCCCCCTCACTCTATCTGCCCCCTCACTCTATCAGCCCCTCACTCTATCTGCTCCCCTCACTCGGTCTGCCCCTCTCCCTCTGTCTTCCCCCTCACTCTATCTTCCCCCTCCCTCTATCTGCTCCCTTCACTCTGTCTGCCCCTCTCAATCTATCTGCCCCTCTCGCTCTATTTGCCCCCTCACTCTATCTGCTCCTTTCACTCTGTCTGCCCCTCTCAATCTATCTGCCCCTCTCACTCTATCTGCCCCCTCACTGTCTGCCCCTCTCACTCTATCTGCCCCTCTCACTCTGTCTGCCCCTCTCACTCTATCTGCCCCTCTCACTCTGTCTGCCCCTCTCACTCTGTCTGCCCCTCTCACTCTATCTGCCCCTCTCACTCTATCTGCCCCTCTCACTCTATCTGCCCCCTCACTCTATCTGCTCCTCTCACTCTGTCTGCCCTCTCATTCTATCTGCCCCTCTCATTCTATCGGCCCCTCTCACTCTATCAGCCCCTCTCACTCTATCTGCCCCTCTCACTCTATCTGCCCCTCTCACTCTATCTGCTCCCCTCACTCTGTCTGCCCCTCTCACTCTGTCTGTCCCCTCACTCTATCTGCCCCCTCACTCTCTCTGGTCCCTTCACTCTCTCTGCCCCTCTCAATCTCTCTGCCCCTCTCGCTCTATCTGCCCCTGTCACTCTATCTGCCCCTCTCATTCTATCGGCCCCTCTCACTCTATCAGCCCCTCTCACTCTTTCTGCCCCTCTCTCTCTTTCTGCCCCTCTCACTCTATCTGCCTCTCTCTCTCTGTCTGCCCCTCTCACTCTTTCAGCCCCTCACTCTATCTGCCCCTCTCACTCTATCTGCCCCTCTCACTCTATCAGCCCCTCACTCTATCAGCCCCTCTCACTCTATCTGCCCCTCTCACTCTATCAGCCCCTCACTCCATCTGCCCCTCTCACTCTATCAGCCCCTCACTCTATCAGCCCCTCTCACTCTATCTGCCCCTCTCACTCTGTCTGCCCCCTCACTCTATCTGCCCCTCTCACTCTATCAGCCCCTCACTCTGTCTGCCCCTCTCATTCGATCTGCCCCCTCACTCTATCTGCCCCCTCACTTTAACTGCCCCTCACTCTATCAGCCCCTCTCACTCTATCTGCCCCCTCACTGTCTGCCCCTCTCACTCTATCTGCCCCTCTCACTCTGTCTGCCCCTCTCACTATATCTGCCCCCCTCACTCTATCTGCTCCTCTCACTCTGCCTCTCTCACTCTGTCTGCCCCTCTCATTCTATCTGCCCCTCTCATTCTATCTGCCCCCTCACTCTATCTGCCCCCTCACTCTATCTGCCCCTCACTCTATCAGCCCCTCACTCTATCTGCCCCCCTCACTCGGTCTGCCCCTCTCACTCTATTTGCCCCCTCACTCTATCTGCCCCCTCACTCTGTCTGCCCCTCTCACTCTGTCTGCCCCTCTCACTCTATCTGCCCCTCTCCCTCTATTTGCCCCCTCACTCTATCTTCTCCTTTCACTCTATCTGCCCCTCTCACTCTATCTGCCCCTCTTGCTCTATCTGCCCCTGTCACTCTATCTGCCCCTCTCATTTTATCTGCCCCTCTCAATCTATCTGCCCCTCTCACTCTATCTGCCCCCTCACTCTGTCTGCCCCTGTCACTCTATCTGCTCCTTTCACTCTATCTGCCCCTCTCACTCTATCTGCCCCCTCACTCTATCTGCCCCTCTCATTTTATCTGCCCCTCTCACTCTGTCCTACTGTTTGTTTTTGGCAGCCCTGGCAGCAGAAAAGGAGCTGAATTGACACTACAGGCAGCAAAACATTATGGGAACTGTAGTTCAAATTCTTACGCATTAAATGCATTTGTATTATGCATTTGTATTATGCATTTTATAGGCAGGGCACTGTCAATAGAAATTAGAAATCGTAAAATGATCTCAGGTGCCTCATTTGGCCCACGGGCCACAAGTTTGAGGCCCCTGGCTTAGACTGACTGAAAACTCAAGAAAAAAATACAAAAAAGATTTAAACATGTTTTTAGGAGTCTGTGATCAATAATGTAACTGGGCCTGGAGCATCACCTGCTTGTCTCCCTGGAGACAGATATGGAACATTTCAGCTGAGCAATAATCTTTCCATGCAGACAAGCAAATATGTATTTCCCAAACATGTTTTATCTGTTAATATGATATTTTGGAAGTGCATGTGATAAGATATTGTGTGTTAATCTTTGTACAGTTAACTGCAGTTTATTCTTGTTATGAGGAGAGGTCTAGCTGTGGCTGTGGTACTAGAGGTTGTGATTGCAAACAAGAAAAGAATCCATCACACGTCAATCATTGCAAAAATTAAATTATTACATGCAGCATAATCAATTTTGCATGAAGACCACACAGCCATAACTTTAATAATTAACTTTTTGCAAAGACTGACAGTGTATGGAATTCATTTTTGTTGTTGTTGTTGTTGTTGTGTTCCTCCCATTCATCCAGTGCCTCCCTCTGTACACTGATGTGTGACTTCTCCTGCTCCTTTTTCCTGTTCTGAGGCTGTGATTATACATGAGTGACAGAAGAGGGAAATGGCCACATTTATTCAGCACTTTTCTACCTCAAACACTTGACAAGGAACCCCCTGTCGCGCACACATTTAAACACCAGTGTACGCAGACACTGGAGGCAAGGCATGTCTCACCCAAGAACACAGCAACAATATGAACAACAATATGAACAACGATATGAACAACAATATGAACAACAATATGAACAACAATATGAACAACGATATGAACAACAATATGAACAACAATATGAACAACAATATGAACAACAATATGAACAACAATATGAAGAGGAACCAACCTGTGAGTCCAGAAATCCAATTAATCAAATTGATCAGGACAAAATGGGTGTAGGGCTAGGTTTGAGGAAAAGCTAGACTTTCTTCAGTAAATGCTTCAGTTCCAGAAGGATAATTTTCAACTTCCACACGTTTCCTGACATGGATCAAAACGCTTTAGTTCTGTGTGCTCTAAGTTTCCTCTCCAGTGATCTCCAGTGTGTCTGTGACAGGTGAGTCCTCTTCACTGATGACCACTGCTGACCGCTCGTACCACTGCTCAGCCCCTCCACTTTTATTATACCTGTTTGACTCAAAGCTCAAAGACTTAAACTCCTCTCCTTGTTAACTGTGAATTACACTTTGAAGGATGTATTCAGGAATGTATACGCGTAAGATTACTTGGATTCAGAAGGATTTATGTATTTTCTTTGAGGCTGGGTTCCATAGGTTTAGAGAAATAGTTTTTATTATATATACTTATTAAGTTACAAGATTTTTATTGTCATTAACACTACTATATCAATGCGTGAAGAGTCCCCCAGTCGTCCAGGTAGAATCCATGATAAAAGGAGAAATTCAATTTGAAATGGGGGAGTTAGACATAACTTGTCTCCCATTTATAATTTGATTCTCAAACCAAGTCAAAACAGACAAAGTAACATTAGGGCACACAAGCCAGGGCAGAGGGGTGGAGAGGGTCATTAGGGTTGAATAGGGAGGCTAAACTAGACGCCAGAGAAATTTGAAAAACAAAGAGACAGATTAGTGGAGATAGTTTCAGAGCTATTTCAGTGTAGTGAGTGCCTCCTAGGGCTGAATGGATATGCTAATACTAGACGCCAGAGGAATTCGTAATACAAAAGAGACAGATTAGTTGAGATAGTTTCAGAGCTTTTTCAGTGTAGGGAGCTCCTCCCGGCAGCTAGATATAAACAGGGTCTAACCAGCACTAGAACCAGAGCTGACGAAGCCTCTCGCATGAGCGGCGAAACGTTTTCGACCAAACAAACTTTGTTGACAAATTGAATTTCTCCTTTTATCACTACTATATCAATATATCACTGAGAACATCTTTTTCAATACTAAAAAAATGGCAGCATCAACAATTTGATACTTATTTAGAAAATTAAGAAAGAAAATATTTATTTAAAATGGTGAAATATTATGTACAAGTATAGTATAGTTTAGTAGTATAGTATGTGCACTGTGATATTATCTGTATCATAACATCACCAATCAATAATCAACATTCAGACTGCAGCCTGAAGTGACCCAAATCAAATTTTTTCACCCCATGCGACCTGTACCTGATCTTTTAATGACAGTCTGAACGACACAGATCCGATTTTTTCAAATGCGACCCAGGCCACTTGGGTCCTAAAACCGATACATATCCGATCTTTTGACATGCGACTTCAGTCTGAACGGCCAGGTCACATTCACTCGACCTACACATCATCATCAAGTGACAAATGGCACTATTCTGCGCTGAAGTAGGCGGAAACTGAACAGAACTGGACGGTATTTTATGAGACAAGCCCAGCATTGAGCCGATAGAATTGCTAGATAGCTGCGTTACTGAAGAGGAACCCACAAAACGCCAAGGCCAAAAACCTTGTCATTCACCTTCTCAATCTCCTCCCTGAAACAAATAAGTTGTACATGTTCTGGCTCTGGTACAACAGCAACTTTAAAATCTCCAGGTGCTCAGTGCTCCATGTTTAGGCGACTTCCGTAAACACTGAGCACGCTCGCTGTGTGTGACCTCGTCGTGTCCTCCAATGTGCATGCGGGACAGTTTTAGGGCGTTTAAAGTTCACACTGGAGATCACAGACAAGTCGCATTTAATTGGAAATGTGAACGACCTCGCAAAAAAATTGGATTTCACAAAAAAATCTAAATTGTACTTTAAGCCCTGCAGTCTGAACGTAGCCTTAAAGAATTGGAATTAAACACTAAATCAACTTTTTTATTGCTACTACCGGTAATTTAGTTGTGGTTTAATAGCATTGTCTGCTAGTGCTCTTAGTTCTCTTTTGGCAATATTAGTGCAACCTGCAATTTCAAGTACTATGTGACATCACACAGAACTGTCCTGATTAAATTCAGATGTTTCTGATCACAAACACCTGAAGTCACACAGTCCTCCATACTTCCCAGTTTAGCAGCTCTTTTTTTTTATTATTATAACTTTATTTAACCAAGGAAATCCCATTGAGATTAAAAACCTCTTTTTCAAGGGAGCCCTGGGCAAGAGGCTGCAAAAAAGTCAATTACAACACAATTAAAATGACGTACAAATTAGTTAAAACGGGTACAATTTATGGAGGCTGTCTCAAGTGCTCTCAGTCTGGATCTAAAGCCATTCAATGAGATAAGTTCCGTTAATTTCCAGTCCTTTTGCAGCTTGTTCCATGTCGAAAGCCCTTTTTCCCAACTCTGTGCGAACAAACGGAACAGAGAGCAACAACTGATCATTCGAACGCAAACCATAAGAATCAACACTTCTCAGTGTGATTAAATTACACATGTAGGAGGGCAGTAGTCCAAGCATGGCCTTGTAGATAAAAGTGTACCAGTGAGTCAATCTCCTAGTGGATAAAGAAGGCCATCCCACTCAGGAATACAGTTCACAGTGGTGGGTCAAGACCCTGCAGTTAGTAACAAACCTCAAAGCAGCAGATACACAGAGTCAATCTTACTCAGACATTGAGCTGAGGCGTTCATATACAGAAAGTCTCCATAGTCTAAAATTGATTTTTTAAAAAGTTGCAGTGACAAGGCGCTTTTTAACCTTAAAGATCCCATGACATGGTACTTCTTGATGCTTTTATATGGCTCCTTAATGGTTCCCTAATACTGTAAATGAATCCTTCTTCAAAATCAACACTTAGTGCATGAGAAAGACACATGTACAGAGTCAGAGTCAAAAAATAACTCTCTGAACACCTCATTATGGGCCTTGTTGCTTGAATGCAAATGAGAAGGACACAGATTGGTTAGAGGAGCGGGTGTGGGGGGGGGGGGGGGGGGGGGGGGCAAATGCGCCGCTGGTTCCTTGTTTTAGCGGTGCGCTGTGCCTGGCCCCACTTCCGCGTGTGTAAGCGCGAAGGAGGAAAGGAGAGCCTTTTCAATGAAAAAAAAACACATTTTCACAGAAAATAAAATTAAACCACTGCTGTTTCAGAGGTCCAGAGGGTCGGGTAAAGGACTTCCGAGTATAGAAACACTCGGACGTGCCTCCAGGCAAATAAAAAAACGCATTTCGCATTGTGTAGCTCCTCCGCAGTCCAAATTCTCTGGGCGTGATTTCCAGAGACAGGGGGTGGAGATCCAGACGGTGGTGGAACTGCATTTGCATTTCTTTTTTCGATCTGACGTCAATAAGATGCCTTGTCCAGAATCGCCCATTTGAGCTGTGTTTTTTTCAAACGCAGAAAAGGATCGCAAATGCTCAGTTTAGACATTACGCAACTTTTAGCCATTGGGGGGGGGGGGGGGCTAAAGAGGGTAGGGGAGCTCACATTAATTCAAAAACCTCAGAAAGTGAAAATTTCATGCCATGGGACCTTTAAAAGAAAAACTAAATTTCTTTCAGAATTAAAAAAAAAAAAAACATTTCAATTTGAGTTTCTTCACAAGATTCTCAATGTGGGGTTTATTTAGGTATTTAGTTCAACTTAAAATGTGATGATTTCAGCCCTGTAATTGCCAATTTCTATTTAAACAAAAACGTAAAAGGTAGCTGTTCATTTGAAAACTACAACTACATGACATCACAAGGTGGAACAGAGCATTTTGAGCTTTGGTAGACAGAATAATAAACCAGGATTACATTCTAAGCTCACAAGAGTCAGTTTTGTGTAATAAAGAACCTTTAAGGCAGGTATTTTATTAAATTGGGAGCCTTAATGAGTCTAACTCCTTTTAAACACATTGTTTTCATTTTTCAATAAGACAATAATGAAATTCACTGTTAATTTCCCCTCAGTGTGTTGAAAAGAGATGGGAATTTGGAAATATCTGGCAAAAACACTTTTTATTGAAATGGCCTTTAATCACCTAATAAAAGTTTCTCCCATTGTCTGAAAAGTTGCATCAGTTTTATTTTTATTTTAATACGCAGAGTGGATTTGGCCAGTGGTTTGTTGTGACAGAAAACTATTATATTCATATTTTTACAATTCAATTTTCCAGAATCAAAGATCGAGTCAAATAAATCACTATTCGACACAGTGGGATGTGTCTCTACAGGTAGCTAAGAGAATGATGACAAAAATGAGGAGTCATATCGTGAGGGATTTAAATTTTTAATCTGGTTAAAGCGGAGGTCTGAATTCATTATAGAAAGGTTGTATCGGTAAGGCTGAGAAACGCTGTAGCAGGGTTTGTCTTAAAACTGCAGGGTTTGTGGTTTGATTCTTGGCGGTTATTGACACTTTGCCACTGATGTCATCAACATTCCGTGGGGGTGTGATGCTAACTAGAGGCACTGCTCTGTCAATTCATTTTAAACAGTTTACAGCGGTAAGTTATTCCTCGCTTACCTTATGGATTCCAAGCATCCTAATTATTCACCACAATGAGTACATAAAGAAAGAAAGCTATGCCTTTATTAGTCCCACAGTGGGGAAATTCCAGTTCTGCATTTAACCCATCCTGTTATTAGGAGCAGTGAGCAGCACATTACTGCGCCCGGGGACCATCTCCATGATCTTCTTGCTTCGGCTTGGTCAGGACCTAAGCTGGAGGATTTTACCTATGGTGCATGTTTTGGGTTGATGGGGGAAACCGGAGTGCCCGGAGGAAACCCATCCAGACACGGGGAGAACATGCAAACTCCACACAGAAAGGCCCAGGCGACCCGGGGATCGAACCCGGAACCTTCTTGCTGTGAAGCATGAGTGCTAGCCACTCAGCCACCGTGCCGCCAAGTGACGTGCCGCCAAGTGACTTTAAGTGACTTTTTCAGAGACCAGAGTGGAGTAACAGTAAAGCTAACAACAACTAACAACAACTAGCAACAACTAACAACAACTAGCAAGCTAATGCAGATTTTCCTGGACATTAAAATGCTTTAATTAGATGCAGACAGTCTTATTTTGACCTGCTTATATTTGTACATATACAGCTCTGGAAAAAAATAAGAGACCACTGAAAAATGATCAGTTTCTTGGGCAAAAGGAACATTTTTGTTTGAGTCTATAAACTACTGACAACATTTCCCCCAAATTCCAAATAAAAATACTATCGTTTAGAGCATTTATGTGCAGAAAATGACAAATGGTCAAAATAACAAAAAAGATACAGGTTTTCAGACCTCAAACAATGCAAAGAAACAAGATCAAATTAATTTTAAAACAACATAATACTAATGTTTACACTTAAGAAGAGTTCAAAAATCAATATTTGGTGCAATAACCCTTATTTTTAATCACAGCTTTCATGTGTCTTGGCATGCTCTCCACAAGTCTTTCACATTGTTCTTGGGTGACTTTATTCCACTCCTGGTGCAAGAACTGAAGTAGCTCAGCTTTGTGTTTGTGTTGGAATTCAACAGACGCTGGAATAGAATGCCTGTAATACATGTAGAGATGCTTGTTTCAGAAAAAAAATGCAGTGGTCTCTTTTTTTTTTTTTTTCTCTTACCTTTATTTAACCAGGATAAAAACTCAATGAGATTAAAAATCTCTTTTACAAAAGTGTCCTGGCCAAGAGGCAGCATCAGCACAGAGACAAAACATATAACACAAAATGTTCACATTTTCACACACATAAAAGCATCATAAAAACGAGTCTTATATGAAACATTTACAAATTGATAATTTTGTTTCAAGTTCAGTTAAAAGTGACTTAAAAGAGTTCAATGACACCAGATCTTTCAGTTTAAAATCCCTCTGGAGTTCATTCCAGGAATGAGCTGCAGCAAAACGAAAAGCCTTTTTTCCAAGTTGTGTGCGAGCTCTGGGCACAGAGAGCAGGAGCAGCTCCTGAGAGCGGAGACCGTAAGTGCTGCTGCTCCTCACCTCTATGAGCTGCTGGAGATAAGACGGCACCAGCCCAACAAGACATTTATAAATAAAAAGGTACCAATGCTTCAGCCTACGATTGGTCAGGGAAGGCCAGCCCACACGGGCGTACAAGACACAATGATGGGTCAGGGACCTCATGTTTGTAATAAAAGTGCACCATGATACACAGTGTCAAGAGCATGCAGACAGTCTACAGAGGCATTCATATAAATGACATCACCAAAATCAAGAACAGACAGAAAAGTAGCGCTTACAAGTTTTTTACGAGCCTCAAATGACAAACAAGATTTAATTCTAAAATAGAAGCGCAATTTTTGAATATGTGGCTTAAAGGAAAAGCAGTCATCAATCAAAATCCAAGATATTTATATTCTGACACTTTTTCAATTGGTTTGCCTTCATTTGTGGTGATTTGGGGGAGATGTTGAGGTGTTGTTTTAGATTTGGAAAAAAGCATGTATTTAGTTTTATCTGAGTTTAAAACAAGCTTGAGATGATAATAGTTTTTTTGTAACTGATCAAAGGCTCCTTGGAGTTTGGACAGTGCGAGCTCTGCTGAGGGGGCCGAAGTGTATAGAATGGTGTCATCGGCATAAAGGTGTAGGTTTGCATTTGTGATGTTATTGTCAAGATTGTTTATGCAGATAATAAAAAGAAGAGGCCTGAGAATAGAGCCCTGCGGGACTCCTGTGGACACTGTTTGCAGACTGGATCTATGATTCTGAACCTTGACACACTGAGTCCTGTCAGACAGATAGTTTGAAAACCAACTGTGTGATCTGAAAGCCTGATGCTGTGCAATTTTTGTTCAAGCACAGTGTGATCTACAGTATCGAAGGCTTTGGAGAGGTCACCAAAAAGAGCTGCACAATGCTGTTTTTCGTCCATGGATTGCAAGATGTCATTAATTACTTTGATAGCTGCCGTTGTTGTACTGTGCTGTTTTCTGAAGCAAGACTGAGAGGGACATAAAATATTTGCAGAGGTAAGAAATTATTTTAATTGCATGTGAATGAGATTTTCTAACACCTTAGCTAGGACTGACAATTTGGAAATTGGACGATAATTCTTTAAATTTGTTGGATCTCCACCTTTAAGTAGTATGCGCGGCACGGTAGCAGAGTGGTTAGCGCTCTTGCTTCACAGCAAGAAGGTTCCGGGTTCGATCCCCGGGTCGCCCAGACCTTTCCGTGTGTGTTCTGTGTGGAGTTTGCATGCATGGTCTGGGTTCGATCCCCGGGTCGCCCGAGCCTTTCTGTGTGGAGTTTGCATGTTCTCCCTGTGTCTGGGTGGGTTTCCTCCGGGCACTCCGGTTTCCCCCACCAACCCAAAACATGCACCATAGGTACTCCAGCTTAGGTCCTGACCAAACCGAAGCAAGAAGATCATGGAGATGGTCCCCGGGCGCCCTAATGTGTGTGCTGCCCACTGCTCCTAATATATGTATATATATATATAGGATGGGTTAAAATGCAGAGAAGAATTTCTCCAGTGTGAGATCAATAAAGTTCACTTCTTCTTAAAGTAAAGGTAACACATAGGCCGATTTCCATGTTTGAAGAATGGTGTTGGTGGACAGAGACAAATTGAATAGGTGTGTCAAATGACATCGGCCGCAGTTTTTAAATAATACGGCTCTAGCTCATCAGGGCCTGCTGATTTGGTTTGATCCAGGCCCTTTAGGGCCCTTGACACATCCAGGATAGAGAAAGGGCGGAAAGAGAATTTGCGCGTCAGGTGTGGATTCATTGTTGGCTGAGGAGAGCTGTAATATGTACAACTCATTTGAGGCAAGACAAAATTTGGTCAAACACATGGGGAAAAAAATCTGGTTCAGTTCCTTTAATTTGAGGGAAAAAATTAAAAGTAAATAAAAAATATTTACAGTATACAGTATCGGTGCTGCCATTAAAAAATGTAGCACATAAACATTTTCTGCTTAATAAGCCATCTACCATTTCAGTTTACAGAGAGGTTACTGAATGAAAGGTTCAATTCCAACTCATGGCATAGGATTTACCAATTACATCATTCAGCAGAGCACTTCTGAGTTCATACACTGTATTTATGCTTATAGTGTGTAATAATAATGTTTAGTGATTCTATTGCAATAGCTGTAGTTATCATCAGATGAGACCAATTTGATTTTCAAAATTTAAGCCATTTCCAGTATTACAGAGCTGATAATTGCCAGTTGTCTTGTTTTAGTTGGACAGATAGAAGCTTAATTATACACTCTACATTGTGACTCTAATTGTTTTATCACTTTGGGTAATATTTGGACACAAAACATGGTGAGAACTCCTTTTAGTGGAGTATTTTAGCCAAATAAAACACTGAGATGAAAACTATCAAAACCATTAAGGTAAACCCAAACATGCTTTTAGCTTGTGCAACCCAGAACCTGCAATTTTCAGTCAGACACCCAGACTCAGACTCAGAGCAGGTGTGCAGCAAGCACTCCTGCCTGGAGTTAGTCTAACCAAAATCAAATCTTTTTTTTATTTTATTTTATTATTATGTTTTTATGGGAGACACTGCAGGCAAAACTCGTTGCAAAACACATACTTTTTTAATATGTCAACAAAAGAAGCAAGACGTTTAAACAGGCTCTTTTCATGTTTCTGTTTTGAATGTCTCAAAAAGATCAACTTTAGATGTTTTTACACATAAAATTCCTGATTTTTTTTTTTTTTTTACATCAAAACATAATGAAAAACTTGTAACACATTTTTCTTACATTTAATAATAATAATACATTTTATTTCAAGGCACCTTTCTAGACACTCAAGGACACCGCACAAAGACAATCAATTAAAAACAATATAAGTAAACTACAGAATGGGCTTCACGGGTTTCAAATTTAAACCTCTAAATCTCTAAATTTAAGATATCTTCACCTGCAGTGTCTCATTTTAGATCTGATACAATTTTTGGAGGCACATTTGATTTTTCTTGGCTAAACTCTATGTCCGCTTCAGTTTTGGGATTTCTATTCTCAGCTCAATTTACTGAATGTCTGTCCTCATTCATCACCCCCATTTCTCGCTTACATTTGTTCTGTCCAATAAAGTCTCACCTAATAAATCCTAAAAAAAACCTAAAAAAACTAAAAAAAAACCCTAACATTTTCAACACAAAATGCACACTTACTATCTGGAACGCGGTGGCTAGCGGATTAGCTATGTCCATTTATACAATCTATGGTTTTATAGTTCATTTACTTCAGTCTTTTAACTCTATCCCCCTACATCATATCTGACACCATGAAAAAGCCACACACAGTTTATGCAGGATGCCCTACAGTTGAAGCCTCCACTTCAGAGTAGAGATGGGTGAGGTGCCTTGCCTTAAAAAACCTTAAACCTTAAAAAACATTTGTTCATTGTGAATTACTTCTTTAATCATACTGGTCAGATCATGTTAGAGGTGACCCTGCTCACAGCAAAAATGCATCTTTTCAAGGTATTTTCATCTTAGTGGAACATCCCAGACAAAGCATTAACATCTCCATGGAGACATGCAGGTGCCTGACCCTCCGGAAAAGTTACATAGTGCACCTTTGAGGCTCATTTTAGTGAAGTTATTATTAAGTGTTTTTTCTATAAAAAAAAAAAAAAAATCCTTGTACCGTAGCTTCCTTCTCAGCTGAATGAAAGTGAACTGGGCTGCACATGCTCTATAAAGAACTAAATAATTCTCTGCAGATGAAAGTGTGAAAACAGGAGGAGCTGACTTCATTACAGATGCGGTTGGTAACCCTTTTTAATAGGTTATAAGGGAGCCCAAATCTGTGTTTATCAAAGTACAAAGGTATTTTCTACTAAGACAAATAGAAGAATCTTGTCTCTCTTGACCCCTATAGCAGTGTAGTCCTGTCAGCCCAATTGAAGTGCTTTGTTTATTCAGTAGGCTATAAAAAAGCAATAAAAAACACTTCACACAATGCAAAGTAGCCCACAGGAATGGCTACTAGGAACTTGGCAAAGCAATAACATGTCTATGGAAGCAGGTGACGTACTGACCTGCAAAAAAGTTGCATAGTGTAATTTTTCTTTGAACATTTGTTTTATTTATTTATTTATTTATTTATTGGTTTGGTTAATCATGATTTACAGGATAAAAGGAGAAGTTCAATTTGTCAACTGGACAAAGTTTGTTTGGTTGAAAACGTTTCGCCACTCATCCGAGAGGCTTCGTCAGCTCTAATAAGAATACTGGTAAGACACTTGCTTATATCTTGCTGCAGGGAGGAGCTAACTAGCTAACTACTTTCCGAAACTATCTCATTGGTTTCCGTCTTTTGTTTCTCTGGCGTCTAGATAACGATCCCTATTCATCCCTACGGCTGTTTTTCACACCTCTGGCCCTGACCTGGCTAGCCCTATTGTTCCCCTGTTTGCTTGATCTAGGCTTAAGAATGGAATTATAGATGGGAGACAAATTATGTCTGACTCCACCATTTCTGTTCAGAGAAGGTGGAGTCAGACATAATTTGTCTCCCATCTATAATCTAGACGCCAGAGAAACAAAAGACGGAAACCAATGAGATAGTTTCGGAAAGTAGTTAGCTAGTTAGCTCCTCCCTGCAGCAAGATATAAGCAAGTGTCTTACCAGTATTCTTATTAGAGCTGACGAAGCCTCTCGGATGAGCGGCGAAACGTTTTCAACCAAACAAACTTTGTCCAGTTGACAAATTGAACTTCTCCTTTTATCATGGATTCTACCTGGACGACTGAGGGACTTTTCACGCATGATTTACAGCTATAGTTTTTCAGTGCTATACTCTCATTTTAGACTTGGTTTAGGCTGGTGGTGGCTCAGAAAGGTTAAAATGTTTGAGAAACACTGGCATAGTGAATCTTTAAAAATACTATATTTTCATAGGGTTAGGTCAGCAAGCTAGCCAGACTTTTCTAAAATCAAAGCAATACATGGTGGTACTTCATGTAATCTAGTCTTTAAACTGCTTGGTAGGAAGAAAAACAAAAGATAATATTGCTCTTGCTGTGTTTGCACCTGGCACTTGTTCTAAAGCTCCCACAAAACCTTTTAATCCCTGAAGAAAATAAAAATTTCAAGAACAAAAATATCTGGCTTAAGGCTGGTTTCAAATACTCACTATCCAGACTGAAACATAAAAGTCCATTTAAAGATTTCGAGTGAAAACCCTGTTGCATTTATCCTCATATTTTCAACTTCTGAGCATACACAGATGTCGCGCTTTAAGCTGTAGCTAACCCCCAGAGGAGCTTAAACCTTGACTGAGGAGACTCTAAAGCAGCAAAAAGCCCCAGAGGAAGTGGATTTTTTACATGAATGGCAGCGATAACGTTTGTTTTACCCCTGTGATGCCTCCACTGAGCCTTAAGTGTGAGATCGGGTGGAGGAGCAGAGCCAAACGCACTAACTTTTGGATTTATATAAAGTAGCCCTGTGCCCTGGGACAAGCTTCTCATCTTTTTACAGGTCTAAAACATGAATAAGTGTGGGAAAAAAACCCAAAAAAACACTGCCTTTAGAAACACAGGAGTAAAACATAACCAAATGCCTCACGGTGTCACAGTGAGTGCAAAGCTCTGAAATGCAAAACTTATTTTTTATACTTATTCTACCCTTTATTTTTCTATCCTCATTATAGTTATGCATTGTTTCATATTCACATGTTTTAGTGAACAGCTTTAAAGGCTTCGTGGGGTATTTCCAAGGTACGTATACATTGTTGTAGAATAATTAGAATCAGATGTGTAAAAAGAGGCGAGAGGAGACTTAAAAGTCCTATTGCTCATGATTTTCTCTTGTGAGCTTTAAGCCATGTCATAATGTTATCTCATGTACAAAATGCCTGGAGTTATGTTTTGTTTCATTCACACATGTTTGAGTAACACACTATTATTAGTTTGTCTACATCTTCAAAGCTCAAAATGCTCTGCTCCACCTTGTGATGTAATGAAAATAATAATAATAATAATACATTTTATTTATTTTGCGCTTTTCATGACACTCAAAGACGCTTCACAGAGCAATACAATACAATAAAATAAGTCCATAAAACAGTCAAAAATAAAACAAAATGAATTAAAATAGCAAATAATTTAAACAATAAAAACAGCTTTAAACAGATGGGTCTTGAGGTTTTATTTGAAGATGGTGAGGTCTGTGCAGTCTCGGAGGTGTTGAGGTAGAGTGTTCCAGAGGGTGGGGGCAGCAATAGAGAAGGCTCTGTCTCCCCAGGTTCAGAGCTTGGTCCTGCAGGGGAGGGACAAGAGGTTTGAATGGGAGGAGCGGAGACAGCGGGATGGGGTGTGGCGGTGGAGCAGGTCTACGAGGTAGGCTGGGGCCAGTTTATGGAGGGCTTTGAAGGTGATGAGGGGAACTTTGAACTGTATGCGCTGAGGGATGGGGAGCCAGTGGAGGTTCTGGAGGACAGGGGTGATATGTTCACGGGAGCGGGTGTGTGTGAGGAGACGGGCAGCAGAGTTTTGAATGTATTGTAGCTTATTGAGTGTTTTGGAGGATGTACCGTAAAGAATGCTATTGCAATAGTCTAATCTGGAAGTGATGAAAGCATGAATGAGTGTTTCAGCGGCAGAGAAAGAGAGGGACGAACGGAGGCGGGCAATGTTTTTAAGGTGGAAGAAAGCAGACCGGGTTATTTGGTTGACATGCTGTTCAAATGTGAAATTGGTGTCAAAAAGAAAATCAAGGTTACAGATGACAGGTGATGGAGAGAGTGTTAACCTGAAAATTTTGGATGGATTTTGTAATGTTTTTTGGACCAATTATCATTATGTCTGTTTTTTCACAGTTGAGTTTGAGAAAGTTCTGTTGTAACCATGTTTTGATATCAGTTAGACAGTGGGTGAGTGTGGAGTGAGTTATGGCGTTGATGGATTTGGTGAAAATGCACAATTGTATGTCATCAGCATAGCAGTGGAAATATAGACCATGTCGACGGATGATATTACCAAGGGAGATGAGGTAGAGGATGAACAGGAGTGGACCAAGCACCGAACCTTGGGGAACACCTTGGAGCAGAGGAGCAGTGGAGGATGAGCAGTTGTTTACCATGACATACTGTTGACGGTTTGTGAGGTAGGATTGAAGCCAGGACAGAGCAGATCCAGTGATGTTGAAGCAGTTTTTGAGACGAGAGAGGAGGATGGAATGGCTGATGGTATCAAATGCTGCAGTGAGATCCAGGAGTATGAGGACGGAGAGCTGACCAGAGTCGGAGGAGAGGAGGATATCGTTACAGACTTTGACCAGAGCTGTTTCAGTACTGTGTAGTTGTTGAAAACCAGATTGGAAGGGTTCAAAGTTTATTGGAGTTTAGATGTGATTTTAACTGAGAAGCTACCACAATGAAGGGAATGAATGAAAAGGCACCTTTAATTCAGTAAAGATTGGCAATTCCAGGGCTGAATCTGAATGATTCTAGTGAAGGTGTATGGAGTTTAAAGGGATATGCCACCCCCAGGTCAAATTTGGGCATCTCCCCACAGTCCAGAGACTAAAATAAGTGGTGGAAAGTGTTTTCCTGCTCACCCAGCCATTGTCCGAGTCTGTCGCCACTGACCGCCGCGGTATCTGGTGCTCCTCCGCCTTAGACTGGAGTCTAACGTCGCCAGAGAAAGATTTCGGCCAAAAGGAATTCATTTGCTCGATGCGTTTCCCAATTACTTTGTGTGTAGTGCGCATTCATATCGAGTGCAAATAAATGTGCAAATCAACACGGAGAGCTTGCCTTGGTCATTTTGGGTGGGAACTATTTTCCAGTGCGGAAGAATACAGCCGTATCACGCAGCACGCTGCCAGGGGAATCCCAGTTACGCACCGGGAAGGGAGTTCCCCTGTTGCACAACTGTGGGGAGATGCCCAAATTTGACCTGGGGGTGGCATATCCCTTTAAAAGCACAGTGGAGTAGTTCCTGTAGAACAGAACCTGAATATGAAGGATTTGTGTGTGTAAATAAAACAAATCACAACTCCAGGTATGTTTGTGATGAGGAAACAGCATTAGGACATACTGTAGATCAGAAAATAGTGTAATATGGGCCCTTTAAGCAGGACAAGTTTATTTATCAACACACTGGGGTAGTATTGTCCATTCAAACCTGGCTATGCTTCCCCTGTAGGGAGTATTATAACCTCATATGATGACATAGGCCAAATAACATGAGCTGGAGCTGTCCATGGTACAGACATGCAATTTCTCATCATACAGCTCTGGAAAAAAATAAGAGACCACTGCATTTTTTTTTCTGAAATCAGCATTTCTACATGTATTACAGCCATTCCATTCCAGCGTCTGTTGAATTCCAACACAAACACAAAGCTGAGCTACTTCAGTTCTTGCACCAGGAGTGGAATAAAGTCACCCAAGAACAATGTGAAAGACTTGTGGAGAGCATGCCAAGACGCATGAAAGCTGTGATTAAAAATAAGGGATATTCAGACCCTCCAGGAATTCGCGTTGTTGCGATTTGCAACTTCAACGCAACTTCAGCCAATTCCCGCGAATTCAGGGCGGTGTTGCAATTTTGACCAATCACCGCAACTTTCCCGCAATTTTTACTAATTTTGACCAATCATCGGCGACGTATTGAACGCCGACCAACTTCCTTCTGTGTAGGAGACATAACTGAGATGAGGTGCACGGTGCGTTTGTGTGTGTGTGTGCGGCAGAGGCGGTGGGTCACGTGAGTGTGGGTGTGTGCACGTACGGAAGTGTGTGCGTGTAAAAGCGCGCGCTCACCTGTCACACAGAGGAGAGAGTCAGGGTTGGGGTGTAGCCGTATTTTTTGTTGACCACAAACCATTCATTCATCTTTCACGTTAATCTGTTCATCCTGCTGGTTTTCATGAGTTCCATTTCATCCTGCTGCGCTGTCATAGCTGTGTGCGCTCTTTTTGTAATAAATGCACAAAACGCATATCTGGATCTCAACGTATCTGTCACCATAGCCTCCTCTTTGCGCGTCACAAATCTGCGAGCCATAGGACCCAACCTCATATTCTCGGCGGCTAAAAGGTTTGAGTTTGAAAGCCGCAACATTCTGCTTTACTTCCATGTGACGAAACAAAACTGCGGCCGTGTCCCAGTTCCCAGAGCGCACAGCTCGGAGCGCGGCCCGAAGGGGGCTCAGACTGCAGTCAAGGCGGTGCACACTTGCTCAGCCCCGACTGCAGTCCGCGGACCGCTTAACGACTGCGGTCTTCGGACCGCGTGTTAACTGCGCATGGGACAAAAAAGAAGTGGGACAGCAGTCGTTGCGCCGGTGTTCTGGCGAAATGTGTGATGCACATGCCCTTCGGGCCACGCTCTGAGCTGCGCGCTCTGGGAAATGAGACACGGCTTCTAATGGCAAAGAAACATGTCTGCGGCGCCATTTGCCCTCTAAAATAACAGCAAAAGACTGGGCGAAACAGTTCCCCTCCTAGTAGTCATTTATTTTCGATGTTGGTAAGGTTGTTTTAGGACCATATCTGTGATCTCTGTGTCTTTGTATTATTCTTTGTCAGTAATAACTCAGTATTCAAAATATTACTCAATTTTAATTACAAAAAGCGAAAATCGCAACTATTTATCGCAACTTTCACTTCCTCCCGCAACAAAATCGCAACAAAAACCTTAAAGGCACCGCAACTTTCATCGCAACTTTTTGGAAAAGCTCCCGCAAATTCAGGCATTTTAGCCCGCAACGATCACAAAAAATGCCCGCGAAATCCTGGGGGGTCTGGATATTGCACCAAATATCAATTTCTGAACTCTTCTTAAGTGTAAACATTAGTATTATGTTGTTTTAAAATGAATTTGATCTTGTTTCTTTGCATTGTTTGAGGTCTGAAAACATGTATCTTTTTTGTTGTTTTGACCATTTGTCATTTTCTGCAAATAAATGCTCTAAATGATATTTTTATTTGGAATTTGGGGGAAATGTTGTCAGTAGTTTAAAGACTCAAACAAAAATGCTCATTTTGCCCAAACACATATACCTATAAGAAGTAAAATCAGAAAAACTGATAATTTTGCAGTGGTCTCTTATTTTTTTTCCAGAGCTGTATATTCAACAGCTTTACCAAGGCTAAACCACGCACACTTTTAATAACAAAAAAAAAAGAAAAATATCTTCAGAATATGTTGAGAAACTGAGAATTAGTTTGACGGCCTGCCACGATAATTACTATATTGACTTATTGTTCAATATATGAAAGCTGGAGCTCAGTTTTTATAATGTGTACTTTTTCTTTGCAATAGTGGGGAGTGGAGGAGATTTTAGCATTTAATGTAATAAAGTAAGATATGAGCTGTAGAGAGCTATACAGCTACGGCTAATTATCTGTTAATTCTCCCATTTCTCTGTTATAGCACAATAATTTTAATTATATTGTCTATTTAAAAATTGGTTGGATTATCCTGCTTTGTGTCAATAGCATAAAGTAGTTTGTATATTATAGTTTATCACAGTAGATCTTTGTAGAAATAGATCAGGCTTCAAAATGTGTTATTGTGACAGGCTTAATAGTGGAACACAAAATAAAACAAATGACTGCAGGAGAGAGTTTTGACCTGAAATATAATAATACATATAATCACATTTCTCACAGATCCTTGTTACATATTCTAATCGTTCAGTAGCTTCTGGCGTCCATCTGGAGCAGTTCATTTCAAGCCTACAAAGAAAATGATGGATTTCGTGCTTTAAGTCACACAGGATTGCCAATTTTTCTGCTGGCGTCTGATAAATGAACGGAAATTGCTTTGCATCCCAACAAGATAAAATGCTTTACTATGTACAAAACAATGACAAACGATTGAGTCCAGACATGATAACATTATGAAGATTGAAAGGTTGTTTTTCTAATAAATGTTGGGATAGTTCTGGGTTAAAGGTCCTATATTATACAAAACTGACTCTTGTGAGCTTTAAAGGTACATTGTGTAACTTTCCTGGTAGAGTCCACCAAATTCTTTTCTGCGTGGTGATGTTATTGCTTTGTCTGGAATGTGTGTAGAATCCCTCAGTCGTCCAGGAAGAATCCATGGCAAAAGGAGAAATTCAATTTGTTGGACAAAAGTTTATTTGGTCGAATACGTTTTAGAGCTCATCCAAGCCAGGTCAGGTCCAGAGGTGTGAAAACACCCATTATGGCACTGAATGGTTCCGCTAACAAGACCCCACACTCCACTCCCACTGCATATTTAATTGGCCTACCTAAAACTATTTTGAAAAATTGGGGTTCTTACTCTCGTCATCATCTGCCAACAAATCTGGCATGTAACTAGGCCTGGTGGCATCACCTGCTTGTCTCCTTGGAGATAATCAATGCCATACTGTGAACACTCTAGGAAAAGTAAGGAAGACAAGCAAATGGCAGACCCTCCACCTGAAAAGTTACATAGTGCACCTTTATTAAGCCATTCTGCATATAGGGACACAAAGGTAAACATAAAGTTTCATCTTCAAGTATGTTTTGCCAGATATAAGGTAATACTAGTGTAGTGACATTTTCTTCAACAGAAACAACTGCATTTCTAGAAGTTTTTATTTGTATATTTCTGTTTGCTCAAACTACAAACACGTTCAAATATACCATCAGCCTTTTCAGCAGGTCTCAAACTGTAATAAAAATATGGCAAAAGGAGAAATTCAATTTGTCAACTGGACAAAAGTTTATTTGGTCGAATACGTTACGCAGCTCATCCAAGCTGCTTCTTCAGTTCTGGTCAGACGCTGGTGGACACTGCCTATATATTATCTGTCTGCAGGGAGGAGCTAACTATAATGAAATTACTTTGAAACTACTACACCTACATGTTTTCAGTTTCTGGTAGGCCTATTAAGAAAGAAAGAAAGAAAGCTATGCCTTTATTAGTCCCACAGTGGGGAAATTCCAGTTCTGCATTTAACCCATCCTGTTATCAGGAGCAGTGAGCAGCACATTACTGCGCCCGGGGACCATCTCCATGATCTTCTTGCTTCGGCTTGGTCAGGACCAAAGCTGGAGGTACCTATGGTGCATGTTTTGGGTTGGTGGGGGAAACCGGAGTGCCCGGAGGAAACCCACCCAGACACGGGGAGAACATGCAAACTCCACACAGAAAGGCTCGGGTGACCCAGGGATCGAACCCAGACCATGCATGCAAACTCCACACAGAACACACACAGAAAGGTCTGGGCGACCCGGGGATCGAACCCGGAACCTTCTTGCTGTGAAGCATGAGTGCTACCCACTCAGCCACCGTGCTGACCTGAGGTTACTCGACCTGACCAGAACTGAAGAAGCAGCTTGGATGAGCTGCGAAACGTATTCGACCAAATAAACTTTTGTCCAGGTGACAAATTGAATTCCTCCCTTTGCTTTGCCTGGAATGTTTCAAAGTATGGTATTAAACCTTTCTATGTTCATGGAGACCAAACCAGACCAAGTTACAGGTCAGATCTGTTGAAAGGCAACCCCACTCACAGTCAAAATGACTAAGCTATAAAACCACCTGTAACTTAATAAATGTGAGTCTGTTAAATGTTGTAATTTGAAACTTTCCAGGCAGAGCAATGACATGTCCATAGAAACAACCATCAGACAGACCCCCAAGCAAAAAGTTACACAGTGCACCTTTAAGTCATGTTAGGTGCAAGGTGTATGGAGTTTAAAAAGACAGTGGGGCACTTCTTGTATTAACACATGACATCACAAGGTGGAACTGTGTGTTTCCTGTTTGAAAGAACTCAGCCTAAATATGTTGGATTTGTCATTATAACACAGATCAGAAAATAGAACAACATGGGCCCTTTAAAAATTTGAATATTATGCTGAGCTAATTGATACAATGACCTTCCACGAGGCTATAATGAAGTGCTGATTGCATAATTTAATAAAAGTAGTAATACCTATTCAATGTCAGTCGGAGCACAGTTCTAAAATGTCAGATCTCTCCAAAGCACTCTGAACTGCACTACAAACTGCTGGTTTGTAGATCACTGAAGACTTGTTTACTTGAATTGCTTTTACAAATGTCAAACACATTTGTCCTGTACTGGCACACTGAGCAGTGAAAGGTAAAAAAGATACCCAGATACTCGTGCTATAAAACATGTAAATAGGACACAACATCGATCTGAATGATTATAAGACCAAGTGGAACTGCCATACTACCATTATTTGAGTTGAAATTTACATTACTTGCAGTATTGTAGTTTTTTTGTTCCTTAGTATTCAAATTGAGTTTTGTATTTTGTAATTATTTTCTGTGTCACCTGCTTAGGGACAACAGATGCAAATGAGCATTTTTGCTATTATCCGGCATATTTATACTGTAATTACAGATGTTCATTAATATGTACTGTCTCTATCAAATAAATAAAAGGTGTTTGTTTGTTGGTTGAATATATTAACATGAATCACTTGTTTGTCCATGCTTTATTAAGACTAATTAAAGGATCGTTATTAAAAAGCTGTAACCAAAAAACAACTCCCGGTATATTTTTTGATGAAGAAACATTATTTGCACTGCATGAAGGGCCCATATTACACTGCACTCTGATCTATGTTATTAAGTTGTTTCTTCATCAAAAACATATCTGGAGTTTTGTTTTGTTTCATTCACACATACTGTATTTAACAGACATATACTGTACTTCATATTAAGGCTGAGGTCTTCTCTCAAACGGAAAACACTCCGTTCCACCTTGTGTTGTCATGTGGTAATACAGAAAGTAGTGCTGTCAGGCGATTAAAAAAATGAATCTAATTAACTACAGGATTTGTAATTAATTTATCTAATTAATCGCATTTTAATCTTGTGAGAGAAAGAGAGTGAGAGAGAGTGAGTGAGAGAGGCAACCCACTTTGCGATTGAGTTTGTCAGTTTTTCTGTGGTCGCTTCGCTCATTCGTTTCCCAAATTCTGCAAGTGTGGTTTGCTGGTTTGGTGGTTTGTTGATGTGCGCTCACACTCGCGCTATCACCGGTGACAATGGAACTTGTCCAGCCGTGTTTATCGTTCAAATGATTCGTCAGGCTGGAACAGCTTCGGTGTTCAGAAAATTCTTTTTGACAAAAGCTACAAACCACCACATTCTTGTTGATAGTCCCGTCTTCGTTCTTTTTCTGGCAGCGATTTGTTTACCGCACACCAAATTTAAAATGCGTGCACATTGGATTGCCACTCATAATTAATTGTGTAAATTTTTATAATGCGTTAATTTGCAGTGTAATTAATTAATCTAATTAACGCGCTAGACTGACAGCCCTAACAGAAAGTGCTGCGTTTTTAAACTCCATACACCTTCACTAGAATCACTCGGATAATTTCAGTTCTGGTATTGCCTATATCTACTGAACAAAAGGTAAAGGATAGCTGTTAGGGTTGCCAACCGTCCCTTGAAAAACGGAATCGTCCTGTATTCAGAAACAAAATTACGCGTCCCATATGGAGCTGAAAAGGGACGCACTTTGTCCCGTATTACCGTGTGAATCAAAAATAGTGTCTAAAACAGGGTGCCCAATACATCAATCTACCAGTCGACTGGTGTCGAATACTATGACACCGGTCTTGGTCTCGAGATGAGTGCAATCATATTTCATTACAGCCGCTGCCGTTAGCAATAAACTTTTACCGGTGTGCAGACCACGCGGAGCTTCGCACTGCAGCCTGCGCACACACCACGCGCGCTGCCAGCGCACGCAGCTTGTTCGCTACTCACGTCCTCCTTTTCACACTGTCACTCTTCCCCGCGTATAGCATAGCACAGGCTCCTCCTCAATGCCTTTGATTAGAAGAGCAAGACGAAATGCAAAGCAAAAACTAATCTAAATTTATGTTACAGTGTCCGCACAGAACAGGCCTACAGCACACAGCAGGTCTAGTGTGACATGTGGTGGAATTTTGCCTAATAAAAGTGCACAAATGCATCTGTTTGTCACATGTGTTTGGTAAATGTGCAGAGGCTGGTAAATACCACTGCAAAACCAGTAAGAGAATGTGACTCCACGTAGGAAGTTGAAAAAACAGGTTAAAAAAAAATCAAAAATCAAAGAAGGGGTCCTCAAACTGTGGGTGAGGGTCCAAAAACGGGGCACAGAGTGTTTAAGTGCAGTGCAGTTTGCTTATCTTATTTTAAGATTAAAATTAACATTTATCAGATAAAATGGAGATAGATTTATGAAAACATATTTATGTGAGTCACCCTTTTCCCACATGAAGATCATTAAGCCCAAGTACTGTTCCACCATGACTGATGATCATTTAGAAATGTGCTTGAGTCTGGCTGTCAGCAGCTACTGTCCAGACTACACATCCTGAGCTGATTCCATCCAGTGCAAGTCACATTTTGTGAGAAGGTCACGCAAAGTGGGATCATCAAGAGGGAAAGGGAATTTTTCCCTCCAAAATGGGTGGGAAAGTTTTTATTGGCTAGAATGACCCCAGATTGCATCTCAGAGCATTTAGAGTTCAAAAATTTCAAAAAGTTCAAAAATTAAAAAGCTAGGGGGGTCCGGGGGCACCCCCCCTAGCTTTTTAGTGACTTACAGCTTTACTGGTCACAAAGTGACAGCTTTACTGGTCACATTCATCCCTGTTTATATTAATTTATACAGTATTAAGTTAAGCAGGACAGATATTTCTTTTATTCTGTTGATTTTGTTATTTTGTATTAAAAATAAATTGCTGATAATTATTTATTTTCCATGTGTTCATATCACTCAAATATGCATCTAATTAAATTCAGGTTTGAGTCAAATACTTAAAAAATCGCTTCACACCTACAAAAAATGGCTAAAAACATTCATTACACCACGAAGGGTGAAGGCAATCGGGCCGGGCAGTCCTGCCGATGAGGTGCCCCTTTTTTTTTTTCAGGGAGTTGGCTTGAAAACTACAACTACATACATGACAAGGTGAAACAGAGTTTTGGAGATGTAAGCAGACTAATATGGCGGCACGGTGGCTGAGTGGGTAGCGCTCATGCTTCACAGCAAGAAGGTTCCGGGTTTGATCCCCGGGTCGCCCAGACCTTTCTGTGTGTGTTCTGTGTGGAGTTTGCATGCATGATCTGGGTTCGATCCCCGCGTCGCCCAAGCCGTTCTGTGTGGAGTTTGCATGTTCTTCCCGTGAATGGGTACCGGGCACTCCGGTTTCCCCCATCAACCCAAAATCAAAAATCCTCCAGCTGAGGTCCTGACCAAACCGAAGCAAGAAGATCATGGAGATGGTCCCCGGGTGCAGTAATGTGCTGCTCACTGCTCCTAATAACAGGACGGGTTAAATGCAGAGAAGAATTTCTCCTGTGTGAGATCAATAAAGTCACGTCTTCTAATAAAGTGTTACTCAAACAAGTGTGAACCAAACAAAACACAACACTCCAAGTATGGTTTTGCAATAATATTAGTATCATTAAGTTAACAAGCTTTCAAAGAGGTATTATATTTCTCCAAATGCACATAGTAATATTAGTAGCATATAATGTGGCCTACAGTGCTTGCACAATATCCACAGTCTGTCCATGTTCCCCAGATATATCATTGTTGTCCGTGACCGTATCTCAATGAAATATCCAAAGCCCCAGGCCACATATGTGCCTCTGCTACATGAATCACTTCCTCATTTTTCTTCTTCTACATGCCCAGCGAAGGTTGCACGCCACCTGGGCCTTGTTTGTTATGTTTCCAGGACACATTTATGACCCCCGCCTCTCTCCGTACCTGCCTGTGCCAAATCCATTTGAGGCCGGCAGACTGACCAAACTACTTCCTGATAAAATGGCAACAGAAGAAATGAATATTGCGTATCCATGGGGACCGAAGGAAAACAAGATGGAGGACAGCATGTGGTAGAATAACCGTATAGGCAGCTAGATCAGGTTAGCTTCTGTGACCCGCTGCCATTCTAAAAAACAAGCTCCATCCATCATGACCTCTGTGAAAACCTGCTAAAATGAGTTTGTCCTGTCTCGATACCAGGACTTAACTAAAAGGTCACGACCCCTATAAAAGAAATACAGCTACACCAGAGCTTATTAAAGGACACAAATAAGGTAAATGAACATGAGATGGTGTGCGGCAGATGAAAAAAACAACAACGGGCTTCTGTGTTGCCTCTCTCTGCTGTCCACGCTAACACTGCATCCCATTTCTCTGTCTTATCCCTTCGTCTTACCCCTACCCCATTGGTTTTGCGCATTCATGTGAGGGCAAGGGGTGTTGATCAAGGGCCTGGGCCACGACCGAGGGCTACATACCCCTTGAAACGAATTAAGCTCTTGACCAGAATGGAATGAAGGGGTACGCCTACAAGCTCAGACAGGTTTTGGGATCAGGATGGCAGCGTCACATCAACCAGCCGAGTCTCTTAAATGTATTTTCAGCAGTTGTAATTATCGATTAACAGTTTAGCATGGTTTACAATTATGACTGTTGTTGCGATTTTAATTGTAGTGATGTCTGTTTAGCTGACGTTATTGTTTTCATTGAACTTTCATGTCTAAACAAGCTATTTTTTTTGTCGAGCTGAGGTACCCGATAATCCTTGACATTTGTTTACGTTTGTTTGCGTCGCCTCTGTAGATGTATCAGCCAGGTAGAGGCAAGAGATGATGACGCAAAAAGTAATCAAGTGGTGTCCCATTTCTTACAGGAACATTCGTACCTCGAGCCCTCTCATCTCGGTATCGAGAGGCAAGACAAAGATGTAGATAAAGGGAAGGGGTAAAACAGAGCAATGGGACGCAGCCTCAGTCCCTACCCCTTCAGAGCGCTATCAGGTTTGAGAAGTTGTAGTGCATTATTTTACATCATTCGTTTGTATATTTATGGAAAACTGTCATGAGGGAGTACTGGTGACGTAGGCTTATGGGCTTGGAGTTGGACAGAATTGCACTGCTAAGCGTAAGGAGGATTTGAACAGCGCCCAGGAGAGATCGCTGCAGCTTTTCTATGATACTCCTTCTTTAAGCTAGGAAGAGGTTTTCTGGACACAGAGTGAAAACACAGCGCTGCTATAGTAAAATATTCACTGTTTGTTTACAGCGTAGTACCTCCCTTATCCATCCATGCGCATTGTACAAAGGTGTTTGTCAGTGGGATGCCTCGAGGGCTATAGGGGCCCATATAACAGCCTCTACACAACATTGCTTTGCATATAGTGGGAGGCGATGCAGATGGGAAAGTCCTATTGGAGCTGAACCTATAAATATGAATCAGTTGTATCTTTGTTGTTTATTTTCAAAGTTCACAATGTCACAATGCAGTAACCTGCGGTGGTGGGCGACCGCAGTGCCGTACCAGGGGACCTATTTCCAGCTCTTCAGTAAGGACAAATTACAGGGTTGCCTCTCTCCACATTTAACACATACAAAAGACTACAAAAAAACAAAAAAACCAAACACTGAGTACATAAATAAATGTCAGTCAAGTCCAGTCCTGTCACAATGTTGAAAAAAGGTGCCACATCTATGAACCTGTATGTTTCAAATTGTTGGAGGAAAGTGGAAAACAGAAAAAACAAACTAACAAACAAAAAAAAACTCGGCTTTGAACCCAGGACCTTCTAGCTATAAGATTATTCATCATTAGTTTATTATTGATCTGGAGATGGTTGGAAGGTTGGCATTAAGACAATATCTTGCATTTATTAAAGGTGCACTGCGTGACATTTCTAGTGGAGGGTCCGCCATAGGGCTGAACGATCTATTGTTTTAGATCAAAAATTGCCATCTCAGACAACACGATTTTGGGATTGTTAAAGTTAAAGCTTAAATCGTTAAAGATCATTAAGATCGTTAAAGTTTTTTGCAGTGCTCCTAACTGACCCAGGTTTTGTTTCGTCAACTATTTCACACATGTATGCCGCCTCCCTGCCACGCTGCTAAGCTCACCAATCAGAAGCGGCAAGTACACAGGTCACGTGTTCTCGACTACAATCAGTGTAGCTGGTCATCTATTTCAGAAATGGCTTCAGCAGGAACAAGAAGCAGAGTGGCTACAGTTTTGAATTGCTTAGAAGAGAAATGCCGTGTGTGGCGTGTGTCACACTCTTAAAGCGTGAGACTTGAGAGCCCTGTCTGTATGACAGAAGCAGCCAACAACACCAGGAGATAATGACACACATTACATCGCCAAGGAAATGGTGCCTGTAAACACGGTCACCAAAGAGTCATTTAAAAGTCTCCTCCGCACGATGGATAGGAGGTATATGCTTTCCCTCTGTTGTTAGCTGACAAACTGTTAGCATAAGGCTAGTTTACATTACAAACGCTATAGAAAGGCTATTGCGATTAGCATTGCTATATTTAGCATCGCTATATTTAAGTTAAGTCTAAGTTGCGTTGTATTTTATATGTTTGTTATAAAATACAACAATCAAGCCCCTTGAGCCATAAAAGACTGACCTTGTACCACTTTAAGTTAAAAGACTTTTTTGCTCTACTTAAGACATAGATGCTCTTTTCTCTGCTCTTCAGGTGTAATAACTGTGGTTGCTCAAGCACTCAATGTAGCCTATGTACAGCATGTTTCTTTTTAATAAATAGAACTACATTTGAAATAAACTACAGGGGGTCCTCGGGTTACGACGGTCTCGGGTTACGACGTTTCGTGGTTACGAACGCGCCCCCATTAAAAAAAATATGTATATATTACACGTCATTCCGTCTTACACGGTTTAGCGTGGTAAGAGATGTAAACAAACGCGAACGGCGCGCGGCGCACGGCGCAAGAATACGCTCTGTTGTGGTTGTAGGGAGAAGAAGACGGCCTCATGTGCGTGCCCAATGTGGGCGGAAGTACCTGATGTGGGCTCTGATCTGCTCCTATGAAAGCGGCAGTGATAACCAAGCAGCGTAGTGGTCTAATTATTGAGATGGAAAGGTTATTGGTGCTTTGGTTGGAAGATCAAAGGCAAAATCCGGTTTACGACGAAATTCGGGTTACGACGCGTCTTAAGAACGGATCAACGTCGTAACCCGAGGACCCCCTGTATTGACTTTGGTTTTCATTCTTGCGTTACAGTTTAGTGGAATTTATTGTTTGAATGGTGTGATGTAAGTTTCTGTGATGTTTGCAAATGTTCATGTGCACTGAAACTTAATTTGAAAAAAATTGTGGATGAAATCAAAATCGCAATATCTGCCAGAAAACTCACAATTCAGTTTTTTCTTAAAATCGTTCAGCCCTAGTCCGCCACCTGCTTGGCTCCATGGAAATGTCTAGAAAGTTTAAACCTATATTTCTCAAGGGAGACAAGCAGGTTACAGCACTAAGCTACATTACAATTCAGATCTGTGGAGAATCACCCCTATACACAGAAGGAATTATTGTATGTTGGAGCAACAAAAACACCTGTAATGAATAAATGCTAGATGGATTTCTATACCAGGCAAACCAATAACATCTCCATGGAGACAAGTAGATGGCAAGTATCAAACACCCACTGCTCTTGACAGTTTGCTTCAGCAGCATTGAAGAATGGATCAAATTTTGCTACAGACTGTGCCTTGAATGTAACTGCTCAAAAAAACATTTTAAAGCATACATTCTCTCCACAAATCTGACTTGGCCAGATGGTGTCACCTGTCTCCATGGAAACAGATATAATGCCACGCCATGAAAAAAATCCAAGCAAAGGAATAATATTCATGGAACCAAGCAAGTGTTGGACCATCTACTAGAAAAATGACATAAAATTGCTTTTTACTCAAGCCAACATTTAATAGCTTAAAATAAGCGTAATTATATTGCTGTATTCTTACATTTATACAGTAAAACATGGGACTCAATAAAAAAAAAAAAGTAACATTCAGGTCATTTATGCATTTTTTGCTTTTCAGTAAACCTTGAATAGATTTGATTAATAGCATTGGTAGTAAAGTTCAGTGCAGTTCACTTGGTCCATACTGAATGTAATATTCAAAGAATGAAGCCCTTTCAGCCTCTTTGGTCAGTACAGATGCAGTACAAGCATACAAAGGTTCCATTAGCCCAGTTCCTATTGATTTTGTCCCAATTTGTGAACCCCTGTATAATGTGAATAAGGCTAGGCTAGGCTGTTGTCAAGGTAACGGTGGATGACTTCACTGGTCCACATTGTGTAATACAATACTTAAGTAGTAGTAGAAATAGTTCTTTTCACACACATAGGCTGCTTGGAGTTGTGTTTCAGTTCCTTTGTGTGGAAATCCTGAATTTTTATTTTATCTCCCTCTTCAGAGCTCAAAATGCCTGTCTGGGTTTTGTTACATCATATTGTGCTAATATTTACTGTAAGTTGCTGTACCTGATTGTTAATGTCTTAAAAATGTGAAAAACAAAACTAGTTTTGTAATGGACTAAACTTTCCTCACTAACTTTTATTCATTTTGAGATTATAATTGCTTTTCACAACTCTCAGAGGCCGGAGCAGAGCTTTGCTGAGACAATAATGTTAACAACAACTAGGTTGCTAACGTGCACTTCCTAATTATCAGACTTTATAATTGGATGCAGACAGTACACAGCAGACTTAGAGCTACTAGGGCTAGATTTTACTTATTCCCTTTGTTATTGCACCACCAGGTGTTGGTCTAGCGCCATCTGGTGGCGTTTTATAATTACATCTAATGATTTACTAAAGTCTACATATTTTCTAGCCACATGCATTATTCTAAATGATGTTACTGGTAATTCAAGGACTATGGTATCCACAGTAATTTGAACAAACCCAAAATGCATGACTCAGATGAATAGAGTAAATAAATAGATAACATCAATCAATCCCTTAAGAAACAGTACTACTACTACTACTACTACTACTACTACTACTACAGCAACAACATTAGACTTACACTATATTGCCAAAAGTATTCACTCACCCATCCAAATAATCAAAATCAGGTGTTCCAATCACTTCCATGGCCACAGGTGAATAAAATCAAGCACTTAGGCCTGCAGACTGGTTCTACAAACATTTGAGAAAGAATGGGTCACTCTCAGGAGCTCAGTGAATTCCAGCGTGGTACTGTGATAGGATGCCACCTGTGCAACAAGTCTAGCCGTGAAATTTCCTCACTCCTAAATATTCATTCATTCATTCATTCATTCATTCATTCATTTTACCAAAGTGGAAGAGATTGGGAACAACAACAATTAAGCCACAGTCTGTGGGGTCAGCAAATGCTGAAGCTCATAGTGCACAGAGGTCACCAACTTTCTGCAGACTCAATCTCTACAGACCTCCAAACTTCATGTGGCCTTCAGATTAGCTCAAGAACAGTGTGTAGAGAGCTTCATGGCATGGATTTCCATGGCCAAGCAGCTGTATCCAACCCATACATCACCGAGTGCAATGCAAAGCGCCAGATGCATTGGGATAAAGCACGCTGCCACTGGACTCTAGAGCAATGGAAACGCGTTCTCTGGAGTGACAAATCGCGCTTCTCCATCTGGCAGTCAGATAGACGAGTCTGGATTTGGCGGTTGCCAGGGGAAAGGTACTTGTCTGACTGCATTGTGCCAAATATTAAAGGAAAAGTAACGTTTTTTACAATCTGAGCCTTATTTCGGTAATAAAACAAGTTGTTTTACTCACCCATAGGAATTTGGTGTCATATGGAGCACTTCCGGAGATGTTTTAGATTTGCGATCTCCATCATGTGAGTTCTCGGGGCACTTATTTGCGGTCTCCAAATAACACAAACTTTAGCACTTTTCAAATCATAGAAGCCCGATGTCTTAGTCTACGATTTTGTGTGGTCAAAAGTGGCCTGTAATCCGAGATTTAGCCATAGTTTGGAGTAGATGACGCCAGTGCACATGCGCCCGGGACCCAAACATGAAACGCAAAGCTGTAAACTATGGATAAATCTCGGATTACAGGCCACTTTTGACTCAAATGAAATCGTAGACTAAGACATCGAGCTTCTATGATTTGAAAAGTGCTAAAGTTTGTTATTTGGAGCCCGCACGGGGCATATTACATGCTCGGGGAATATATTATATGCCCCGAGCTATGGCTAGAAGTCGCGCTAGGCTAACCGCAAATCTAAAACATCTCTGGAAGTACTCCATATGACACCAAAGTGCTATGGGTGAGTAAAACAACTTGTTTTATTACCGAAATAAGGCTCAAATTGTAAAAAAAAAAACGTTACTTTTCCTTTAAGTCTGGTGGAGGGTGGATTATGGTGTGGGGTTGTTTTTCAGGAGCTGGGCTTGGCCCCTTAGTTCCAGTGAAAGGAACTCTGAATGCTTCAGCATACCAAGAGATTTTGGACAATTCCATGCTCCCACTTTGTGGGAACAGTTTGGAGATGGCCCCTTCCTATTCCAACATGACTGTGTACCACTGCACAAAGGAAGGTCCATAAAGACATGGATGAGAGAGTTTTGTGTGGATGAACTTGACTGGCCTGCACAGAGTCCTGACCTCAACCTGATAGAACACATTTGGGATTAATTAGAGTGGAGACTGAGAGCCAGGCCTTCTCGTCCAACATCAGTGTCTGACCTCACAAATGTGCCTTTGGAAGAGTGGTCAAAAATTCCCATAAACACACTCCTAAACCTTGTGGACAGCCTTCCCAGAAGAGTTGAAGCTGTTATAGCTGCAAAAGGTGGACCGACATCATATTAAAACCTATGGATTAAGAATGTCACTTAAGTTCATATGCGCGTCAAGGCAGGTGGGTGAATCCTTTTGGCAATATATACTTCCCCGAGTTTCCATCTTCCAAATTTAAACCCATGTGGCGTTCGCATGGACTTTCATTTCTTTTAGACCTTATGGATTATTTATACCTGTCTCAACACCCCTATCTATTTGTAAAAGTAGTTGGGCTCTCTACATGTAATTTCTCTCCATGCACCCAGACAGGTTTCATTGACAATCCTGGGCAGCCAATCATCAGAAGTAATGAAGCATAGTGTCCCGGGGATGTGACAGGAAATTCAGATTTGTCTTTAGTCATGGCAGCTTGAAAAAGTGCAAAAGCAGCTCAACACATCCACAGTAGCCACAATGCTAGCAGTGGGGTGCTATTGGCTTTTTACTTGGCTCATAAAGACTACAATAAACTGCGTCAGGCTAATCAAAACATATGCTAGAATAGGGGCTGACAAGAGATCGCTGTCTGTCGGAGTAATGGGGCACTATAAAAAGCAGTTTTGAGTCTAATTGTGTTCATTCTGTTGTGAATAGGGTGTTTAGAGTGTTTATTGTAGTATATGGGGCAATGGATAATAGACAATGTTTTTTTTATACTAGACATAAAAAATCACTTTTTTTTTTGCTAACTCCAGTAGTGATTGAAACATACTGTAGGGTGAGTCCTAAGACAGTTTCAATAGTCATAATTTTCCTTCTATGTACTTAATTTTCTTAAAGGTGCACTGTGTAAAAGGTCCCTAAAGTTGCATCACCTCTTTCTTTCCATGGAGATATTGCCTGGAATGTTCCACAGTATGGCATTACACTATCTCTACAGACAGCAGGTGACACCACAGGGCCAAGTTACATGTCAGATCTGTGGAGAGGTGAGCTCACTCATCCTATTCCAGAAAAAACACAGGCAGGTGGCAGCCCCTCCACCAAAAAAGTTGCACAGTGCACTTTTAAGTTATTTTGTACAATCTCATCTTTTATATTGTCTTAACACCACAGGACAAATAAGTTATTGTCTAATATTTATTGCTTTTCCAAATGAAAAAAAAAATCAACAAAATTTTGCAGAAAAAAAGGGAAACAACAGCTTTTTATTTCACTTGTTTCTTGGTGCCATGGAGACGACCTTTTTGGAGCAATAGAAATATTTGGACCCTTCTCCAAATCCTGAGTGAGAAACAGTGCAGGAGCAAAATCATTTCACTTAATAAATGTGAAGGTAAATAAAGGTACACTATGTAACTTTTCTGGTGGAGAGCCCACCTCTTGCATGTTTTTTTATTATTTTATTTAATAGAGACAGTGCATATTAATGAACATCTACAACATTGCAGTGTAAATACGCCAGATTATAGCAAAAATGCTAATATCCATCTGTAGTCCATAGGAAGGTGACACCACAGAAAAATATGTCTACCTCTACATATTCATTTTTTATTTCACCTGTTTCTTGACGCCATGGAGAGGACCTTTTTAGAGTAATGAAAATATTTGGACCCTTCTCCAAATCTTGAGCTAGAAAGAGTATAGGAGTAAAATAATGTCACTTACTAAATGTTAAGGTAAATAAAGGTGCACTATATGTAACTTTTCTGATGGAGCTCTAGCATGTTTCTAAGGAGACATCACTGCTTTGTTTGAAATGTTCTGCAGTATGGCATTAAATGTATCTATCTCCATGGAAACAAACAAGTGATGCCACAGAAGTGACCCAGCTCACAACAGTGTTCAAATGACCACTGTTGAAGCCTTGTCTACATTGACCCAGCTCACAGTAAGAATGCATGTTTTTGAAGCTGTTTTGAGGGGGAAAAAACGGCCTGTGACTGAATAAATGCAAAAGAGAAATGGTTAAAGGTCCTGTATTACACAAAAATGACTTGTGACCTTTAAGCCATGTTACAATGGTGTTACCACCTCAAAAACATACCTGGAGTTCTGTTTGTTTCATTCACACATGTTTGAGTAATTCTTTATTATTAGTCTGTCTACATCTCCTAAATTCAAAATGCTCTGTCCCACCTTTTACCTTCAGTTCAGTAGAGATTGGAAATTCCAGGGCTGAAATGTTTCTACTGAAGGTGTATGGAGTTTAAAAACACTGGAGCACTTCTTGTATTACCACATGACATCACAAAGTGTTTTCTGTTTGAGAGAAACCCCTCCTAAATGCCTAAATATGCAGTTTTTGTGTGTTAAACATGTGTGAATGAAACAAAACACAACTCCAGGTACGTTTGTGATGAGGAAACAACATTATAACATTGATCAGAAATGACAGATTACCGAATATTAACTATTAGCAAACACTCTTTCTTATTCTGGATTGAACATTGCAGACAATTCCTAAGGATCTGGTGTTATAAAGGATCTGGTGTTATAATAAATCATCATTATAAAAGATGACTGAGCAAAAGGATACATCAAAAAGTCTGGGTCCTTTGGCTATGCGTAAAGAGAGAGAGACAGAGGGAGAGAGGGACAGACAGACAGAGAGAGAGATAGACAGAGAGTGAGAGAGACAGAGAGAGACAGAGAGGGAGGGAGAGAGGGACACAGAGAGAGATAGACAGAGAGAGTGAGAGGGACAGAGAGAGAGAGAGAGAGAGAGAGAGGGAGTGAGATGGAGAAGGGCAGAGAGAGATAGACAGAGAGAGAGAGAGAGTGAGAGAGAGGGACAGACAGACAAACAGAGAGGGATAGACGGAGAGAAAGAGAGACAGAAAGAGAGAGACAGAGAGAGAGAGAGAGAGAAGGGCAGAGGGAGAGAGAGACAGAGAGAGAGAGAAAATGAGACAGAGAAGGGCAGAGAGAGAGAGACAGACAGACAGACAGAAAGAGAGGGACAGAGAAGGGCAGAGAGATAGACAGAGATAGATAGAAAGAGAGAGAGAGTGCAAGATAAACAGAGAGAGAGACACAGAAGAGTGAGACAGAGACAGAGAGAGACAGAGAGAGTAAGAGAGAGAAAGAGACAGAGAGAGTGACAGACAGACACAAAGAGAGATAGACAGGGAGAAAGAGAGAGAGACAGAGAGAGAGACAGAGAAGGGTAGAGATAGATAGAGAAAGACATAGAGAGAGACCGAGAGAGATAGATAAAGACATAGAGAGAGACAGAGAGAGAGATAGAGAGAGAGACAGAGAAGGGCAAAGAGAGATAGAGAGAGAGCGGGACAGAGAAGGGCAGAGAGGCAGAGAGATATAAAATGAGAGAGAGACAGAGAGAGTGAGACAGAGAAGGACAGAGAGAGAGAGAGAGATATATAGATATAGAGACACATAGAGAGAAAGAGAGAGTGATGTATGGACAGAGAGAGAGAGAGATAGGGACAAACAAAGAGAGTGAGAGAGAGGGACACAGAGAGAGAGAGAGTAAGAGAGAGAGATAAAGACAGGGAGGGAGAGAGATGGGGACAGAGAATGACAGAGACAGAGAGAGTGAGAGAAAGAGAGAGAGAGACAGACAAAGAGTGTGAGAGAGAGAGAGAGAGAGAGATAAAGGGGGAGGGGGAGACAGATGAGATGAGCGACTAATTGCTTGTGGTCTAGATAATTGGTCACGATTATTGTCACTGTTGTGTCACATATGCACCATTACAGAGGGCTGTCCACAGTGGAGGTCGATAATGTGGCAGTACAGGAAATGTCACAGAACATTTATAGAAATATGTAGCCCGCTGAGGGTCATTTGTCTAACAGTGAATCAAAGTAAAAAGAAATCCATGCTCAAGGTTCCTCAGCGGCGTGGTCATGTATTTTGAATAAGGAAAGAAGTAATTATGTGTCTCAAAGGGCTAATAGCAACAGTGGTCATCTTGAAGAAACTCATTAGTATGAGGAAATAGAAGTAAAAATGTGATATATCTAATTGAATGCTGTACACTTGCCTCATGTTATCTTTTACCAAAGAGGTTGACAGCTAATAATACACATAGAAATTAATGTAAAAATAATGCATGCCCAACATTACAGAAATGGTGGCTCCTGATGAACATTTGTTTAAAGGTGCACTATGTAACTTTCTGGTAAAGGTTCCGCCACCTGCTTGTCTTCATGGAAATGTTCTTGCTTTGTCTAGAATGTCCAAAATATGGCTTTAAATGCATCTATTTCCATGGAGACAAGCCTACAATGTCTCCAGACTAAGCTAGAGTTCAGATCTGTGGAGAAGTGAGCTACAGTAACTACCTGTAGGAACGCATGTATTTTTTGAGCAGTAAAACGCCTATATCACTGGTCTACAAGCAAAATGCTTCCGGAACAAAAGCAGTGAAATTTTTCTTGGTTTAGGTCACTAATAAAGAAAAAAGTAAGTCAGAAGTGCTGATTGGCTATAGTATATAGCATATATAGTATATATTCCAAGATATAGTATTGGGTCAAAATAGGAAATTTATGCAAAATAAGGCAAAAACAGTAGTTTATCAGAAGGTACAGTGTGTCTACAAGCAACCAGTTCTATCTGAAAGCCTGTCTGCACATTCCAATACATTCATTTTAATATGTCTAGAGTTTTAACATATATCAATATATTATTATTAGTAGTAGTAATAGTAGTAGTAGTAGTAGTAGTAGTAGTAGTAGTAGTATCAATCATTACATATCTTGAATACATTAGCTAACCAGCAGATTTTCAGTTCATGTTATCAATATAAATGAGATTTAGCCACTTTTATCTTGGAAGCAGTTTGAGTCCAAACATTTGTAGACAAATGATAATTGAATAAATGCAACATATAACCGTTTAATGCTAAACTATGAAATCTTTCAATAGTGTCTTCATGGAAACAATGTTTGGGGGACCCCCTACCTACGTTCCATGTTATAATGTTCTTCCATCATCAAAAACATGTCTGAAGTGGTTTTATATGTCATCCATGCATGTTTGAGTAAACTAGTGATCTCCCGCAGGCCCTATTTGGAGTTTAAAAACACAATGGAGCACTTCCTGTATTACCACATGAAATGACAATGTGGAATGTGGAATATTTTCAGTTTAAGAGAAGAACCAGGTTAAATATGCAGGGTTTGTGTGTTAAAAATGTGTGAATGTAACAAAACACAACTCCAGGTGTGTTTATGATGAGGAAACAACATTATAACATAGATCGGAAAGAGTAATATGGGCCCATTAATAATTGCTTTCCTTTTTGTATGATCAAGTTTAGAGCACAATGATTACTATTATATTAGGCTATTTATTTCCCTTTCAAAGCCATAGCCATCAACATAAGGGTTCAAACAGGCTTTATCTTACATCTGTATAATATAATGTGTTACAAGCAACAGGAGCAGCGGTTGTTTGAGATGAAATGTATTTAATAATTTAACCTTTAGTTGCACATGACAGCTGGCCTGCGGGTGTATGCAGTAAAGGACTTGCACAAGATTGATGCTGCATGGAATTTTCCTAGCGTTTATAGAAAAGTATGGTGGCTATAAAGGGTCATTTATTCTCAGTGAAGTACTTTAACTAGAAATCTATACAATAATGGTACTCGGTGGGCTTTGAATATTGTATGAGGAAGAGATGAATGACATTGTTCTAGGTGAGCGTATTGACCGACAGACCATGGAAGCAGCTCAAGCCACCGTGTTATGAAACAAGACATAGAAATTCAGAAAAAAATAAAAAATAAATACAAATAAGACACATGTATTTAGCTGGGGGCTAACTTTACACATTCAAAATTCTTACTCTATGAGCAAAGTGTAAACAGGCCTATATTAGGGTCACTAGGTACTGCAGTAGTAGTACTATGGCATTATACTAGTTTATCTTGCACTTTTTTTTTTTTTCTTGGTTTATTTTTTATTTGTCAGGATTCTCAATCTGTACAATATCAAAGTCAAATGAGAAAAGTAGTACAAATATACAAAAGAACAATCAAAATTGTAATGTCCAAGAAGGAGTGGGGGGAAGAAAACTTATTTAACCCCACCCCCATTACATCTATACATAATAACATACAGGTATGTAAAGAAAGGAAATATCACTTCCATTTTCACATGGTAATTCTTATCTGTTATGTGCACTTCTTTCTTTTTTACTTGGAGACAAGTAACCATATAGTTTACGGATACAGGACCTGAATACTAGTACCAGCAATGGTAAGAAAGCATATACAGTACCAGCAATGGAGAAAAAACAGATACCATAACGTAAGGAAAAGCACATACAATGATAAGAGATGTTCCAGCAGAACTAGTTTTGCAGAAGACAATGATGAAATTACCTTAGACACTCTCCATATACTGTGACCAGACCATATTTTTGTAATGTAATTTAAATGTATTGACACTTTGGTATTGCTTGTAGAGTTTGTCCAAACTGTTCCAGAGTTTCACACCACGTACAGACATGCAAAAACTTTTTTTAGTGGTTCTCACTTTGGGCAATTTGAAGTCTCCAGTCACTCTCAAGTTGTGGGTTCTCTCACTCAAAGTAAATAGTATTTGCAGATTTTTTGGTAGTAGTTTATGGTATGCTTTAAACATAATAATTGCTGTGTAATACTGAGTAAGGTCTTCAAATTTTAAAAGCTTAGAATGTATAAAAAGATTATGAGTGTGTTCTAAAAACCCAACTTTGTGAATAATCCGTAGGGCTCGTTTCTGTAAGACAATTAGAGGTTTTAGTGTTGTTTGATAAGTATTCCCCCATACTTCAATACAATATGTGAAGTAAGGAAGAATCATTGAGCAGTATAGTGTACGCAATGCATTGTAATCAAGATAATATTTTGTTCTATTTATTATGGAGAGACTTTTGGAGATTTTTGTTTTTATATGTCTGACGTGGCTTTTCCAAGACAATTTGTCTATGATGACTCCAAGAAATTTTATTTCTGCTACTGTCTCAATTTGAACATTTTCAATCATAATTGGTTGTTTTGAGTTTGTTTTTGCATTTCCAAATAGCATAACTTTGGTTTTGTTTAAATTAAGTTATAATTTGCTGTGCTGATGAGTTCATTATAATCATGACTGCTATAGAATATGTTTGTATCATCTGCAAACAATATGAGTTTTAGTGACTGTGATACCTTAAATATGTCATTTATTTATAAATATTAAACAATTTTGGTCCCAAAACAGAGCCTTGGGGAACACCACAAGTAATACCAAGAATATCAGACAAAGATGACCCTGTGTACATATTGTGTTCTTTCAGTTAGATAACTTTGAAGCCATTTCCCAGCAATTCTTCTTATACCATGTTCATGTAATTTTTGAAGTAAGGCTGCATGATTAATCGTGTCAAAAGCTTTCTTTAAATCAATAAAAATCCCAATTGCGTATTTATTTTTATCCAGTGCGCTTGTTATTTCTTCAGTTGCATCAAGTATAGCCATTGAGGTAGTTCTTTTTGTTCTAAAGCCATATTGTCCTTCGTTAATGATTTGATGCTTGTCTATGAAATTTTCTAAACGTGTATTGAAAAGTTTTTCTAGTATCTTTGAGAACTGAGGTAGCAGAGAAATAGGTCTGTAATTAGTAAAGTCATGTTTATCGTCACTTTTGTATATCGGAATTACTTTTGCTATTTTCATTTTATTGGGAAATTGTCCTGATTGAAAAGATAAGTTACAAATGTGTGTGAAAGGTTTTACGATATTATTAATGACCAGTTTGACTATCTCATATTTATGTCATGACAGTCACTTGATGATTTACTCTTGCACATAACAATAATATTCATTACTTCTTTTTCATTTGTGGGAGAGAGGAACATGGTATAAGGATTTCTGTCAATATTATTGTTACCTTGAGCAGCGTCATTTACATGATTTTTTGCAGCCAACTCAGGACCGATATTTACAAAAAAAACTTATTGAAATAATTTGCTACATCTGACCTATTTTTAATTTTATTGTTTTTTACATTAAAGAATTCAGGATATGCTTCCTTATTAGTTTTTTGTTTAATCAAAGTATTTAATACATTCCACATTCCTTTCATATTGTTTTGATTCTCGTACAACATTCTTCTATAGTATAACTGCTTGCTTGATCTAATTATATCTATTAATTTATTTTTGTATTTTTTATATCTTAGTTCTGCTTCCCTAGTTTTTGTTTTTATAAATATTTTATATAAATAGTTTTTCTTTTTGCATGCATTAATTATTCCTTTTGTTAGCCATGGACTGTTCTTACATTTATTGTTTATTTTAATTTCTTTTAGGGGACAGTGTTTGTTGTAATGAGTCATGAATATGTTTAAAAAAATATCATATGCTTTATCGACATCTGTCTCTTCATAAACTTCATTCCAATCCTGAAGCATTAAACTGTTATTGAGGGCTTTTATGTTTTCTTCTGTTTGTATTCGTTTAAAGATTGGTTCACTAGCCTTTTTTTTCTTTTATAAACTCTGAATTAGAAACAATAAAGATAGGTAAATGGTCTGTAATCTCAGAAATAAGGAGTCCACTTGTAATTTGACTTTCCATGTTGTTTGTAAAGATATTATCAATTATTGTAGCACTATGCGATGTTACTCTACTGGGTTTGGTTATTGTTGGGTACAGTGACATAGAAAACATTGTATTTAGAAAATCATCAATACTTTTTTTGCTTTTTTGGGTTTAGTAAATCAAGGTTGTAATCTCCACAAACATACAGATTTTTTTGTTTAACAGCAGAAAACAATTTCTCCATCCATTCAATAAAAATTTCAACACTTGAGCTCGGTGAAATAGTGTGTTCTTAGAGTTTTGTTGATTAGAAGTTCACTAATGGTTAATTTCCTTTTAAATAAAGTATTCCAAATTTAGATAAATTAAATATTGGCTCACCTGTTTGCTCAATTGGTTAAGTGAAAATCTGCCCAGTGTCTGTCTTCTCTTGTGTGTCTTGTTTGAAATTAGCTCTGTGAAATCTGAGCCTTGACCATTTGGTTTGTCTTTGATGTTTGTGGGTTGTTTGAGTGTTAAGCTATAGGAGATGGAGTCATTGTGTGGTGTTAAGGGGAAATCATTATTTGTCAACTGGGAGTTTATTTGGTCGGAAATGTTTCACAGTTCATCTGTGCTGCTTCATCAGTTATTGTGTGGTGCCATTAACGATTAAAATATGAATTCGTTAACTAAACAGAAAAGGGAGTTAGAAAATAGCAGATGTTAGATTGTTAAACTAATTTGAATTTTCAGTTGTTGTAAGCTTAGAGAAATAGATTTGTTAAATATTTTGGGAAGATAGATTGTCTAGAAATTTGAATATGTAAAAGTTGAAATTTGAAGGGGTTAAGTTTAGATGCTGGATGGTGATATATACGTATATATATATTGTTTTTAAGGGGAGATTTTGGTACATAATAAAAAATTCAACACTTGAGCTCGGTGAACGATATACCACACTTACAATTATATTTTTTGTTTTTTCTCTTTGAATTTCTATTGTTAAGCATTCCATAACATCATCTATGGCAACAGTCATATTTGATAATAAAACATATTCTAGTGAAGTATGAATGTATAGAGCAACCCCTCCTCCTGTTTTGCTTTGTCTATTCTTACTTATCATTTTATAATCATCAATATCAAAGTAGGTGTCTGTGTTTTCACTAAACCATGTTTCAGTTATTGCAATAATACTGAATGGATGGGTAAATTGTTTAAGAAAGTCGGTGATGTGGCTAAAATTTGCTTGCATGCTTCTACTATTGAAGTGTATTATTGATACAAACAAACAAACAAACTTTGTCCAGTTGACAAATTGAACTTCTCCTGTTATCATGGATTCTACCTGGACGACTGAGGGACTTTTCACTCATGTATTATTGATAGTTTTCCTTCTAAATTTACATTGCTTTTAAAGAGTTCATGTTCAAAATATGTGCAGTTTTTAACAAAGCCTGTGAAGAAATTTGCATCTGGGTCTATTTCCGCTGGGGGGTCAAGTGTGTCTAGGTCTTCTATAGCAAAAATGTCCAGTTCCTTTTGTTTCTGATGTAGTATTCCTTGTAGTTTTTCCATGCTGTTGCTTTCTTGAGCTGAGTCTGTGGTTGTGATCTGTGTGTTGTGCATTAGGTGTTTATAGAGTCAGTTACCTTACGTGCTGTTAGTATTTTTCCAGTTCCTCTATATTCCTCACCACCAACACTTTCGCTGCTTCCGGATTCCCATTTAGTTTAATAAAGATCTTGCAGTTCCTTGTCCAGGTGTGCTGTATTTTGTGCTCCTTTTTAAGCATTTGCGCTTTTTTTGAAATTTCAGAGTTTTTCTTTAAGTGTTAAGTGTTCATTGATAAAAACGTCAGATCCTTTCAATTTTTGGCCTTGTTTTAAGAGTGCAGTCTTGTTTCTTCTGCTAATGAAGCGCATGATCACGACAGGTGGTCTTCCTCTCCCGGTCGGCAGTGGGTGACAGGCCTCGATGTGCTCCAGGTCGAGGTCTATCCCCTTCCCCCGGAGATGAGCCGCGACCTGTTGCTCCACCGAGTGCACATCTTCCTCACTGGGCTCCTCTCCTCCTCCTCCGGCAACCGCGCGCGCGTACGTGCGGGGCTTGATGTTAATGCCCGTGACGACCACATCGTTCATGCGCGAATATTGCTCCAAATCGTCCACGCGTTTCTCCAAGTCCAAGATGCGTTTCTCTTTATTGGCGTTCTGAATACGTAGCGCCTTTACTTCCTCCATTAAGTCCAAAAGTTTCTCTTGTTGTTCTTTTATTGTGGTGACTGTTGTGGTTAGAGAGTCTATTGCGGGTTTTAAGTCTTCCTCCGCTCCTAGATTTCTTTTTGGTCCCATGTTGTGTTTTGCCACGCTCCAGTGTGTACCGTGCAGCTCCCGCAGCTTAAATTACAGGTGTTTGTAATGATGAAAATATCTTGAAACATCTGCAGTCTTCCCTCTTGTCAGATCTGACCAGTAATTTGCCCAGGCAGTGTCACCTGAGTTTAAAGGGATAGTTGTTTTTTTTTTACGTGAATCTGTATGGCATCCCCTTCAGCCGTGTCGTGCAACAGTTACACACGAAAGTCAGCAGTCTAAATCGCTTGGTGCTATTTTCTCTCGAGTCGTATCACTGCGCGCCTATTATTATTCGCCTGTTCACTTGTAAACATCGCCACTTAAAGTGAATAGGCTAATAATAATACAGGCTAATGAATAGGCTAATAATAATACAGTGGTACCTCACCTTACGAAATTAATTCGTTCCAGAAGTGGTTTCGTAACGTGAATTTTTCGTAAGTTGAGTAGCTATTTCAGTGGAAAAGGCCTGATTCGTTCCAAGCCCCGTTCTTTCCGTTCCAAGATTTTTTTTTTATACTGTAACATTGTGTTCTGCGTCCTGACTAGACCAGGTCTAAACCTGGACTGGACCTGGACTAAACCAGGATTAAACCACCACGTGCCGTGCGGCTGGTTTGTGGCTTGGGCTCCAGAGGACGCAGTCCAGGCGCCGCGGTTCTATCTCGTGCTCGCAGACCCGGTGCTGGTTGTGCAGACCAGGACTAGGTGCGCGGTGCTCCTCGGTGCACGCGGTGTTCCTCTGCACTGTAAAAAATCTAAGTTGGAAATTAGTTGCCTTAACTTGAAAAGCTAATTAAGAAAGAGACTTATATGACATGGGAGTTGGCTTAACTTACAGTAGTGTTTTGTACGTCTGTTTTTTATAAATGTTGGTAAAACTTGGGCTTCAGCGTTGGGAGAAATAAAATATGTAAGTAATCTCCTCTTAATCAGCTGAACTTGCTGGACGAAGTTCGTACAACTTTTTTGAAACATGCCCGCGCATGCTCAGTTAGAGGCAACGTCCAAGAGCTCCGGAGAATCCAGAAGAATCCACCACTTTGGAACGTCGTTGGTAAGTAGACGCGGTGGCGATTCATTCAAGTTTATGATAGATAATCTTTGCTCTGTCCACGTATATGTTTGAAATACTTTCAATATCTTCAGGGATGAAAGTGCCCAATCATGAAAAACGCGGAAAGAGCGCGCTCACTCCCTAGCTCGGTCCGCGGCTCCAGACACGGGCACACCGTTAGAAGTTTAATATGAGACACGTACTTTTGTTCTGAATACGGGACGATTCTGTTTTCTGATTCTGACGGTTGGCGACCCTAAACACAACTATACATATATACACCCAAAATCTTTCAACGAATTTGCACGGATATTTTTTTTAAAAAAAGAGAGAAGCAGACTGTTTAGCTGACAGTCACCTTAAACTGCCTTCTTTGACTGTCTCCTTTAGGTTAATTCAGTATCGCGGAAAGTAGTACTCAAGAGCACGTTTTTTTATACCACGTGAATACTAGTATAAACTGCACCATTTCAATTGGTTATCACACATAAATATCACCAAACTTTAATTATTCATCATTCAAATGATAACACATTTTCTGCTTTATTATTTTTAGGAAATGCTTCTGCGTGTAATAATATCGCCAAACAACATAAAGAAGTTAAGATTGCCAGATTTACCCCACTCAGTGGAAAGTTTAAAAGAAATTCTTGAAGACCAGCTTCAGCTGAAAGAGGTGTTCATTCTTCAGTATGAGGACCCAGAGTTTGGAAACGTAGCTATGTAACTTAACAGATATTTCAGAAATTCCATCTGAGAAAGCTACCTTGAAAGTAATTTTTGAGGCAAGCCCTGACCATGAGGAATCAGATGTGTCATTGTCTTCATTGGATACAGCATCACCTCAAAGCTCACCCAGAACATCTGTAGGACCATCACCTGGTAGGCGATCTTCTTCATGGCCTTCACCTTTTCCTGTACCAAGCTTCTCTTATGATGTTGAATTGCATCTTCAAAAGGGAAATGATGTCTACAAGGACAATGGTACTGTGCTCAACATCACAAGAGACATCAAAAGTGAAATCCTTGATAAAATTGCACAAGCTGTGTTTGAGGTGACTGCATACCCAGGCAGATTGGAATTGGATTCGGTAGCAATGGCTCTGGTCAACAAACATCCCTGTCTACGTGAACCAGGCAGTGGAAATGGGTGGAATGGATGGAGAATGAGTATTGCATTCAAGATCGGAAATTACCGCCAGAAGCTGCGGAATGCAGGCTGTGAAGAAGTTAGAATAAATGAAAAGAGGGGGAGCTGTGAAGAGGGTAGGTCCAGTCTTAAAAAAGCAAGAAGAGCAGAAGTTAATTTCCTTCCTGACCACCCTGCTGGACAAAGTGAAGTCGATATGGAAAATGATCGAGAGGCACTATCAGTAGAGATGGAAAAAAGAAATCCAAACATGACTTTTATTAATTCAGCTATGGATCGTACATTTTCTTTGAGAAGGAAAGAAATAATTGACCAGGAACCCCATGTTGATCTGGTGAAGCATAGATGGCCAGCACTCTTCATGGAATGTCAGGTTAGTGTGCTTCACGTGTTAAAGGAAAAGTAACATTTTTTACCATCTGAGGAAGTGCTCCATATGACACCAAAGTGCTATAGGTGAGTAAAACAACTTGTTTTATTACCGAAATAAGGCTCAGATTGTAAAAAAGTCTTACTTTTCCTTTAAATCTTTTGCTTCTTTCTTTCAAAATCTTCAATTCACCTCCTTGTTTACATGAAGATATACTTCCTATGTAGGTGTCTTTCAAGATCACACACACACTCATTCACATTCACAAAGCCTCTACAAACCTCAATGTTGTCACTTTTTCCCCCGACAGGTGAACTGTGAGTTTCAGAGGATAACAATGGTTAACCTGCAACGAACATTCCTTAATGCACTTGAAAGTCATACCCCTAAAATCCTGAAGATGTACAGAACAAGAAGAGCACATTTTGGTGAAGAGATGCAGACACTCCTTGACTCGTTGGATAAGGAGGTGAGTAGCAAGACATTTAGAAAATAAGTCTCTGTCTCTCTGGTGTTTAGTGCATGCGAAGTTCAGTATGTCTGGTGGGGTGTGAGTGTAACTTTCTCTCACACTCACTCAAACATACTCTCACTTATACACTCTAACTTTTACACACACAGTCTTACACAGTCCATCTTACACACATTCATTCTTTCACACACATACACTCACTCTCTCGATCACACTTTCTCTCAATGGCTGACTTACTGACATGTACACACACTCACTATAAGGAAGTCAGTTTTGCCTCTTTCACTGATGAATGTAGAGGACCTGTCTGTCTTGACTCGTGTGTTTGTTTGCTTCCCCCAGACATCTGACATTTCTGCACATAGAAAGACGGTGGCCCTGAGAGGACTTCCCTCTTTCTCAGGGATTATGGAGCCGAGAGGATTCTGAGAACATGCTTGGTAAGTACATTTTTACTGTACAACTTGAACAGAAATAACTTCATTAGCTACACACCCCTTGCTCTTCATTTTTTGTTTGTTTTGTTGCTCAACAGAACACTGATCCAAAGGAGGGTTACACAAAGGATGTCAAAATGGCTGTCCTGACTGTGGTGGAAGATGATGGCGGGGCATCTGCTTCACCACACACAGTGGACTTTGCCATCATTCTGGAGGAAAGTGTGGTCATCCACAACATCCACAATTTTCCGAGTGCATTTGCGCTTTTTTTTGGGCTGTTGTATGCTCTCAACTTTCAATACCCTAAAGAGTTAAAGTATACATGTGAGGTGATTCAGAAAGTCTTCTTGAGTCTTGGTGATGACTGCTCAGCAAGAGTTCAGTCTTTCAAAAATAAACTCTTGCAGTAAATATACACTGGATTTGAAGGTATTAAATGTTTACGTTTCACAGATTTTGAAAGTGTAGTTCATGGCATTGTTTGACTATTTTACAAGTGGTCTGCCTTACCTGTTTTTTTTTTTGATGAAAGGTCATGTTATGTCTTTATAAAAGTTAGTCGTAATAGCTTGTGACCTAAAAGTTTTTTTTTTTTTTTAATTAAAATATGTCAGATGATTCAGAGTCTTAGTACATTGCTTAATGTACACTACAGTGGATTCAAAGGTATGAAAAATGTTAATTTCGATTTGATTGAAAGTGTAGTTCATGGCACATTTTGACTATTTGTTATGGTGTTTTGTTTGGGCAGGCCGTCTTACCACGTCATAGTAGCCTTTGATAAAGTATTTTTTTTTACTTTTTGAGATGAGATGCTGAATTACTTTTTTTTTGGCTACTTTAACTGTGAACTGTGTATGCTGAGGCACAAAACTGTCCAAATAAAACTCAGATTTTTGGACTAAAAAAGTGTTCTCATTTGTAAGAATGTATAAATGTTAAGAAAATTAGACTGCTTCACAGATTTTATGATGTAAGTTGCTTCAGTAAGTTACAAAATGCCTGCAAATTCAAAATGAGAAAGCAGGTTGTCCTTAAGGATAAGCTTTAATAAATACAAAACAGATTTGTAAGTCATACAAACTTAAATTTTAGTATTACAGGAACAAACATTTTAATATTACATTAACTCAAATTATTGAGTACTGGCAACAATAAAATCTGTTGTAGTTGCTGGGTTTCATGTGTTTGGTCCACTTATAGTTTCCCTTGGTTTGAACTCGATAATCTGAGTTTCAGATGAAAAGTTCAGTTTACTCACAATTCTGTATGCAGAAAGTTGACTCATTTTTTTAAGTTGAAGTCACTGCAGATTTTTAACAGTGTGTGCGCGCGGTGCTCTTCGGTGCGCACGGTGCTCCTCGGTGCGCATGAGGTGCGCGTGAGGTGCTTCTCGGTGCGCACGGTGCTCCTCGGTGCGCGTGAGGTGCGCGTGAGGTGCGCGTGAGGTGCTCCTCGGTGCGCACGGTGCTCCTCGGTGCGACCGAGGTGCGCGCGGTGCTCCTCGGTGCATGTCGCGCACGGTGCTCCTCGCGGGCGGTGCTCCTGTCTTTGTGCTGCTTCCGGAGCCGTGTCTCCCCCCACGCTTCACTATTTAATACATTTTGTTGAAAATCTATGAAAGTTTGAGTGTTTAAATGAGAGAGAAATCTGAGAAAAGAAATGTGAGAAGTCTGAGAAAAGTGTATAATGTGTGCGGTGAGGCATTTACAGCCTTAAAACATGTCAAATATAATTGTAAAAATTACGGAAAATTGTAAAATATAAAGTTGTCCTACTTCGCAGATTTCTCTTTTTTTTCTGGAACCTAACCCCGTGTGTGTTCATAAAGTGTATTTACGTTTCGGGGCTGGCATCTGAGCGCGCATTATTTGAATTTTTGAGATCTCACATTTAGTAACTTGAATTTTCTTTCGTATTTAGAGACAAAAATTTAACATGAAGGCGTTTCGTAACTTGGATTTTTCGTTTGTAGGGTCTTTCGTAAGGTGAGGTACCACTGTAATAGGCGCAGGGATACGACTCAAGAGAAAATAGCACCAAGTGATTTAGGCTGCTGACTTTTTCGTGTGCAACTGTTTTCTGAGGCAAATATATCACTTTTTGGACAAATATTGTTTTGAGAAGAAAAACAAGCTTCATTAACTGTCCCCGCTAACTTGCCAGACCTACTTTTGTCAGCGCCAGAACCGGGGCAGAACTCGGCTCAGAGGACACTGTCAGGGGTAAGCCACTGTTAATGCATGACACTGCTGAAGGGGATGCCATACAGATTCACATTAAAAAAAAACAAAAAAAAAACTATCCCTTTAACACTATACTGTGGAACATTTTACATAAAGTTATAAAATCTCTGTTGAATAGATGTTATAACTTTATGTAAAATGTTCATGACTCAATCCTCCACCACTTTGAGTCAGGGTAATACATTTGTATGCTACCAACATGTTTTTACATCCATATGAGATAGACTTTATTGATAGACTTTGGCATTGGAATTTTAAGACGGTGTGTGCGGACAGAGACTCGCTTCTTTGCGGTAAGAAGAAGGGCGGCGGGATTGCTGTGTTGGTGAACGAGAGGTGGTGTAATCCTGGCCATATTACTGTGAAGGAGCGTATCTGTGCGCCGGACATTGAACTTATGGTTGTGGGACTACGTCCATATTATTTACCAAGAGAATTTACATCTGTGCTGTTCATTGGAGTTTACATCCCTCCCTCGGCGGACGAAGAGGGAGCCCGGGACAGAATACACACTGTGGTCACTGCTCTGCAGTCAAAGTATCCTGAGGCATTACTACTGATTTCTGGGGACTTTAATCATGCCACATTGGACAGTGTCTTACCCACATTCCATCAGTATGTGGATTGTAAGACTCGGGACAACAAAACTCTGGACTTACTGTATGCTAATTCCGGGGAGGCATACAGTGTCACTGCCCTGCCCTCACTGGGACGATCTGATCACAATCTGGTCCTGTTAACACCTCAATATGTCCCTGCAGTGAAGAGGCAGCCTGTCACCACTAGAACTGTGAGAAGGTGGAGTGACGATGCCATCAGTCCCCTCCAAGACTGCTATCGGACCACGGACTGGAAAGTGCTCTGCTCACCCCATGGGGAAAACATTGACAGCATGACGGACTGTATCACAGATTACATTAACTTCTGATACGGCCGTCCCCACACGCACTGTTCGCTGTTACCCCAACAACAAGCCCTGGATCACCAGCAAGCTGAAGGCTCTACTCAATAAGAAGAAGCGGGCCTTCAACTCTGGTGATAAGGACGAGTTGAGGAGGGTGCAGCAACAGCTAAAAGTCCAACTGAGGCGGGGTCAGGAGGCTTATGGGAGGGAGTTGGAGGCTAAACTCAAACAAAATAACACTAGAGAGGTCTGGAGGGAGATGAAAGCTATTTCTGGTCTCTCCAGACCCAAACAGCAAGACAATAGCCCAGATAGGTCAAACTTACTTAATTTACATTTTAATCGCTTTTCCTCAATTGGCACCTCCATCTCTATACCTCCCAGACGCCTAATCCACACCTCTGTACAGACCACTCAACAGCCCATCACCTCTGCTCCCACGCCTGCCCCCACCTCCACGGATAAACCCAGCTCTATCTCCTTATCACCTGGGCAGGTGAGAAGACAGCTGGAGAAAGTGCGCCAGAACAAGTCTCCAGGACCTGACCAAATCAACCCCCATGTGCTAAGAACTTGTGCAGCACAGCTCACTGGGGTCCTGCACTTTCTCTTCGCACTGAGTCTGAAGCTTGAAAGGGTACCGGTGCTTTGGAAAACCTCCTGCATTGTGCCAGTGCCCAAGAAGCCTGTCCCATCTGGACTCAATGACTTCAGACCAGTTGCGCTGACATCTCATGTCATGAAAGTGTTTGAGAGACTTGTTCTGGCTCAGCTCAGACCCCTGGTGGCACCATCCCTGGACCCTCTCTAATTTGCCTATCAGGCCCACATGGGTGTGGACGACGCTGTAATCTATCTTCTGCAGCTCACTCACACCTGGATAGTGTTTGTGAGGATATTGTTCTTTGATTTCTCCAGCGCCTTTAACACAATCCAGCCCTCTCTGATGGGTGAGAAACTTCTCAGGATGGGTGTCAGCTCCTCCACTATCTCCTGGATTACTGACTACCTGTCAGGCAGACCTCAGTACGTGCGACTGGGGACCACCCTGTCTGACACTGTGGTCAGTAATGTGGGAGCCCCTCAGGGTACAGTCCTGTCTCCATTCCTGTTCACTCTGTACACCTCTGATTTCCAGTACAGCTCAGAGTCCTGCCATTTGCAGAAGTTCTCTGATGACTCTGCAGTGGTTGGGTGTATCAGGGATGGGCAGGAGATGGAGTACAGGACACTGATTGCAAATTTTGTGGAGTGGTCCCAGGCAAATCATCTGCTCCTGAACTTGGACAAGACCAAGGAACTGGTAATTGACTTCAGGAGGATGAGGTCACCTGTGGAGCCTATTAACATCAAGGGTCATGAGGTGGAGATTGTGGACTGCTACAAGTACCTGGGCGTTCAGGTGAACAACAGGCTGGACTGGAGGGACAACTGTAATGCTGTGTACAAGAAGGGCATGAGCAGACTCTACTTCCTGAGGAAGCTCAGGTCTTTCAATGTGTGCAGTAAGTTACTGGAGATCTTCTACCAGTCTGTGGTTGCCAGCGCCCTGTACTCTGCTGTAGTCTGCTGGGGGAGCAGCACCAGTAAAAGAGACATCGCATGGATTGACAAACTGATCCGTAAAGCTGGTCACGTGATTGGCTGTGAGCTGGAGACATTTGTCACAATGAGGGACAGGAGGACACTGGACAAACTGCTCTCCATCATGGACACTCCTTCTCACCCAATTCACCAGACCATAGAGGGACAGAGGAGCTCATTCTCCAACAGGCTCCTACAGCTCCGCTCAAACAGTGAGAGATACAGGACTACATTCATACCATACTCCATACAACTGTACAACAACTCACCCTTATGTAACAGATAATACTCCCTACAACTGTATAAAGCTGGTACTGAACATCATATTTGATACTGTATTTTATATTGACTACTACTTTTTTATTTAAATCTGATTGTACATATATATCTATTACCATTATCTTATGTATATAATCGTGTCTCATCTGACACAGGTCTATTGCTCTTTGGTTGCTATTCTATCTATTTTTCTTCTTGTTCTTTCACCCTCTGTTTTTATATTGTATATTATATTTGATGAGTGAGCTACTGTACCCAAAGCAATTTCCCTTGTGGATCAATAAAGTTTGTCTAAGTCTAAGTCTAAGTCTATATATGTGCATAGCAGATGGTCAGGCAGCAGATCAGCGCTTACTATGGAGCATATACGTAACTGTGAATGGATCTGAGACACTCAAAACATCTGCTCCTGTACATTTTATATTCATAAGACTGTATAGATCAGGTCAGAGGTGTCTGGGGGCTGGAGAATAACCATGGAGAGAGCAGGCAAACCTATAGCAGCACTGCGTAAGAATCATAGTCTCCATGGAGATAACCAGTTTGAAACATTGTGAATGGAGATCAGTTTTATACTATTCTCTGGTGGCAAAGTAAGAACATCTCCATGGAGACACACATGGTTACAAGTCAGGCCTGTGGAAAGATAAGCCTCCTCACAGCAAAGAGGCATGTTTTTCAAGGGTTTCAGTGCCATAAAAAATCCCTATAATCAAACTGCATAATTCCATGGAAACAGAAGGTTAAAACCACTTAGGAACATTCTTCATGAAGATAGATCAGGTTCTATGAATTAATGTGGAATATTATAGCTAAAGGAGCAACATTTCCATGGAAACAAGCAGAAGGAAACCCTACTCTAAGCTAAATAAGAGTCAGGTTTGTGGAGATACAGTAAAGACGCACGTTTTTCCAAAGTTTCACAGTGCTACATAAAAAAGTTAAAATAAAAAGTTATTTTTGTCTTTTTTGTGGCTAAAACTTAACTAAAAGCCTTTATTTCAGTCAATTGTTTTGGTTGACATCTTTGGCGACGGGGCTTTAAAGTGGAGATATCATGTCAAATGAACCAAATGATTTGGGCACAATATTATTCTCTGCATTTACATACATTTCAAACTTGTAATAACAGTCCAAACCTTTTTTTTTATCCTTAACAAATGCAGTATCCACAACATGTTCTTGCTTACTAATGTGCACCTCCATCAGTCTTTTCACTCCTCCACTTTACGAAATGAACCGTATAGAACTGAAATGAAAATCTTTCTTTAGGACGTCTTTTTAAAAAGCTTCAAGAAGTAGGTCACATGAGAAAGTAGGCTGCTCCAAAGCTCCAGAGACCTCAGGAGATACTGTTGTACCCAAGAGGAGTGCCATGCCACTTCAGGAGTCCACATGAAGAAATGCATTGTGGGAAATGAGACATGGGCATTGATGAAGCAGAAGATAGATCTACAGTAATTGGCCTCAAAACACTGACAGAGAGCGGAGAGCAGCATCAGAAGAAATCTACCCAAACGTCAGTACAAATAAATGTTCCATGTAGTTCTCATCAAACTACAGCCACATAGTTCTTTGACTCACTTTAAAGGTGCATTGTGTAACTTTTCTGGTGGAGAGTTAAGTCAAATGCTTTTCTCTGCGGAGATGTTATTGCTTTGTCTGGAATGTTTCACACTATGGCATTAAACCTTTCAATATTTATGGAGGCCAAACCAGACGAAGTAACAGGTCAGATCTGTGGAGAAACAAACCCGCTTACAGTCAGAATGCCTTTCTTACAGTCAGAAGGTGTTTTTGAGCTATTAAACCGTCTGTAAGTGAATAAATGTGAGTTAGAGCTGGTTAATGTCACACTGTGCAATATTCCAGGCAGAGCAATAGGCATAGAAATAAGGAGGTGACGGATCCCCAACCAAAAAGCAAAGAATTCGAACCAAAAACCAAAAAACAATGTAATATTGCAGCATGGCAGACAAACAACTGTCTGGATACATTGTAAAAACAGCTAGGTAAGATTAAACTACTCAAATTAAGAACATTTAACTTGATTTGAAGACTGGACTCGACATGTAAAATTATCTACCAATGGTTATTAATGGTTAGATATAGTTTCTTATTTTAAGTGCAAACTAGACTATTTTACGAAAGATAAAGTTTTTTTAATACACATCATTTAAACTTGGTCAAATTTGACTTTTTGCGATGCAGATGTTCCCACATTGTTCCTATTCTACTAATAATACTTAAGTGTTGCAGGGTATTTCCAGATGCTCAATGCTGAGATGCTGACAGAAGTGAGGCTGCCAATCTACACCATCTGCCCCTCAGGTCACTATGGAAACAACAACAGTTTACACTAGAGCCACTGCTGACAGCTCCCGATATTCCCAGTGGTCTCTCATCCCAATATTAAAGAGGGAGCAAGATGCAAAATGTACTTTTTGGAGCTTCCTACAATGTTATAACGTTACCACATCAAAAACACGCCTTAAGTGGTTTTAAATGGCATCCATATTTTCTGTGAATATAAGTTTTTTCAAGACAATAAAAGGCAATATGGTGATTTGAGTGTGTGTTAGCAATTATTACCCCATAGAAATGTACCCTCTTACTTAAATCAGGCACAGAAAATCATGTCCTTGGCAGCTGCTTCGGTATGGCTCTCATCCAACAACACATCCTTTTAAAATCTGTATAACCTTCAGTCTCATTTTCTCTAGCTGCCTTTACTGCATTATATAGACAGCCTTTACATGGACTAGGTGAGGCATGGTACAGGCCCTTTAATCTTGCAGCTGGCCCATATTGCGCCATTTTCTGATCTATGTTATAATTGTGTTTCCTCATCACAAACATACTGTACATGGAGTTGTGTTTTATTCATATTCATATACAACTCTGGAAAGAAAGAAAAAAGAGACCACTGCAAAATTATCAGTTTTTCTGATTTTACTACTTTTAACATTTTTGTTTGAGTCTATAAATTACTGACAACATTTCCCCCAAATTCCAAATAAAAATATTATCGTTTAGAGCATTTATTTGCAGAAAATGACAAATGGTCAAAATAACAAAAAAGATACATGTTTTCAGACCTCAAACAATGCAAAGAAACAAGATCAAATTCATTTTAAAACAACATAATACTAATGTTTACACTTAAGAAGAGTTCAGAAATCAATATTTGGTGCATTAACCCTTATTTTTAATCACAGCTTTCATGCGTCTTGGCATGCTCTCCACAAGTCTTTCACATTGTTCTTGGGTGACTTTATTCCACTCCTGGTGCAAGAACTGAAGTAGCTCAGCTTTGTGTGTGTGTTGGAATTCAACAGACGCTGGAATGGAATGGCTGTAATACATGTAGAGATGCTGATTTCAGAAAAAAAATGCAGTGGTCTCTTATTTTTTTCCAGAGCTGTATAAATATTATTTTTATCACACAAACCCTGCATATTTAGGCTGAGTTCTTCTCTCAAACAGAGCTCATTTTGTGTAATATAGGACCTTTAAAATAGAAACAGGAACTCACACCAAAAGTTATTCTAAGTTTGCTGCTGATCTCTTTGTAAACCGTATCAGATGGATCCCAAATTAGGTCTCTTGGGTTTTAGTGGGATTACCAGGCACATAATAAACATCTGTGCAGTAAAATCAACTATGCAAAAACAACCCACAGCCCAAGGATCCAGAGTGAACGTGAAAGCTTGTTATTGTATATTTGTGAATGGGAGCACGACTAAAGATGCTGACACCCTGCCTTGACACTTTGATCACTGCTCTCTCTCTCTCTTCTTTCTCTTTATCTCTCCCTCTCCTCTTTCTCTCTCTTCTGAGGTATAACAATCATCAAAGCTTCTTTTTTTGTCAGGTGCCAGGTTTAACAGCTTTGAATGAATAGGAACAAGTCAAACTGCGTCGGCAACAGACACTGAGGCCCTGTCCCCACGACAACGTTCCTGTTTTTTTTTTTACCCGGGGTGAAAAAAAGTCTCGTCCAGACACGTGTTGGATCAGAAAACATGCGCGTCAAGATGAGCACGGAGCGCTGAGTGAAAACGATGTAGTACATATGTCACACCGATAAGTGGCGCTGTAAACCGGAAAGAGCCAGAGCCACCAGTAACGCAGGACTACAAAGAGCACATGCGCAGAAAGTCCTTTCTCTTTCATAAACAAGCAAACACGTGTACTTTAGGGGCCGTCAACACAAGCGAATATATTTTGTCCCCCTGCTCCACCAATGTAGCAGCGACTCACTCCGGTAATGTGAAAATGCTGACCGTCCCTAACATAGACAGACGCCACAGAACAAAGATTTGCGCTGCGTGAGCAGAGTTTTTGCCTATAAATCGATAGTTAGCATTACTTGCTATCGTTTTATTAGATAGACATTAACAAGTAGAACTCTCGTTAACCTTGGTCGTGTTATTTAGGCAAAATGCTTGTTTGGATCTTACTACGGGAATGTTAAACATACTCGGACATTATGTTGGCTTTTTGGCGAGAATATACAACCGGGGACCATCACCAACGCGCAGCTATATATTTTTGTGTGATACTGCATGTGCCTGTTTGTAAAAGGTAAATTTTCATTTAATAAAAAAGACAAGAAATGGTTGCTCTTTCTCTTTATTTACAGCACACAACACACTCAAATTGGTATGTGCTCCTCATTGTCCACTATCTGCCTTTCCAGCGATGGGATCTTTCCAGTTTTAAAATACGTGTTTAGCTTTGAATTGGCAAACACCCGTGCGTCGTGCGTACTGCCAGGCCACTTCACAGTAACGTCCATAAACCGGTACCTGTAGTCACACACACCGCTTGTATGTTGAGGGGATGTGTCCCATCGATCGATCCCAAACATTGTGGCATGTCATGCACACGGAGGAAGCCCGAAACAAGCTCCTCTGCCTCCGGTTCCGTGAAAGGCGTAATTGTGCATGGTCCTCTGCTGTTGTCGCAATGCATTGCATATGAACAGAGTTTGATGCAACATTGCCAATAAACTTCCAAAAGTCTGCAAAAGATACTGAAGTCCATTGTCCGCCATGGCTGTTGTTATCTGGTTGTTACCTGCGGAAGGCGCCGGGTTCCACCCTCTGGTCACCGGTCACGTGATGATTACGGCAGCGCGACGTCATCATTTTCTCACCTGCCGCGCTTTTTTTCCGCCCACATTCCAACGCAACGGGGGGCGTTCTCCGACTTCTCCACTCTGGAAGCCGTTTTTGAAAAACTCCGTTCTCGCCCCCAAAAACGCCGGCGCCGTCTGGACGGCAAGCCCAAACGCACCCAAACTTCTCCGTTTCCTCCAAAAAACGTTGTCGTGGGGACAGGGCCTGAAAAAACGGCAAAATGTTAAGATTTTTTAAGGTACAAAACCAGATAAAACCCATGAAGGGCCCTCAAAGTTATTGAGGTACTTCAGGGTCCTTTGGCTCCATTTGACATTGTGCTTAAACACAAGAGCTGCTTTGAAACAGCCTTAATTCTTAAGTCTAAACAGTCTTAATTAAACAGATAGCATCTAATTAAATGTTAACAATGACGTTTTTCAAAGAAGCTAGGTTAATGGGACTACAAAACAGTAGGGCAATGAGAGAAATAGGTACGCAGGAGCAGAATGCTTAATGAAAGGAGGCTGATATTGATTCCATATTTTTGTAGCTGGTTCTGCTATGGGGGAGTCACTGCTAAATTGTATCTAATGGATGGCTATCTTTTATGTAAAATGAAAGCTCTCTATTCACAAGCTGCTTAAAAGCTTGTGAAAATGGTGTACATAAACTTTATATGCATCAAAGGGAATGAATAAATTGTGTGAATATGAGTTTGGTGAGGCATAAAAAGAAAATAAACAAGTAACAGGTAAAAGGTATTTGGCCCCTAAATTTAACACTGCTTGTTGTTATACAGAGGGTATGACACTTCTAGGGGATATTAATTTCTAACACAATTTATATTCAGATCCTCTTTTATTGTTCTGAAAATGCTATATTCTCCAAAAACAATGCTCTATATCAGGGGTGTCAAACTCATTTTGGTCCGGGGGCTGTATCCAACCTACTTTGGTCCCAAAGGGGCCAGATTAGAAAACTCATGGCACATATACCCCAAAAATAGCAATAAATCCAAATATTTGTGCAGAGAAATGCAAATCTATTAAGTCTTTTTTATTTGATGAACTCTTTCTTTGACAAAATATTATGTTATGAACAACCTGAAACTTTAAGAAAAATGCAATTTCAACACAATGTTTTAACTATAACTTGTATGCATTTCACAGAATTTAGTCATGCTTTCTTTTTGCTCCTGGAACTTGGCATTGTTTAGCACAAGTGCATCAATATCAAGCACCATGTCCTGAGTAGCTGCCAACTTCAGAATGTCATTCTTGTGTGTTAGCTTTGTTTTATTAATGTGAAAACCTGCTCACAAAGGTAGGTAGTCCCGAACATGCAAAGCATTTTTGCAGCCAGTGCTGTTAATATAGGATATCCTGGCAAGAGAAACTGATCAAATGTGTCCAAGCCCATAGACAAAAATTTGTCCTTCAATGTTACATCACACTGTAAATCTATTATTTCTAGTTCTAGCATATCTGTGGGCACATGAGAGGTTTTGAAAACTGCAAATTCTGTCTTGAGGTTGCTAAAGACCTGAAATCGTCTCTCAAACTTCCTCTGCAATCCTTCAATCTCGTCTTTGTACAGCATCATATCAGCTTCACATACATGTCTCAGACATTTTTCAGGTTATTCAAGTGCTCTGTAATATCAACCATAAATGTAAGGTCCTGCAGCCATTGTTCACATTGTAATTCTATGACAGGCTTTCCTTTTATCGTCATGAACTGTCCAATTTCCTTGTGTAGCTCAAAGAAATGCTTTAGCACAGCACCTCAGCTTAACCATCTTACTTCAGTGTGTATTGTTACTGTCACTGAGAAGACAGTCAAACTGACGATGATTCAGACCTCTGGCTCAGATGAAATTAACAATAGAGACAACAACCTTCATGACGTGATCCATTTTCAGTTGCAACACAATGCTTCCTGATGCAAAATACAGTGAAATGTAGAAAAATCACCACCATCATTTGCGGCTTGAACCTTCGCTCTGAACTTTGTCACAACACCTGCCTTTTTTCCAATCATTGAGGGCGCACCATCAGTAATCAGGCTGATTGTGCGAGACCAGTCCACACCTACTTTGTCCAGCGCACCAACAACAGCACAGAAAATGTCTTCAGCTGTTGTGGTATCTAACATAGGCACCAACTCCAGAAGTCTCATCAACACCATGAATAAATATGGACAGTTGAGCGACATCTATAATATCAGTGCTCTCATCGATGGCAACAGAAAATACCACAAAAGTTTGCGTTTCAGTTGGCTGTCCACATCCACCAATAATTCTGAAATCCTTTCTGACACGCAATTTCTCGACAGTCTGATGTTCGCAAAAGCTTGTCGTTTCTCAGGACACACAATTTCTGCAGCTTTTTGCATGCATGTTTTGACAAACTCGCCCTCACAGTACGGCTTTGATGATGATGATGCTATTTTGCTTGCGATCAGGTAGCTTACTTTCACGTCGAAATCACTAACCTCTTGGCTCAGGGTGAAAACAGACTGCTGTTTCTTCTGTCCCAGCAATAATTTGTTTATCTTCTGTCTTCTCAGTTCTGCCTTCAAGTTATTGTATTGTTCGAAATGCCGTGTCTCGTAGTGGCGTTTAAGATTATATTCCTTGAGCACCGGCACTTGTTGCAAACACACCAAGCATACAGGTTTCCCATTCACCTCTGTGAACAAATAGGAATTAGTCAGTTTTTCTTGGAAAGATTCAAGATTCAAGATTAGAAAATTAGCTGAGGGCCGGATTAAAGGTCTTGGAGGGCCGAATCCAGCCCCCGGGCTGGATTGACACCCCTGCTCTATATGCTCTATCTAGTCACTCCCCGTTCAGAGTGGTATCATAACACAAACAGTGTGCATCCTACAAATTAAACTACTCCACAGTGCATCCAGTTTGTGAAGTTGTATTGTTTTGTTTCGTATCATGCTATTGTATATTTCTGAAAAATCGCTGTGTGAGAGCATGGGTGATGTAGCCTGTGATCATTACGAGCGTTCATGGCCCTGTTTTGATGTTTAATTTTCAACAAAAGAGTGAGACTGAATAACTCTTATGAATAAGCTATCTTATGACTGTAATTTTATGTCTGAGAGACTGGTTTAACTGCACAAACGAGCTATCGTGTTGTAGTCTGTTCTTTATGATTAGATTATTTTGAAATAAAGCTCAGATTAAAGTCTAATAAAACCTCAGACAGAGCATGCCCACAGTTAGCATCACACCCCCAAGGAAAGTTGCAATTTGACAAAGATTAGCAATGTTAGAATGGTATAAAAATGTGGAAACGGTATAAAAACAAGCTCAAGTGTTTAAACAGCCCCTCAGGCCCCATCAGAGACAAAAGCATTAGACAACAGGAGTGAGGTGGGGCAGCTAAGACAAAAGGTTACATTATGATGACAGTTCTGGCTCATTCCAGGTCCATTACCATCTGTTTCTGCTTGTCTGCTCATGTAGCGTAGCTTTCAAACAAAACAACATTTATTCTGCTCTTTCCCTGAGCTAACATCTGCTCACTTGCGATACGTTTTGAAATATTAGGAGGTTACTGCGTCTTCTCCCAGCTACCTGCCTCTCCCAGAATAAATTAGGTTTGACATTTTCCACTGGGGTGAGGGTGTAAGGGTTCTATGCCACTGCAAAAAAGTGTTTATTTTCTTGTCATATTTCCAGGGGAGATGACTGTCTTTGTGCATGGCGGTGTGACATCTGAACTGTGATGGAGAAATAATACCTGCATCATTACGGGTGTGCGTATCACATAACACCTACTAGATCTGAAGGTTCAAGTTATGAGGCTGTTCATAAAAATTTAATATAGGGTATGATATTTTGCCAGTTCAAAGCGTAAGCGTAACACAATTCTACAGACGTTTTTCTGACTTTTTAACACCTAACACTTTGCAAAAGAAAAAAGTTAATTCTGTCAGCTAGATGGGACAAGATCTCGCCCCATGAGATCTTACCCATGAGATATTGCGAGATCAAATTGCTATGAAACGGTGTACAGATGGGAATAATTCTCTTGCAAGATTTGATCTTCTGGCATTAATTATTTTTCTTTCTGTTGCCATGTTATACAGATTTTATCAATGACAATAAAGTACAGTGGTGTTTCTATTGCTCATTACATAAAACATACACTAATTCCCTCTGTGAATAGGGGCTCCTCTACACAGATCTGAATTGTAATGTAGTGTAGAGCTTGTCTCCCTTGTGATAGATAGGTTTAATTTATACTGAACATTCTAGAAAAGCACTTCCATGGAGACAAGAAGGTGGCGACCCTCACACCATTAAATGTGAGATTTTGAATGGGATGTTTTAACACAATTTTGTTATTGTTCTTATTGTCTACTCTCCTCTCATTCACTGAAATGCCTCTCAAATGGTCCTTATGTTATTGTGTTATGTGAATTCAGTGTGAAAAAGTCTATTTTTGTGCCATTACACTCCAACAAAGCTCTCTAAATTAAATTCAGAGCTAACTAACAAAACTAAACTTTAGTTTGCTCACATTATTGTACCAAGAGACACACACTTCTCATTGCGCTGTTTAAGTCATGGTGTATAAAATATATATACTATATATCAGAGGTGTGGACTCAAGTTATGTGACTTCGACTCGAGTCAGACTCGAGTCACGAATTTGATAACTTTAGACTCGACTCGACAAAATGTACAAACACTTGCAACTCGACTTGGACTTCAATATCAATAACTCGTGACTTCACTTGGACTTAGGCCTTTTGACTTGTGATGACTTGCTACGTCCAATGAAAAAAAAACTCTAAAAGTATGTTAAGGACCGCACTCGTACTTGTGAACCTGCGAAAATGTATGCAAAGAGCATGTGTGCACGGCTTGCACAACATCCAATCACAGTAGATCTACGTTGCTTCATTCGACCGCATCCATTTTTCTAATGTTATTTGATATGGTGTAAAAAGGTAAAATGAATACAGATCTTGCAGACATTATATGATTTGTAGAAATTTTATTTCTTTGTAAAGGGGACTCGAAATGACTCGAAACTAAAATGCTTTTGGACTCGACTTTGGACTCGACTTGAGACTTGTGAGCTTTGACTTCGGACTTGACTCGGCACTTGGATACTCTTGACTCGGGACTTCACTCGGACTTGAGTGCAAAAGACTTAGACTTACTTGGGACTTGCCCAGCAAAGACTTTGTCCCACCCCTGCTATATATATAGTTTTTGTTTGTGTAATAAATTGTAGAGTGATAAGGATTACTGTGATTGCCATGCTAAATGAAGCTAACAATTATAGTTACAATTCTAATTTAAAGGTACTACATTAAGCAAAATTAGGCTTTAATGTTGTTACCTTATCAAAAACATACCCATAGGTGTACTCTGTTTCATTCACACATGTTTGAGTAACTTGTTATTATTAGTCTGTCTACATTGCTAAAGCTCAAAATGCTCCTTTCCACCTTGTGATGTCATTTAATGGTAGTTTTCAAGTTAACAGCTATGTTTTAAATTCAGTTCAATAGAGATTGACAATTCCAGGGCTGAAATCATCCAAATGATTCTAGTGAAGGTGTGTGGGGTTTAAACAATGTTGAAAAATGTATTACCGCATGACATTATAAGGTGGAGTGTTTAAGAATTATGTTTATATGCAGGGCCTGTGTGTTATACATGTGTGAATGAAGCAAAACACAACATCAGATGTTTGTGATGAGGAAACATTATAACATAGATTAGAAAATAGTGTAACATGTGCACTTTAATTGCTGACAGTATTTGTGACCACACTGGTTGAGCATCAGACATGAACTTGCTGAACTGTCACCATGTTGTTTGCAGAAACTCAAGGTGTGGAAACTCAAGGTGTGGGAAGAAAATGTTCTCGCAAGATGATAATGTGCCCTTTCGGTTCAAGTTGAAAGTCTGGTCAGTCGTATGAGATGTAGAATGGCTATAAAGATTTAAAGGTCCCATGGCATGAAATTTTCACTTTCTGAGGTTTTTGAACGTTAATGTGAGCTCCCCTACCCTGTTTAGCCCCCCCCCCCCCATGGCTAAAAGTTGCGAAATGTCTAAACTGAGCATTTGCGGTCCTTTTCTGCGTTACACAAAACCAGTGTTGAAACGGGCGAGTTCGGACAAGGCACCTTATTGACGTCAGATCGGCAAATGCAGCTCCAGCCCCTCCCTAATATGGATGTGATCAGCTGGACCCTCAGCGCTATTGATACTCTTTTTTCACGGAGGAGTGCCGCTCCGGGAGAAGCGGCGTGTCCGGATGGTACTTTTGCTGCTGGATATGCGAGGGACTCGTATCGTGCGTGGCAAGTCGTATGTTTGACACTAATGTACCTGGAGGATGTGGAGGATATTTACGTATTTGGATTTCTGATAGCTGGACATCTGTTAATTGGCCTGGGATTGTCCATGATCTATCGCATAATTTGTAAGCTGGCAGCTTCTAAAGAATCCCCTAAGCTGTCTGCCGAAATTTCGAGCCATTGTGGAGCCGTTGGAGATCTTGTGAAAGGATTACATCAGAAAGTGGGACAGGTTGAGGTCCTTTTGGAAGGATTTCAACCGAAGGAAACATCTCGACGTTTGGATATCATCACGGGGATGGTGACAGAACTGTGTAAAGCCAACGCAGCGCAGTCTGTGCGCCAAGAGGAACTAATGAGATCTCTCATGAATCTTCATGGCGATATGAAGATGGGGGTCTGGCACCCGAGCTCAGTCTAAATTATTTACCTGAGTCTCTAAAAATGTATTTCTAAATTAGCCCCTTGGATTATTATTATTATGTCTTCCTGTGAAAATCTGTGGCTTCAATGGTTATCTGTGTTTTGACTTCGCCTCCCTGCATGAACACTTCCAAGGCCATCTGTTATCTGGACTCTACATAAACATGGCACACACTCTTACACTGTCACTGAAAACAGAAATAATAGCAGAAATTCCCTGTCTTTAGAAGGTCTGACCTCTGCTCTCGGTTCAATCAACTTCATCGATTTCCAATCTGACCCCCCCCACATCCTTCCTTATGTTACCAACAAAAAAGATCACCTTATGTTATATCTCCAATTGTTTTTTCTGTCATTACATGTTGTTAAATTGTTATTGATTGTACTGCATCTTTTTCTACTCTGCAACCAAGTTGGCGCCGCGAATGGCAGCCCTGGTGCTCGGAGTGTCTGTCCGCTCTAGGTATCAAAGCAAGTTCCTAATGTTGTGAACCTGTTCACTCATATGGCAATAAAACCTTCCTGATTCCTGATTCCCTTTGTCTCCGCTCAGCGTCCCTGTATATCCCGCCCATAGAGTTTGGGCTGTGAATGCGCTACAATGCGAAATGCGTTTTTTTATTTGCCTGGAGGCACGTCCGAGTGTTTCTAGGCTCGGAAGTCCCTTACCCGACCCTCTGGACCTCTGAAATACCAGTGGTTTAATTTTATTTTCTGTGTAAATGTGCTTTTTTTCATTGCAAAGTCTCCCATCTGTCTTCCTGTGTTAAACACGGAAGCGAGCAGACAGTGGTGCAGAGCTGCGCTTCCAGCGGGGGAAACCCGCCCCCCCACTCCTTAGCCAATCTCTCTGTCCTTCTCATTTGCACTGAAGTAGCAACACTCAGAATAAAGCATTTTAGACACATATCTAGCCTCATGAAGACTGTCAGAGTCATATCTCATGCAGCGAGTGTTGATTTTGAAGAAGGATTCATTTACAGTATTAGGGAACCATTAAGGAGCCATATAAAAGCATCAAGAAGTACCATGTCATGGGACCTTTAATCATGAAGAAAAATCCCAAACAATGACCATTCTGAACTAGCCATCTCTCTTAAAGGGATATGCCACCCCCAGGTCAAATTTGGGCATCTCCCCACAGTCCAGAGACTAAAATAAGTGGTGGAAAGCGTTTTCCTGCTCACCCAGCCATTGTCCGAGTCTGTCGCCACTGACCGCCGCAGTATCACGCAGCACGCTGCCAGGGGAATCCCTGTTACGCACCAGGAAGGGAGTTCCCCTGTTGCCAGCGTGGTGTGTGCTTCGGCTATGTTTTTCCGCACTGAAAAATAGTTCCCACCCAAAATGACCAAGGCAAGCTCTCTGTGTTGATTTGTACATTTATTTGCACTCGATATGAATGCGCACTACACAGAAAGTAATTGGGAAACTCATCGAGCAAATTAATTCCTTTTGGCCGAAATCTTTCTCTGGCGACGTTAGACTCCAGTCTAAGGCGGAGGAGCTGCAGATACCGCGGCGGTCAGTGGTGACAGACTCGGACAATGGCTGGGTGAGCAGGAAAACGCTTTCCACCACTTATTTTAGTCTCTGGACTGTGGGGAGATGCCCAAATTTGACCTGGGGGTGGCATATCCCTTTAAAGTGGGACTAAACACCTAAAACCCAGAGACTGACTAAAGACGTGGACTAAGGGAGTGTGATGTCACCCATAACATTCGGCTCCAGTCAAATAAAGCTCACAAAAAAAGGATCATGTAGAGTGGGTTGAACAAACACTTTAAGACCAAAATGACAAGGCTCACAAAGTAGTCAATTGGAGCCAGGGTCATAAGGACCTGGAAGCGCCCCCATGCATGTCCATTTATATACTATTGCTAAAATGCTAAAACCACATTTCAAATAGAGTTCCTAAACTGAGCAGTACCTGAAGGGCTAAAGAAAAAAGTGAGGGGAGAGGAGGGGCAGAGTCTGCTACATTCAGACTGCAGGGCTTAAAGCTTAATTCTGATTTTTTGTGAAATCTGATTTTTTTTTTTTTTGCGAGGTCATTCACATTTCCAATTAAATGGGACTTGTCTGTGATCTCCAGTGTGAACTTTAAACTCCCCAAAAGTGTCCTGCATGCGCCTCAGAGGACACGACGACGTCACATGCAGCGACCGTGCTCAGTGTTTATGGAAATCATCTAAACATGAACACTAGCATTGAGCACCTGGCGATTTTAAAGTTGCTGTCGTACCAGAGCCAGAACATGTACAACTTATTTGTTTTAAGGAGGAGATTGAGAAGACAAGGTTTTTGGCCATTGCGTTTTGTGTAGCAGTGGCAACAACGTCCATAGAAAGGAACGTGTTTTTGTATGACGAGAAGAACATTTCTGTACATTTGTGAGCGCCTACTTGTACCACTCTCGCTTGTTGATGTCGCATAGTTCAGATGAATGCGACCTGTCCATTCAGACTGAAGTCGCATGTCAAAAGATCAGATATGTATCGGTTTTAGGACCACATATCCAAGTGGCCTGGGTCGCATTTGAAAAAATCAGATCTGTGTCGTTCAGACTGTCATTAAAAGATCACATACAGGTCGCCTAGAAGCAGAAAAATCGGATTTGGGTCACTTCAGGCTGCAGTCTGAAAGTAGCACTTCACACTGTTTGTAATCAGAAACGCCGGGCTGTAATGACAGCAGTCTTGCGTAATATCACCAGCTACTTGAAGCTGCACTGGTCATGAAACAGGACACACCCATTTTAAAACATTTCGGACCACAAAGTTGCAAATATACCTAGTTTCCACTAAAATTGCCAAAAGGACTAGGACTAGAAGCAGTAGACAATGGTATTAAAACACCATTTACACAGTTTAGAAGCAAAAAAAAAAAAAGATTTAGTGTTTACTTTAACAACTATCCCTCACAAGTGTCTTGCCCAAGGACACAACATTAAAAAGTGCTACATAAAAATAGTGCAAGAGGTAAAGTATAAAAAGAAATTTTAACCAAACAGATGTTTGACTGAATAAACTGGCTGATTGAGTAAATTTTGGCCATTTTGGCCTTTAAATGTAGCTGATGAGCAATAAAATCTGTTTATGTATGAGGTAAAATCCAATATTTTCTGTTGGAAAATATGGAAAATATGGAAAATACAACTAACAACAAATAAAAGTGTGAGTTAGTGTTCAAATTGTATTGCTTTTGAAAATGTAAGTTGATCATCAAACAGCAGCCAGGACGAAACAGCTTGCATCTCCAAGTGTCATAACTTCAACGTAACTTGAAATTAACTGCCAAATATTTCAGAGCAATAACCATTTTCATGAACAAATTATGAAATTCATAACATTTTCATGACAAGAAGTAGCCATAAACAGCTTCAAATGTTAATCTATTAGGCATTATAACTCCCTAAACTATTGCCAAAATATTTCATTTTAACATTTTTATAATTTTGTTTGTTTTGAACATGATGATTCACCAAAATGAGATGGTAAAAATAATAATAAAATGAGGACCACAGATACACATACACATTACAATTGTGGCTAGTGTAAAATATGAAAGTTAGACAAACTTTATTGATCCACAAGGGAAATTGTTTAAATGTATTATTATTATTATTATTATTATTATTATTATTATTATTATTATTATTATTTTAGATGGATAAAGTAATTAAATATAAAATAAAATATTGTAAACAAACAAAAGGTAAAAAGGTAGTTGTTAAAAAAAAAAAGCAGGAGCAACTGTAACCCAGCTGCCACTCTCTCAGGCGTTCAGGTGTGAAAATAATCCAAACTCTAAAACTAGTGGAGTGGAATTTAAGACAGCGTTTGTACTACTGTAGATGTATAATGTACCTGCATAGGCATCAGTGAACAATTTCCTGCAGAATAAGATGTCAGTCAAACAAAATGTCTGCTCTCTTCTTCATGATCGACTCTAACTTAAAGGGATATGCCAACCCCAGGTCAAATTTGGGCATCTCCCCACAGTCCAGAGACTAAAATAAGTGGTGGAAAGCGTTTTCCTGCTCACCCAGCCATTGTCCGAGTCTGTCGCCACTGACCGCCGCGGTATCTGCAGCTACTCCGCCTTAGACTGGAGTCTAACGTCGCCAGAGAAAGATTTCGGCCAAAAGGAATTAATTTGCTCGATGCGTTTCCCAATTACTTTCTGTGTAGTGCGCATTCATATCGAGTGCAAATAAATGTGCAAATCAACACGGAGAGCTTGCCTTGGTCATTTTGGGTGGGAACTATTTTCCAGTGCGGAAGAATACAGCCGTATCACGCACCACGTTGTGCAACAGGGGAACTCCCTTCCCGGTGCGTAACTGGGATTCCCCTGGTAGCGTGCTGCGTGATACGGCTGTATTCTTACGCACTGGAAAATAGTTCCCACCCAAAATGACCAAGTCAAGCTCTCCGTGTTGATTTGCACATTTATTTGCACTCGATATGAATGCGCACTACACACAAAGTAATTGGGAAACGCATCGAGCAAATTAATTCCTTTTGGCCGAAATCTTTCTCTGGCTACGTTAGACTCCAGTCTAAGGCGGAGGAGCACCAGATACCGCGGCGGTCAGTGGCGACAGACTCGGACAATGGCTGGGTGAGCAGGAAAACGCTTTCCACCACTTATTTTAGTCTCTGGACTGTGGGGAGATGCCCAAATTTGACCTGGGGGTGGCATATCCCTTTAAGGTAAGGTACAGGCGACGTCTAATGAACGGTCAAGAGAAGAAGTCAGTGTGTATAGAAGAAGAAGAAGAAGAAGAAGAAGAAGAAGACAGACTTTATTCATCCCCGTAGGGAAATTATTTCTCTGCATTTGACCCATCCTTCAGGAGCAGTGGGCAGCTCATCTTTCAGCCGCCCGGGGACCCATCTCCATGATCTTATTGCTCGGCTTGGTCAGGACCTAACCTGGAGGATTTTACCTGGAGCATGTTTTGGGTTGAGAAGAGAATGTGATCATAATGTGCAGAGTATATGATATTAAACTTGTTCAGTGCTCTAAGATATTTATTGCAGTACTTTTGGATAGCTTTGGACTGGGTATTTAAAGGTCCTATAATAAACAAAATTGACTCAGTTTTATGCTAGAATGTTGTATCTAATCAAAAACATACCTAGAGTTGTGTTTTGTTTCATTCTTACATGTGTGAGTAACGCTTTATTATTAGTCTGCCTATATCTCCAAAGCTCTAAATGCTCTGTTCCACTTTGTGATGTCATGAAGCTGTAGTTTTCAAGTGAACAGCTACCTTTTACTTTTTCTTTAGTAGCGTTTGGAAATTCCAGGGCTGAAATTATCCAAATGATTCTTGTAAAGGTTTATAGAGTTTAAAACACAGTGGAGCTCTTCCTGTATTACCACATGACATCACAAGGTGGACACTGTTTGAGAGACAAATTCAGCCTAAATATGCAGTATTTGTGTGCTTAAAGGGACAGTGTGTAAGATTTTTACCTGTTAATTACCTAAATTGAAGATACCCATTCAAAAAATACATTGTTTTTCAAGCCTTTTCACTTCCATCATGAAATCAAAGTATTCTTTTGGACTTAGATATAGTCACATAAAAGGGGGATCTTCCCCATATAGAGGCAGCCATTTTGAATACGAGAGCCGCAAAAGGACATTTGGGCTCCGCCTTCGCCTTCAGCAAGGCTCGTGGTAGCACCGGAGGCAAAGCAGGCGGAGCGCGCCGGAGAGAAGGACAGAGGGAGAGAGGTGCGGGTGGGGTGGGGGGAGGCTCGTGGTTTTGGGTAAACAACAAGCATGCTGCTGTATCACACGTTGTAATGGATCTAACACGTGTTTTGGACTAAATTGTTTTACTGGATTTTATTCGCTGGATCCTTACGGACAGATTTCAGACCAAGCTTATGGTGAAATGCTGAGTTTGACCTGGGCAGAGCCTTCAAAGGTAAGCTTTGTGCTTTTCCGTATAAAAGCCCCATGTGCTCGGGGAGAGATTGTTGTGCCGGGAAATGAATTGCATAGTCAAAAAGAGGAGACTGTAAGGTTTCATTTGATGTGTAGATTGTCATGATACATGATTGGGAATGTGTGTTTTCATGCGAAAAGAAAAAATAAAGTGAACGGGGGACCGCGTTTTATGTATACAGTAGTGGCGCGCGGTTCGTGCGCGGGTACGCGAGCTGTCGGCGCTACGGCGCGCCCGGGTGACCCTCGAGGTCTGCCGTAGTTAAAACAGGAAGTGCAATAGCGACTATCCACCTATGCGCCACGAATCCTACACACTGGGGCTTTAACAAGTGAGAATGAAACAAAACACAACTCCGGGTATGTTTTTGATGAGGAAACAACAGTATAACCCAACAGATCAGAAAGTCTCATAATATGGGCTCTTTAATGTACCTTGTAAAAAAAAAATTAAAAAAAAAAGGCCTTTTTGAGTCAGAGCTGCAAATGACCAAGTCTCTGAATGTGTCCTTTCCCTTTGATTACAGTGATGAAACATATGGTAGCAGTGTAGAATGAGCTACTTTAAGGTATTAGGTGTGTAGCCGATGCTTTTGCTAATTTAAAAAAGGAGGTTCACAACTGACCCAAGGATGCCAGTGCCTTAACCTGCAAACAGAAGACAAATTAGAACTGGCAACCCACATGTGAGTCTCATTCTGCTTTCTGATTGAATAACACTCTTGAGAACTACAGCAAACACAAATTGAAACAAATGAACAAATTGAGCATATTGTACAATGTTTTTTGTAGTTAAGAATAAAGCATTACAATAGCTTTTTTGTAAGAATGATATTTGAAGTATATGAAAACCTTGTATCTGAGGACATAAAAGATATCATGTCTGTGAAATTTGAAATAAAATGCTATGTATGCTATAATGCGGTTCACCTTTCGCTGCCTCGCTGTTTCGCAGATTTTTTTATTCCAATTTTTTTTATAGTGTATCAACGCGCATTGTGTTCTGCGTCCTAAGGGACTGTAGACCTTTGCCAATTTGTCATTCTTCTCCGTGCCGAGTCTCCTATACAGTACAGAATGCGTTCAATTTGCCAGATTTATATAAATGTTCGATCGCAGTGTGACTCTGAAGTGCTGTATGTTTGCAAGTTGTATCCCCAACAAACCCCACAATGTCGACGAAACGTTCTCAAATATAATCGAAGGTGGCATGTCTGTTTATGAGAATCTTCTCGCGAAAAGAAAAAAGAGCGCCAACAACTACCCATAATTATGTTCTTCACTCAGGCGGAGCGGCACCAGTACGAAGAGGCTGACTTAGAGGACCTGTGAAATACACGCGTCACTATTAATAATGTTGTTTGTTGAAAATCTACAAAAGTTTGAGTGTTTAAACGAGAGAGAAATGTGAGTTGTGTTAATGCCAGTCTGAGAAAAGTGTAGAATGTGTGTGGTGAGGTGTTTACAGCCTTAAAACATGTAGAATAATTGTAAAATATAAAGCTGACTACTTCGCGGATTTCACGTATTGTGGGTTATTTTTAGAATGTAACCACTGCGATAAACAAGGGACCACTGCATGCCATTTAATTTGCCTGGAATCCAGAATACACACTTCTTGAATAGTTTACAAAGATGTCTGGTCACAGCTGAATCTCTCCCTTTTCAAATGGACATGATTGACAGGTGGATTAGCCAATAAGGGACACACATGGTCCAGCTGTATCTGAGAAAAAAAAGGAAAAAAATATCACAGGATCAAAAAAACCATCAACGATTTCAGCAGAATCAATGAGTCAAACACTAAACTGTTGATCTGAGGTGAGATAAATTTGATGTTATTTGAAATGATGGGTAATCCTCCATTAAAAAAAACACAAAAGAAAAAGAACTGCACAATCATGAGGGGCATGGGACCAGACTTATATCTATACAAAAATACAGAGAGATTTATTTTGGGATTTGCCAGACAGCCATTTAATTTACTTTATACTGAACATAATGTTTTTTAATATTAGTATTTACAGTAATTACATGTTTGAATGATCTGCTATTAAAGTTGTTTTCCAATTTCAGGCATTATCCAAACACTCCCCAGACTTCTGTAGCCGCAGCCACCCTGGTGATGACTGTACAAAGCTGTCAATCGACAAACACCACCCGCACACCAAATTCAGACATAGATACGGTGGGTGAAATCTCATATTTGGCATATTTATTTTGTCAATAAAATGTCAGTAGCCTTAGCGCAACTGCTCATAATAATTCAAAGAGAAGTCGCACACTTACAAATAGCGTTATCGATTGCTGAAGTTCCCCCTCTCTCCCATCATGCCTTGCCTTCATCTCTGTGGGTGTGGGGCTGGCAGAGGACAGGACAGGCTTGTGTTTTAGATGGGTTTAATGCAGACTCAGAACTCACTGGAGGTCCACCACAGGGAGGGCTTTGAGGCCTGACCCCTGATCTTTTAAGCCCACCTCAACCTTTAGTGGTGAGCAGGGAAAGAATCATTGAACTGAACATTTGACGTGTCTATAGTTTATTACATGCTGGAAGAAAGGGGTGGGGTGGAAAATTAAATGTTATAAAATGTTTATATGAGTATTCTCTGGCTCAGTCTTTCAATGAGTCCAAGGTTTCACCATTGTCCCATGCCAAACCCTTTTCAACTACAAGTAGAACTTCAAAGTGTTGTACCAGATTTGTAGTACATTTTAAAAATGGGAAAAACAGACGTAGTTTTTCCAAAGTTATTCCTTACTTTCTTTATGCAGAGACCAGAGGGGTGTTTGATCATCATGGTACAGCAGTTCTTCTTGGTTTGTGGCTGATAAAAAATTGATGTAGACAACACACAGTGGTCTTATTTTAACCACAAGAGCTGCTTCTCCTCATACTGTATGTGCTGTTACTTTATAGCGTGAATAAAATAGGCTACAATCAGTATTTATACAGTTGCATTTGCCATGTTAGTGGATAGTCACTGGACTGAAGTAGCATCCTCTTAGTAAAAACATCATCAATCATGCAACATCTGATTCAATAGTTTATTGAAGGGCCAATATTATCTACAGCTCTGGAAAAAAATAAGAGACCACTGCAAAATTATCAGTTTTTCTGATTTTACTACTTATAGGTATGTGTTTGGGCAAAAGGAACATTTGTTTGAGTCTATAAACTACTGACAACATTTCCCACAAATTCCAAATAAAATATTATTGTTTAGAGCATTTATTTGCAGAAAATGACAAATGGTCAAAATAACAAAAAAGATACATGTTTTCAGACCTCAAATAATGCAAAAACAAGATCAAATTCATTTTAAAACAACATCATACTAATGTTTACACTTAAGAAGAGTTCAGAAATCAATATTTGGTGCAATAACCCTTATTTTTAATCACAGCTTTCATGTGTCTTGGCATGCTCTCCACAAGTCTTTCACATTGTTCTTGGGTGACTTTATTCCACTCCTGGTGCAAGAACTGAAGTAGCTCAGCTTTGTGTTTGTGTTGGAATTCAACAGATGCTGGAATGGAATGGCTGTAATACATGTAGAGATGCTGATTTCAGAAAAAAAATGCAGTGGTCTCTTATTTTTTTCCAGAGCTGTATGTTATAATGTTGCTTCCTCATCGCAAACATACCTGCAGTTGTGTGTCCTGCATATTTCATAGTTCTTCTCTCAAACAGAAAACACTCTTTTCCACCTTGTGATGTCATGTGGTAATACAGGAAGTTCTTTACTGTGTTTTTAAACTCCATACGTCTTCACTATAATCATTTGGATAATTTTAGCCCCAGAATTCCCAATCTTTACTAAACTAAGGATAAAAGGTAGCTGTTAACTTGAAAACTACCACTACATGACATCACCTTTAGAGCTTTGGAGATGTAGACAGACTAACACGCACATGAGTCAATGTGGTGTAATATAGGATCTTTACAGATCTTCCATTTCACATTTTACAAAGTTGTGGAAGGACAACTCAAAAGGTTCACTATTGTTGTAGCAGAAAATGGCATTCATAAAAGGGTTTGAACTTGAAGCGTTTGCCTCCACAATCAAATAAGTGTGCGCACCCTTTGGCCTTACTCACAGCTGCAGACTGCTAAGACACACACCACAGAGTTGTAATTTACAAATCCTTTTGTTTGGTTGTCTGAAGGCATCTCTGGTGTCCAGCTGTCAGCCCTGAAAGAACAGTTGTTTACCTCAATCTAACTCAATGAGCGCGAGCCCCACACATCTCCAAATTATACCTATACTCTGTCAAATGGACAGGCAAAAACCTCTCACACATCAAGTCCGTGTTGCTTAGTGAGGCAGGAATGTAAGGCAACAAATCTAAGGTAATGGTCATTATCGTTAGCCTACAACTGCGTGCTTTGATAGTACTTAAAGGAATAGTAACATTTTTACAATCTGAACTTTATTTCATTAATAAAACGTCATGTACTCACCCATTGTACTTTGGTGTAATTTGGAGCATGTCCGGAGATTTTGTAGTTTAGCGATATCCGTAACGTGAGTGCTCGGGGCATACGGTTGCGGTCACCAAATAACACAAGCGTTAACACTTTTCAAATCACAGAAGCTCGATATGTCAGTCTATAGTGTCGCAAAAGTGGCCTGAAACCTGATACCCAGCTATAGTTTCATTAAATCCGTGTATCATTCGTTCTTTAGTTTTTCAATATAAAACCAAAAATAAGAAAACGAAAAAACTAATTTTTTTCATTATTTGTCTCCAAAACCAAAATGAAAAAACGGATAACGATTTGTTTTTTCAGTTTTCGATTTTGTGTTTAAATGAAAAATGGAAAAAACGGATAACAGCTGTTTCCCGTTTTGTCCAATTTTGATTTTTGCGCAAGTTGGGTAAACCGGAAGTGAATCTTTACTCACAGTGTTGCCAACTTAGCGACTTTGGTCGCTATTTTTAGCTACTTTCTGGACCCCCCTAGCGAGAAAATTAGACAAAAGCGACTAGCGACAAATCTAGCGACTTTTTTGGTGATCAGAGGCTCCAAGATCGCAGGAGGGGGAAAAAATAATTGCGCCGTTTTCTCTCTTTCCCCGTTCAGAGAAAGAGAGACAGAGAGACAGAGAGGGGCAGTGGAAGAGAGACACAGGCAGAGAGGGGCGGGGGCGGAGTTGAGAACAGCGTGGACTGGCAGACAGACACGGCACACACACACTCACCAGTCTCTCCTCTGCTCCTTCCCATCTCGTCAGATCGCCTCGGAGTCTGGTCATTCCTCTGCCATAGGCTCTGATTCTCAATAAGTGGATGCCTATGCGCTCTGATTTGTTTTCTTTTTCTTTTGGGCGACACAAAGTCACAAGTAGCACTGCTTAAAAAGCTAGTTGTACAGCACAGAAAATTGGCAAAGATCAAAATTGGACAAAACGGGAAACAGCTGTTATCTGTTTTTCCATGTTTCATTTAAACACAAAATCGAAAACTGAAAAAACAAATCGTTATCCGTTTTTTCATTTTGGTTTTGGAGACAAATAATGAAAAAAACTGTTGTTTTTTCGTTTTCTTATTTTTGGTTTTATATTGAAAAACGAAAGAACGAATGATACACAGATTTCATTAGATTAAATTAGTCATCATCGAGGACAGCGCCTTTGCTGTCTCAAGTGGGATTTACGGCCAGGAGATGAACGTCTGGGTCATCACCCAGACAGAAATCTGTGTCTGTCAACTCTGGAGAATATTTGTGCCATGATGAACATTTTTTCATGTTCCGAAGTGTTCCGAAGTACAATTATTGTTTGTTTGCATTGAATTGGTTTGTTATGGCTATATAGTCATGATGACGTAATCTAATGAAACTATAGCTGAGTATCGGGTTTCAGGCTGCTTTTGACTCCAGTGACACTATAGACTGACACATCAAGCTTCTGTGATTTGAAAAGTGCTAAAGTTTGTGTTATTTGGTGACCGCAACCATATGCCCCGAGCACTCACGTTACGGATATCGCTAAACAACAAAATCTCCAGACATGCTCCAAATGAAACCAAAGTACAATGGGTGAGTACATGGCGTTGTTTCATTAACAAAATAAGGTTCCTTTAAAGGTCTTATATACTGAATTGAAATTTTTTAAAAGTTGCATTGTGTAACTTTTCTGGTGGAGGGTCCATCAAAATGCTCTTCTTCATGGATATGTTTTTGCTTTGTCTGGAATGTTTCACAGTATGGCATTAAACCTTTTTTATATCCATGGAGACCAATTCAGACCAAGTTACAGCATAGATCTGTGGAGGGGCGACCCCACTCACAGTCAGAATACCAGTTTTTTAGGTATTTTTGAGCTATAAAAGCACCTATAATTGAATAATGAATAAATGAAAGGAAGAGCTGTTTAATGTCATACTGTGGAACATTCCAAGCAGAGCAGTGAAATAGCCATAGAAACAAGCAGCTGACGGACCCCCAACTAAAACGTTACATACTGAACCTTTAGGCTTTTATGTTACAGTGTTACCCAATCAAAATTGCATAGTCATTGTAAATTGTTTCTCTAAGTATGTTTATATTTATTTAATAATTCATTTAGACTCTCCATCTCGAGAGGTTAAAATGGTTCCACTGCATTGGGACATAAACATCACTGGAGAACGATCAGATCAATTTACCCACAAGTTTCCAGCTCTCACAGATGAATGCTGTTGTTACTGTACTGTATGTCTTTGGGCAAGACACATAACCTACCTCGGCCCCAGTGGTGTATGAGCGTGTAAGAATGGGCGAGTGGTTCCTTTCAGTGCCTTGAAGGTAGAAAAGTGCTATATAAAAACGTGACTGTGTGGTAACCCAGAAGTGGTCCTTAAATTGCTTTCGTTGAGTAGCTAACCAAGTGTAATGCCTGTCTTTAGCCAATTTTATAAAGTGCTTCACCCTTCAGTGCACCACTTATTTACTAAAAAAAACTCTTATATTTGATCTATACATACAAGTCTATAAGTTAAACTTATAAATTATGTTTTCTGGATGGTCCTTATTTGTGTTTTAACTTATTGTAGCTAAAAATGCAGTAAATTGTGCAATATTCTGGAAATAATTAATCATATTTCTGGTAATAATTAATAAATGATTCTAGTATTTCTTAGACAGCAGTGGGTCAGGCAGCAGGAGCAATGGTCTGACAAATGCCCTAAAACTTGTGTAAAGTTACTTAATTATTAAAGATCTGCACAGTGCCCCAGTGGTAGCCTATAGTCTGTTCCATTTTACATGATACAACATGTTGAAACTGGTCATTCAAGATTTCTGGGTATTTTCTATTCATAAAATGTGTATGTGTGTTGTATTTGTTCTACTTCCACATCCAAAAACAAGAATCAATCGCTGTGTCTTTGATTGGACAGGAGAGAAATAGACTGCGTACATGGAGGCAAAGAGGAGAGAGTTAGTTTGAGTAGTGAACACTGTGTATGCCCATTAGAGTGTAGCTCTTTACTCTGGGCAGGGCTGTTGATGCGGCATACACAAACAGTGTATGAAGCATGGGGCACTTTTCTAAGTATCACCCCAGACCTGTGGGTGATGTAATTACAGACTAACAGGCTGATTCCTCTACATGTAGCTGTGAAAGTAGTCTTGTTGTGGGTGACAATTTCTCTATTGATGTCCCTATTTACCCAGAACAGTTCCCAAAAACAGCTAATTAGTATTAGCCTGTTCACTTGTAAACATCGCCACCTACAAGTGAACAGGCTAATAGGCGCGCAGTGATATGACTCGAAAGAAATAGCACCAAGCGATTTAGACATTTTCATGTGCAACTGTTTTCTGACGCAAATACAGTGAACCCTCGCTGTATCGCGGTTCACTGTTCGCGGCCTCGCTGATTTTTTTTTCCAATTTTTTTTTTTTTTTTTTCAATTTTTTTTATAGTGTAACTTTTTTTTTACAGTGTAACATTCTGTCCTGCGCCCTGATTAGCTAAGAGACTAGACCAGGACTAAACCAGGTCTAAAGCAGGTCTAAACCAGGACTAAACCAGGACTAAACCAGGTCTAGACCAGGGATGGTAGGGACAGAGTCTCTGATGTCCTTCACGAGAGCGCCTGGGTGACAGGAGGTGTGGCCTTTGTTTACTTGTACGAGCCATGGAAGAGAGTGCGAGCCGGACCATGGAAGAGCCAAGAATCAACATGGACGGGCCGGGGGAGCCGCAGCGGGGAGAGCCGCATTCGAGGGAGCCGCAGCGGGGGGAGGACACTCGCGCGCACAGAGGAGACAGTGGCTCTTCCCCGTCACGCCGAGAGGACGAACCCGACCCCGTCCTAGAGAGCTGTGGAGTATTGGCGACGCATTGATAGCGGTCTGATTTTGGAGCCGGGGTGAAATGCAACCAACTCTTGTGAGCGCAGGTTGGTCTTACCTGGTCTTGTGGTGAGGACTGGTGCTCAGAGGCGTCTGTTAGCGGTTTGGCACTGTTAACATTGGCTTGAGTCTTGCCCAAAATGATATCCAGGTCGCTTTCCACTCGACTTTCGCACATGGCATGGATATGTGGTACCAAAACAAACACACGTGTCCGCGCGCACGTGTCCGCGCGTCACGTGCCCCTCCCCCCCCACTATTAATATATTTTAATGAAAATCTACAAAAGTTTGAGTGTTTAAACAAGAGAAAAATGTGAGAAAATGTTAATACCAGTCTCAGAAAGGTGTATAATGTGTCTGGTGAAGCGTTTTCAGCCTTAAAACATGTAGAATAATTGTAAAATAAAATTGTCCTACTTCGCGGATTTCACTGATTGCAGGCTATTTCTGGAACCTAACCCCCGCGATAAACGAGGGTTCACTGTATATCACTTTTTGGACAAATATTGTTTTGAGCAGAAAAACAAGCTTTTATTAACTATCCCCGCTAACTTTCCGGACCTATTTTCGTCAGCGTCAGAACCGGGGCAGAACTCGGCTCAGAGGACACTGTCAGGGGTAAGTCTGTGTTAATGCACGACACTGCTGAAGGGGATGCCATACAGATTCACATTTTAAAAAAACGAACTACCCTTTAACGATTGGCAAAATCTCAACTACTACCTTTTAGAAGACACAGGCTCCTGTGTGCGCTATGAGCTCCTGTGTCCTCGTCAATGCGCTCTGATTAGAAGTGCAAGACTAAGTGCAAAGCAAAAACTAATCTAAATTTATGTTACAGTGTTACTCTGTTTCAACTTCCTGTTTGAATACTTCAGGGGCAGAGTGAGACTGGATTGAATCTCACTCCAATCTCTAACAGGTCATTCTAAAATGGAGTAGAATGCAAGAAATCACATCTTGGCACACCATCAACCTCAAAAGTAGATCTTGGTTAAAAAAAAAAAAAAAAGGTTGAGCACCCCTGCTCTAAATAATACTGAACTCTCAATAATACTGCACTAAACTACTTTTCATTATTTTACTTTTCATGTTTACTGCTGCTGCTCTATATGAATGTATCATGTTTGTCACTACCTCATTGTAAATGCTACTGTTACCTGTGCAATAACCTCCTTCATAATCCACGTGCAATACTTATACTATAGTATGTGCAATACGAAATCCACATGCAACACTTATACTACACTATATTATGTGCAATCTGTGAAATACTCTACTTACAGCTTATTTAACCCTACCTGTACCTTGTATTTTATTACATTTTATTACATATTTTTTATTATATTGTTTACATCTTCCCCTGCACTTTTTGCAACACTTTTTTACCATGTACTATTATTGCATGTTATTAGTACTTCTCGACTATCTTAGCAAGTGAGTGGCTCTTCTGATCCTGAGCATTTCATTGCATTTTTGACCTTGTGTTGATCCTGCATATGACAAATAAACAATCTTGAATCTTGAATCTGAATCTTGAATCATACTACTGTAGTTTTAGTTTCATGGTACTTATACTTTTGTCATATCTACTACTTCGACAGATGTTTTGTGGCAGTTTTTTCTTAAATTTTTTTCTAAAACTTATTTTATAGTCCATTAATTAATGACATTTGTGTTCTTGGTTTGTTTTGCAGCTGCTGCTCCCAAATGTGACCCTGGAGACTGTGCTAATCAAAAGGTCTGATGGGATTCACGCATTACAATGAAATTCAGGACACATATGGCATTTCTATTATTTACAGAAGTCGATTTGTGTACCCAGTCAAAATGAGACAGAGTAAGAGACAGAGAGAGCTCTTTGTGCATTATATTTGCTTAAGGTGAAAGTAGGAAGGTTCGAAAGGTACATTTTGTCAAGTCAATTACACACAGAGTAGTACTGCACAAATTTGCACAACAGAGCCTCATATTTCCACTTATTAACACAAGTATCATCGCTAGTACTACCCTCATTATTTTCAGCTCTCCACCCCTTTGATCTTTAAATATTTATTTCTGACTCTGCAACACACTTTAGAAAAACAAAGAAAGCAAGGGTAGTGACAATTAATGATAGCAAGCTGGGGCATGTGGGAAGAAACTCTTACGACCTCGTAGAAGAAATGCAGGAGGCTGAGATGGTTCAGTATAGGCACGTTTAATGTTCGATCAGCAGAGTATACAGGTATGATTAGTTCAGCATTCACTGTCGTCTCCGTCTTGGTACAGAACTGCGGTCAATTTATCCTACAGACTAGTTGATCATTAACTCATTATCAGGACCCTTAGTTATTTGAACTTTAGAAGGCAACGTGTCATGGTGGTACAAAACACAGGCAAAGTCCAGTTTAATAAACAAACCGTCTCTAGTTTTTTACTGAATCAGCATGAATCAGCAGTCTAATCACCCATAGTTGTCGTAAACCACGTTGTATTAGTAACTAAAGATTAATAACACAAGAACAGGACATCAGGAGTATCAGCGACCTTTGATGAATTACACAAGCAAGAATATTTCCTCACAGGCACTGCATATTAAAGGTCATAATAAGCTATTTGTCTGATTTATTTTATTATAATATTGTTTCCTCTGTTGTCTGCAGTTCCTCTCAAACAGAAAACACTCTGTTCCACCTCGTGACGTCGTGTGGTAGTATAGGAAGTGCTCCATTGTGTTTTCAAACTCCATACACCTTCATTAGAATCATTTGGATAATTTCACCTCTGGAATTTCGAATATCCACCGAACCAAAGGTAAAAGGTTGTTGTTGAATTGAAAACTACCGCTTCATGACATCACAAGGTGGAACAGAGCCTTTTGAGTTTTGAAGATGTAGACAGACTAATAATAATAAAGCATTACTCAAACAGGTGCGAATGAAGCAAAAACAACTCCATGTTTTTGATGAGGTAACAACATCCATGGCTAAAAGCTCACAAGAGTCAATTTTGCGTAATATAGGACCTTTAAGTAGTAGTCTGTAAAGCATACTGTTTTGTTTATTTCATATTTTTAAAATATTTTTTGTATTTTGATTATATTGCGAAAGTCCAAGCTGTAGGCCATAAGAACTTGACAACAGATGTAGGAATATAAACAACTATTTTTATTTGCAAGTAATAAACACTGCTGGCTGCTGTTTATTCTTGTATGGATAAAATTTAAGCGTGCTAATAAAATTCATCTAAACATCTCACTTTCCAATTAGCATTAATTTCAACTGCAGCACTCACTGGCACTATCATTTGAATACACAAGACTTCATCTGTTCAAAATGTCTGCTTTCTCCCAATGTGTTAAGGTTGAACTTACTGAATACTGTATAAAAAAATCAAATCAAAATGCCACACGGTGTAAAGCAGATATACAATAAAGTCTATATATAAAGTCTGAAAGTGGGTTCTAGTTTTTATGTTTGCAATAAAAGCTTCGGATAGGTGGAATTAAAGGGCGCTATTTTCTGATATTTTTTGCTCTATGTTATAATGTGTCCTCATCACAAACACACCTGGAGTTGTGTTTTATTTCATTCACACATGTTTAACACACACATCTTGCATATTTAGTCTGAATTGTCCTCTCAAACAGAAAACACCCTGTTCCACCTTGTGAAAAAGGTATCAAAAACTATCAATCCTCGTGAGAATTTCAGTAAAAGCTCTTTCGAAATGCTGCTTTTAATCATTTTTTCAACAAATAATTACTAAGAAAGAAAATACAGGAATGAACACAATTTTAGTTTTCTAGTATTTCATTCTGGTCACTTTGGTCTTGACTGAAAAAAAAGAAAAAGTTAAAGACTCTTGGACTTGGACTCAGATGTGTTTTTAGACCTTTTGACTTGCTATAATTTCTCTTGTAGTAGTGTAGAAGTAGTTTTCTTGATTTCTTTTGTGCGCTGTGACTGTTGATAGTAATTTGTTTTGTACAGAATGGAATTTCTATTAGTTATCATTATTTATCCCCTAGCATAGTTCCTGTTTTATTTGAATGATTAAAGGTGCACTACGCAACTTTTCTGGTGGAGGGTCTGCTACCTGCTTGTCTCAACTACACTGTGGAAAATCCTAGACAAAGTAATAACATTTCTGTGGAGGCAACCAGATGGCGGATCCTCCACTAGAAATGTTACGCAGTACACCTTTAAATTTTGGGACCTGGCCCTAACCCTAGTGTTGCTGTAGCTGGGTGTTTGCAGAGAACATCCTTGTGAACACACAGTTCATTAAGGACACCTTGTCTTACTGTACTCTCTAATGCACTCTTTAAGACCTATTTGAAATTACTAACACAGTCAATGGAAACAGCGTAAAAGCTTTTAGAGGAATTTGGGACTAAATCAGTTTAGATCGTGAGCCAGAGCGTTCCTGATGCAACAATCACACATAGTCTATGAATTGTGATTTGCTTCATTCAAACTGAACCATAATGTATGACTTTCATTTAAATGAATGTTATAATGTAGTGTAGTGTTTAAAACAGTAATGATAAATGCAGCTTCTTTGTACAGTTGCCATCTTTCCACATTAAACACAAGCAAATACAAAAGTCATGTGATGTGATACATTCTCTATTTAATAAACAGAGCAAAGCATCCCTTAAGTGAGGCTTATCATGCTGACTTCATGTTAAAGTGGAGGAGCGTTTGGATCCAAACCCCCCACACCCGATGTACTAAAATGTAAAATTGCCTCACAATGAGCAAATGTGAGGCAGAGAAAATGCTAATCTAGTTCTTTAGCCAACACTGTCTGATTTACAACACGTGCACACTGAGTGCAAGTGCAGTGCAGGATTCACGTTGGTTCTACAAGACAATGTTATGGCCACAGGCCTCTAGCTCCTTCTGTAGCCTTCCTGATTTCTTACTTTTTTGCATGTGTGTCACACTTAACTGTTTAAAATCATCAAAAAATTTAAATATTAAACCAAGATAACCCAAGTAAAACATAAAATGCAGTTTTTCTGTGATGATTGTATTTGTTAAGAGAAAAATATTATCTAAACCTACATGATCCTGTGTGAAAAGTAACTGCCCCCTTGTTAAATAATGAGGTTACTGTGATTAATCATATTATTGTGGAAAGATGAGTTCAGTTTAATAGCCACACCCAGGCCTGATTGCTGCCATACCTTTGAAATCAAGAGATCACTTAAATAGAATCTGTCTGACAAAGTGAAGTAGGCCACACTGAACCCATGACATCATATCGTGACCCAAAGAAATTCAGGAGCAGAAAAAGAGTATTGACATGTCTGAGTCTGGAAAGGGTTACAAAGCCACTTCTAAAGCTATGGCACTCCAGCGAACCATAGAGAGAGCCATTATCCACAAATGGAGAAAGCATGGTACAGTGTTGAACTGTCCCAGGAGTGGCTGGCCTACAAAAATTACCCCAAGAGCAGAGTGACAACTGATCCAAGAGTCATAAAGGAACCCAGAACAACGTCGAAACAACTGCAGGCCTCACTTGTCTCAGTAAAGGTCAGTGTTCATGACTCAACCATACGAAAGAGACTAGGCAAAAATGGCATGCACAGAAAAGCTTGTCTCACTTTTGCCAAAAAACATCTTGATGATCCCCAAAGCTTTTGGGAAAATATTCTGTGGACTAGGGCTTAACGATCTATCTTTTTAGATCGAAAATCGCGATCTCAGACAATACGATTTTGGGATCATTAAAGTTGCTTAAAATTCGTGACAAATTGAACTTCTCCTTTTATCATCGTTGCTTAAAATTGTTAAAGATCGTTAAAGTTTTTTGCAGTGCTCCTAACTGACCCAGGTTTTGTTTCGTCAACTATTTCACACATGTATTCCACCTGGCCCGCCTCCCTGCCATGTAACCTGGGAAATTCCAGACTGCTTTGCACGATTCTTCCAATCTAAAAGACAGCCTGGCAACTAGGCAAAAAGAGGGCTCCTGATTTGGGGAGGCAATCAGAGAGCGGGGAGGGGTGGAAAGACGGTGACGCATACTACGCAACAAACGGAAGCTTGTAGTTTGAACTGACAACTGACATGATTGGCTATGGGCTACGTATACGCCAAATGATAGACATTTGTAACACACAATAAACGGCAGTTGGTGATCGTAAACCACACCTCCACTACAAGATATTCAGTAGGTGGCTCCCAGACCATATATCACTTGTGATATGGTCTGGTGTAAACCAGGCAACCTGCCATGCTGCTAAGTTCACCAATCAGAAGCGGCAAGCTGCGTGTGGACAGGTTGGTGAGGCCGGTGTTAGCCACTCCGCTCCGAGCGATCCCTCAACCCAAATATGCCGTGTAGCCCCGTGCAGAGTGGAGAGTCGCGAGCTGGTGAAGCCGGTGTTAATCAATGTCCGTAATCCGTCACTTGAGAGCATGGCGAAAAGTCCGGAGAAACATCTAGTAAAATTGATACTCGGGCCAAACAGACAGTTACAACTTCTTTTGCCATTGTAACTCCGTATGACAGAAGCAGCCAATGACACCAGGAGATAACGACTGCCGTAACACATTACATCGCCAAGGAAATGGTGCCTGTAAACACGGTGACCTAAGAGTCGTAAAAGTCTCCTCCGCACGATGGATAAGAGGTATATGCTTTCCCTGTGTTGTTAGCTGACAAACTGTTAGCATAATTCTAGATTGCATTACAAACGCTATAGAAAGGCTACCACGATTAGCATCGCTATATTTAGCATTGTCATATTTAAGTTAAGTTTAAGTTGCGTCATATTTTATACTGACAAAGCAGTTCGGATGAGCTGCGAAACATTTTCGACCAAATAAACTTGTCCAGTTGACAAATTGAATTTCTCCTTTTACCATACGTTTGTTATAAAATACAACAATCAAGCTCCCTTGAGCCAAGAAAGACTGACCTTGCACCACTTTAAAATACTTTTTTTGCTCTGCTTAAGACATAGATGCTCTTTTAGTTCTTCAGGTGTAATAACTGCGGTTGCTCAAGCACTCAATGTAGCCTATGTACAGCATGTTTCTTTTTAATAAATAGAACTACATTTGAAATAAACTATTGACTTTTGTTTTCATTCTTGCATTACAGTTTAGTGGAATTTAGTGTTTGAATGGTGTGATGTAAGTTTCTGTGATGTTTGCAAATGTTCATGTGCACTGAAACTTAATTTGAAAGAAATCGTTGATGAAATCGAAATCGCAATATCTGCCAGAAAAATCGCAATTTAATTTCTTATTAAAATCGTTCAGCCCTACTGTGGACTGATGAAACAAAAGTTGAATTTTTTGAAAGAGTGCATGAGCATGATTCCTTGTTGGAATCTGTGAATGTTAAGTCCTTTGTGACTTAGTTCTGAGGTTGCTTTGTTTTTCTGTTATTGTCATTTATATACTTTACTTCTGTTAACTTAAATTTAGTTATACATTTATCTACTCTGTTAAGAGCCTTTTTTTGTTAAATTATTGTAAATATCCTCTTTTTGTTAGTTTAACCTTTACATTCCATCCATCCATCCATCCAGCTTCTTCCATTTTTCCATTTCTGGGTCACGGGAGCAGCAGTCCAGACAGTCCTTTTAAATAAAATACAACTTTAGTTTTACCATTTTACATCTTGATTCTTTTGTTACTTGCCCCATCCCTAGCAGAGCTGGGTCATAACAGGACCAGACCCACCCACACCTGATGTATTAAAATGCAAAACTGCTTCACAATGCGCATTTTGTCTGAGGCAATGCTAATCTAGTTCTTTAGCCGATACTGTCTGATTTACACATGCACAAAGGATTCACGCTGGTTCAACAAGACAAAGTCTCTAAGTCCTAGTCCCCACGACAACGTTCCTGTTTTGTTTTTTTACCCGGGGTGAAAAAAAGTGTCGTCCACACACGTGTTGGATCAGAAAACATTCGTGTCAAGATGAGCACGGAGCGCTGAGTGAAAACGATGTAGTACATCTGTCACACCGATAAGTGGCGCTGTAAACCGGAAAGAGCCAGAGCCGCCGGAAACGCAAGACTACAAAGAGCACATGCGCAGAAAGTCCTTTCTCTTTCATAAACAAGCAAACACGTGTACTTTAGGGACCGTCAACACAAGCGAATATATTTTGTCCCCCTGCTCCACCAATGTAGCAGCGACTCACTCCGGTAATGTGAAAATGTTGACCGTCCCTAACATAGACAGACGCCACAGAAGGAAGGAGCTGCGTGAGCAGAGTTTTTGCCTATAAATCGATAGTTAGTATTACTTGCTATCGTTTTATTAGATAGACATTAACAAGTAGAACTCTCGTTAACCTTGGTCGTGTTATTTAGGCAAAATGCTTGTTTGGATCTTACTACGGGAATGTTAAACATACTCGGACATTATGTTGGCTTTTTGGCGAGAATATACAACCGGGGACCATCACCAACGGGCAGCTATATATTTTTGTGGGTGATACTGCATGTGCCTGTTTGAAAAAGGTAAATTTTCATTCAATAAAAAAGACAAGAAATGGTTGCTCTTTTTCTTTATTTACAGCACACAACACACTCAAATTGGTATGTGCTCCTCATTGTCCACTATCTGCCTTTTCAGCGATGGGATCTTTCCAGTTTTAAAATACGTATTCGTTTTTCGCCTGCCACACGACAACGCGACGGGGGGCGTTCTCCGACTTCTCCACTCTGGAACCCGTTTTTGAAAAACACCGTTCTCACCCCCAAAAACGCCGGCGCCGTCTGGACGACAGGCCCAAACGCACACAAACTTCCCCGTTTCCTCCAAAAAACATTGTCGTGGGGACAGGCCCTAAAATCAGTGCACCCTGCTACACTGACCAGTGTGCCGGTGTCCAGGGAAGCCACGGGTCTGCGGAAAGAATCTGCAAGTCTAATTTTCCGGGACATTGCAGTGTCTCTGTCTGGCACGCTTTTCCAGTAATTACAAATGTGTTAATATCTTAACTTCAGATTCAGTGTTGAGTAGGCTTTAATCCGTCTACGATTCTGCAGCATTGGTTACTTTTTAAAGTTTCCACACCTCAAACCATCAGATTGATTCAAGCGCTGTGTAGACTTGTATGGATGCACTCTGGATTCTGTGCCTCCACCATACAATCACAATCAGCTCTGTATAGAGACCAGTCACTCAGTTACTTGCTCACTCCTTTAGTCCTCCAGACTTCGCCTCTCCTCACCTCCTCCCCTCACTCTCCCCTTTAATCCTCCAGACCTTGCCTCACTTCCTTTCCTCTCCCCGTTAGACTACCAGGCACTGCATGGTTTACCACGCTGGTTTGAAATGTGGCTGTGAGTGGAGTTTAGATGTTTAGCACCACTTTAAAAGTGTAAAAGTAGGAGTCTCTTGCTGGGAACACAATCACTGCACTAGAATAATATGCATGTATGTGGCCATCAATCAAGCATCAATACTAACTCATACAGCTGTTTTGTTTTGACATGGATTGACTGCTTGAGAAAAATCCCAGATGTTTTTAACTGAACCACACATCCAAAATGAATGAGGAACATCTCTTTCTATGTTTCACCTAAAATATGAACCCCCAAGGCTGGTTCTGCTTTAGTGTACAAAAAGTTTAATTAATTCCTCATCAAACTTTTTTTTTAAAGCTCCTGTATTATGCAAAACTGACTCTTGTGAGCTTTAAACCATTTTAGAATGTTCTTACCTCAACAAAAACATGCCTGGAGATGTGTTTTGTTTAATTCACACATGTTTGGGTAATCCTTTATTATTAGTCTGTCTATTTCCAAAGTTTTAAATGTTCTGTTCCACCATGTGATGTCATGGAGTGGTAGCTTTCAAGTTAACAGCGACCTTTTACCTTTAGTTCAGCAGAGATTAGTAATTACAGGGCTTAAATCCTACAAATCATTCTAGTGAAGATGTATGGAGTTCAAAAACACAGTGGAGCACATGGCATCACGGAACAGGTATGCAGGGTTTGTGTATAAAGCATGCGTGAATGAAGCAAAACATAAATCCAGGTATGTTTTTTGATTTTAAACTAAACATTTGACCAAGTACGCTATATTCTGCCTTAAAAGTAAAGAGATAATGCAACCCTGAGCATACAGTAACTAAAACACAATTTAGTGACTGTAGCTATGGTGAACACAAGAGGCAGTAAGTGTGATGTAGGAGGAAATCTGTCACATAAGATGACACGAGTGTTATTAGCATTAAAGAGGCACATCCAACTGGGTATTGTTTCTTAAAAGTCTTTGTTTTAGGGATAATGAAGCTCCTTTTGTTTCCGTTGTGCTTTTATTTAAAAGTCAGCAGTGCCCAATCAACACAAAACAGTACACAACACAGTAGGGGGGTGTAATGGCTTGATTTATAAGCCTATAAAGGATTACAAGGAGTTTTACATTGCAAAAAAGGAGATAGCAGGTCTAAAACATTTTCATGGCATCCATGAATTAATGTACACAAAAAAAAGGATCTTCATGAAAATATATTTCTCAAAAACATACCAAATAATATAATATATGTAGCTTTTTGAGTGTACGTTACCTGCTTTTTATTTTACAACAGTACTCTTTTAATGGTAGTTTTATAGTTATTTATGTTTTGATTTGTTTGTATTGAGATTTTAATGCCTTTTCTATTATGTAAAGCACTTTGAATTACTTTGTGTATGAATTGTACTATACAGCAGTGTTTTTCAACCACTGTGCCGCAGGACAATAGTGTGCCGTGAGAGACCGTCAAGTGTGCCATGGGAAATTATCCAATTTCACCTAATTGGTCTAAAACCTTTTTTTTTTTAAACAATATGCCATTGTCGAGTGTCTGTGCTGTAGTAGTGACTGGCAGCGTAGTCATGTAATACTCCTATACCACTAGATGGCAGCAGGTAGTGAATTGCATTGTACATTGAGACAAGAGAATTAGTGATGCATGAATGTGACAGGGAGCGGTGACGGCATTGTGACTAGCAAGACTCCGAAGACAGTGATGGAGAAGTGTTTAAAAAGGAAAAATGCTAACTCAGAACTGGGCCCTGGACAAAATTCGGACCCAGATGAAGGCCCTAGCATGAGTGGAGGTCAAAAGAAGGCAAATACGGTGAGATAGAGAGTTACCTTTCATTTGGATTTACTTTCACCAGGGATGCAGTGACACCGACTGTTGTGTTTGTTGTGTGGTGAAAAGCTATCCAACAGTGCTACAGTACCAAGCAAGCTTAAACGCCATCTCCAAACAAAACAGCCTTTGCTTCAAAACAAGAATGCTTTGATAAAAATGATTATACTGTATTATTAGGCAGCTACAGAGATATCTTTTTTTTTAAATTTTTGGTTGGTGATGTGCCTTGTGATGTTTGTCAATCAAAAAATGTACCTTGGCTCACAAAAGGTTGAAAAACACAGCTATACAGTATAAATTACTTGCCTTGCCTTTCTTGTCTCCATTTTGCTTAGCCTAAAATGATCCACAGTATGGCATTATACTTAACCCATTACCATGAAGACAAGCAGGAGACTCCCCTAGGTAGAGTTATGTCAGATGATGTTTAGAGGTGGGTCTGCTCATAGTAAGAATGCTCTATAATGAGCTATAAATCAATGTAACATTAATTATTATATTGTGGAGTATTCCAGGAAAATCAATGATATCTCCATGGAAACAAGCAGATGCTCGCTATCCCTAACAATAACCTATATTTAAAGGTCCCATGGCATGAAATTTTCACTTTCTGAGGTTTTTGAACGTTAATGTGAGCTCCCCTACCCTGTTTAGGGTCCCCCCCATGGCTAAAAGTTGCGAAATGTGTAAACTGAGCATTTGGATCCTTTTCTGCGTTTGAAAAAAAGACAGCCCAAACGGGTAATTCTGAACAAGGGAACTTTCTGAAGTCACACTCGTGAAAAGGTTTCCACCCCCCATCTGGATGTCTACCCACCGTCTCTGAAAATCACGCCCAGAGAATTTGGACCGCAAATGAGCTATGCAATGCAAGATGCGTTTTTTTTTTTTTTGCCTGGAGACACGTGAGAGTGTTTTCAGGCTTGGATGTCCTTTATCCGAGCCTCCGAACCTCTGAAACAGCAGTGGTTTAATTTTATTTTCTGTGGAAATGTGTGTGTGTTTTGTTTTTTGTTTTTTTATGGAAAGCGTCTCATATCTTCCTCCGCACTTAAAACACGGAAGTGGGTGACAGCGCACAGCGCACCGCTAATCCAGGAAACAGCGGAGTATTTGGCCACAAACCACCCGCTGCACTAGCCTGTCTCTGTCCTCCTCATTTGCATTCAAGCAACAACCCCCAGAATAGTGTTTCAGAGACATATTTATGACTCTGACTGTGTTCATGAGGCTATCTCATGCACTGAGGCTTGATTGTGAAGAAGGATTCATTTTCAGTATTAGGGAACCATTAAAGGGATATGCCACCCCCAGGTCAAATTTGGGCATCTCCCCACAGTCCAGAGACTAAAATAAGTGGTGGAAAGCGTTTTCCTGCTCACCCAGCCATTGTCCAAGTCTGTCGCCACTGACCGCAGCGGTATCTGGTGCTCCTCCGCCTTAGACTGGAGTCTAACGTAGCCAGAGAAAGATTTCGGCCAAAAGGAATTAATTTGCTCGATGCGTTTCCCAATTACTTTGTGTGTAGTGCGCATTCATATCGAGTGCAAATAAATGTGCAAATCAACACGGAGAGCTTGCCTTGGTTATTTTGGGTGGGAACTATTTTCCAGTGCGTAAGAATACAGCCGTATCACGCAGTACGCTGCCAGGGGAATCCCTGTTACGCACCGGGAAGGGAGTTCCCCTGTTGCAAAACGTGGTGCGTGATACGGCTGTATTCTTACGCACTGGAAAATAGTTCCCACCCAAAATGACCAAGGCAAGCTCTCCGTGTTGATTTGCACATTTATTTGCACTCGATATGAATGCGCACTACACACAAAGTAATTGGGAAACGCATCGAGCAAATTAATTCCTTTTGGCCGAAATCTTTCTCTGGCGACGTTAGACTCCAGTCTAAGGCGGAGGAGCACCAGATACCGCGGCGGTCAGTGGCGACAGACTCGGACAATGGCTGGGTGAGCAGGAAAACGCTTTCCACCACTTATTTTAGTCTCTGGACTGTGGGGAGATGCCCAAATTTGACCTGGGGGTGGCATATCCCTTTAAGGCACCATATAGAAGCATCAAGAAGAAGAAGTGACTTTATTGATCTCACACAGGAGAAATTCTTCTCTGCATTTAACCCATCCTGTTATTAGGAGCAGTGGGCAGCACATTACTGCGCCCGGGGACCATCTCCATGATCTTCTTGCTTCGGTTTGGTCAGGACCTAAGCTGGAGGATTTTACCTATGGTGCATGTTTTGGGTACCATATCATGGGATCTTTAATAACCTGAAAACAACTGGAGGAGTACCGCTGCGGGAGAAGCGGTGTGTCCGGATGGTACTTTTGCTGGTGGATATGCGAGGGACTCGTATAATACGTGGCAAGTTGTATGTTTGGCACCAATGTACCTGGAGGATGTGGAGGATATTTACGTATTCGGATTTCTGATAGCTGGACATCTGTTGATTGGCCTGGGATTGTCCATGATCTATCGCAAAATTTGTAAGCTGGCAGCAAGTAAAGAGTCCCCCAAATTGTCTGCAGTAAGAGCCGTGGAGGATCTCGTGAAAGGAGTACATCAGAAAGTGGTACAGGTTGAGGACCATTTAGAAGGGTTCCAACCGAAGGAAACACCTCAACGTTTGGATACCCTCACAGGCATGCTGACAGAACTGTGCAACGCAGCGCAGTCTGTGCGCCAAGAGGAACTGTTGAGGTCTTTCACGACTCTGCATGGTGACATGAAGATGGGGGTCTGGCAGAACCAGAGTTCCAGCTAAATTGCTTGCTCGCCTGGGTCTCTAAAATGTATTTCATTATGCCAAATTAATTACCCTGTAAAAATCTCCTGTCTCCTGTGAAAATCTGTACTATGACGGGTTATCTGTTTTGACCTGGCTTTCTTGCATGAACACTCCCAAGATCACAGATGTGGCTTGTTATCACGACACTACAAAAACATTGGCACTTTATTCGGACACACTGACATGTATCATGTAAACACGTTTTCCTGTCTATTTTTAGGAACGTCTGCCTCTACTTCAGTTTTCAATCAATTTCATTGATTTCTGATCTGCTCCCTTGCCCCACCCTTCCCTTTGTCACGAAAGAAAAAAACACCGTATGTTACCTGTCCAATTGTTTTCCTGTCATTACATGTTGTGAATAATTGTCATTGATTGTAATTGCGTCTTTTCCACTCTGTATCTCCAAGTTGGCAGCGTGCGCATGCGCAGCAGCCCCTCCACTAGTCGCTCTATCACTGTCCTACCTGGTTAGTGGGGAAAAGAAATGTCAAATTTACTCTATGTACATGTACATATAGTTTTTTGACAATAATAACAATAAGCAAACCAGTGTTGTATAGTAATGAAGTAATAATACTTCACTACTGTACTTAAGTAAATTTTTGGAGACTTTGTACTTTACTTGAGTTTTTAAACAAAATATAACATTTACTTTTACTTCACTACATTTCCAAATTTAATTGCATACTTTTACTCCACTACATTTTCAATGTGCCGTTTAGTTACTCGTTACAAAAAAAACCCTCTAATGACTGCAAGGAAGTCAGGACGTGCCTGGGCTTGTTCGCTCCTTGCGCATAACAATCAGCCTACACCTGTTGGTTTCATGCAGCTAGTTTAATCAATCAACATCCCTGATGGAAGAGGAGACAGCATCCACGTCAGCTACAAATGAAGGGGGACCTGACGATGAGCATCCCTGGCCGTACTTAAACACAATGTTCTATTGAATGAAGTGCCTCTTGTGCCTTCCAAGAAACGTGGAAATCCTATCTTACAGAAACTACCCGTCCAACCTCAAGAAACACATCGAGGTAAGTTCTAGATTCATGAAATTGTTAGCGTCTATATTCCAATTTCAGTAACCGTAGCATGGACATTCTAGACACCATTGTGAAACCTTGAGCATAAAGTAGAAATTAACTTTGTGTGACATTGTTTCGGTTACACAAAGCATATTTGACGATGTTAGAGCTAACAGGCTACCTAGTTTTTTCAGCTCAAGGGAAGGCATAGCTGTAGGCTAAGTGTAACGAATGAGAAAGGCGTTTCATGGATATCACCAAACATTAAAAAATATTCAATTCAGACTGCCTTTGCTTGATACTTTTACTTGTACTTTTAATTACATTACTTGAGTACATCTATTTTTACATTACTTGTCATACTTAAGTACAAGAAGTTCCAGATACTTTAAGACTTTTACTCAAGTAACATTTCAGTCAGTGACTTCGACTTTTACCAAAGTCATTTTTGGAAGGGGTACCTATACTTTTACTTGAGTTTGATTTTCCAGTACTTTATACAACACTGGAGCAAACTATGAACTATTAATTTTGCACACTATTGTAAATATGGTATATCCAAACTTTGCATTTGTGCCATTTTGGAAGTCTGATAAATTCAGTTCAAGTCATAGTGTTCTTATTCAAACAAAGAAAAAAAGACTTGCATTATTTTCACATTCATGTCAGAATATTATCTTACACTATCTTTTGAATCTAAAATCTGTGGTTGAGCCAATTTTTTATTTGAAAATGAACTTTCTTGTGAGTGGGAGAGAGGTAGAGGAACATGAGAGATGATCAGCCTAATGAGCTGCACAAAAAACCCAGTACTGACTGGCCTCAGCGGGTATCATGGCTTCTCTATTTAACATACACCCAAAAAGCCAACATCAGTATCCATCATTAGCACAGAGCTCTTAAAAACTAAAAAGAAATCTCATTATCAAAGTAAAACTGGCCTGTTTAGAGCCATGACAAAAATTAGTTTAAAATGTGTCCACTAAACAAGGACACATTGGATGTTGTAGTTTAAAATAAGTACAATGATGTGATTTTAGTTTTAATAACTTTTCCAGCCCATAATATACCGTGGATGTTTTTTTTTCTTTTCAAGGCTGCATCAATTTAAGTGAACCACAAACAGCTCATTCAACTATTTGCTTCATTGGCAGTTGTTAAGAATCATGCTTTATTTTGGACTGCACACCATTCAAAGTTATTTTTAATACTTCCACATGGGCAATTTTGGGCCAGAAACATAATTTGTAGTTTTCTATTCTCTAAGGTACCCTGAGCAGAAATGAAACGGACTAAAGTCTAAGTAAAGACTGACCAATGTGTTTTATTATCCATGCTGGAAGCAACTTTTGAAATCCCTGTGGCCAAAATAGCCTTGCTGATTTAAATCAGTGTTTCCCAACCTTTTTTGTCTTGTGTACGCCCTGAGCCTTTTTGGCTTTCATACGTGTTGATGATTCTCCAAAAGTAGAACATGACACAACGGATTATTAAATGAAAATCATTTTATTTCATCTCCTTAATTTGAAAATTTAATTCTCAGGCATTTTCTCTCTTTTCTTTAACTCAAATTATAATTATAAAATTCAAAAAAATCTCCCCATGCGCCTGGCAGCGACACTGCCGAGTACCCCCTGCAATATGCTCGCGTACCCCTGGGGTACTTGTGCCCCTGGTTGGGAAACACTGATTTAAATTATGCTCAAGGAAAGTATAATCTGTGGTGTTAGTGGTTTAAATACACTCAACAAAAATATAAATGCAACAATTTTGTTTTTGCTCCCATTTTTCATGAGATGGACTTAAAGATCTAAAATTCATTCCAGATACACAATATTACCATTTCTCTCAAACATTGTTCACAAATCTGTCTAAATGTGTGATAGTGAGCACTTCTGCTTTGCTGAGATAATCCATCCCACCTCACAGGTGTGCCACATCAAGATGCTGATCTGACATCATGATTAGTGCACAGGTGTACCTTATACTGCCCACAATAAAAGGCCACTCTGAAATGTGCATTTTTGTCTCACAGCAAAATGCCACAGATGTCACAAGCATTGAGGGAGGGTGCAATCGGCATGCTGACAGCAGGAATGTCAACCAGATCTGTTGCTCGTGCACTGAATGTTCATTTCTCCACCATAAGCCGTCTCCAAAGGCGTTTCAGAGAATATGGCAATACATCCAACCGGCCTCACAACCGCAAACCACGTGTAACCACACCAGCCCAGGACCTCCACATCCAGCAGGTTCACCTCCAAGATCGTCTGAGACCAGCCACTCGGACAGCTGCTGAAACAATTGGTTTGCATAACCAAACAATTTCTGCACAAACTGTCAGAAACCGTCTCAGGGAAGCTCAACTGCATGCTCGTCGTCCTCATCGGGGTCTTAACCTGACTCCAGATCGTCGCCGTAACAGACTTGAGTGGGCAAATGCCCACATTCGATGGCGTCTGGCACGTTGGAGAGGTGTTCTCTTCACCGATGAATCTCGGTTTACATTGTTCAGGGCAGATGGCAGACAGCGTGTGTGGCGTTGTGTGGGTCAGCGCTTTGCTGATGTCAATGTTGTGGATCGAGTGGCCCATGGTGGTGGTGGGGTTATGGTATGGGCAGGCATCTGTTATGGACGAAGAACACAGGTGCATTTTATTGATGGCATTTTGAATGCACAGAGATACCGTGATGAGATCCTGAGGCCCATTGTTGTGCCATACATCCATGAACATCACCTCATGTTTCAGCAAGATAATGCACGGCCCCATGTTGTAAGGATCTGTACACAATTCTTGGAAGCTGAAAATGTCCCAGTTCTTGCATGGCCAGCATACTTGGACATGTCACCCATTGAGCATGTTTGGGATGTGCTTGACCGGCGTATACGACAGCGTGTACCAGCTCCCACTAATATCCAGCAACTTCGCACAGCCATTGAAGAGGAGTGGACCAACATTCCACAGGCCACAATTGACAATCTGATCAACTCTATGCGAAGAAGATGTGTTGCACTGCATGAGGCAAATGGTGGTCACACCAGATACTGACTGGTTCTGAGTCCCCAGACCCCCAATAAAGCAAAAAAAAAAAAAAAAAAATGCACATTTCAGGGTGGCCTTTTATTGTGAGCAGTATAAGGTACACCTGTGCACTAATCATGATGTCAGATCAGCATCTTGATGTGGCACACCTGTGAGGTGGGGTGGATTATCTCAGCAAAGCAGAAGTGCTCACTATCACACATTTAGACAGATTTGTGAGCAATGATTGAGAGAAATTGTAATATTGTGTATCTGGAATGAATTTTAGATCTTTAAGTCCATCTCATGAAAAATGGGAGCAAAAACTAAAGTGTTGCGTTTATATTTTTGTTGAGTGTAAATAAATAAAAACTGAACTATAATCACAAGTGAACTGGGGTTGCCAGTACCTTAAACCTGTATGGACAAATCGTGTAATAGGGTGGGCTTTGTGGAGTAACCAGCAGTGGGCAGTGGAGCAAAAAAAGGTTTCCAGCAGTCTTTAGTCTCTGTCTGACTTGCTCACTTCCTACTGTGTTGTCCTTAGGGTGACCACCCGTCCTGCGTAGTGCGTGATTGTACAGCGTTTGAAGCCCAATTTATGCGTCCCGCAAATTGAGACCATGTCCCGCATAATCAATGCTTCTCAAAAAAAAAAAAAAAAGTGGTTGTTCTATCTCCCCGAGCGCCACAGGCAGCCAAACCAACATTACTTGATAGTTCACACCACATTAAGCCACCAGCACACGCAGCTTGTCCGCAACAGCGCCTGGTGTCCCAGCGTGTATCACAGAGCAGGTTAAACTTTATAAAACATCCTACCTGTCCGTCTGCCTCACGTCAGCCCACCTCTCCCTCTCCTCCTCCACACTCTTGCTCCTCCTGCTCATAGCCACACAGGCTCCCTCCTCAATGCGCTCTGATTAGAAGAGCAAGGACGACACGCGAATCAAAAACTAATCTAAATTTATGTTACAGTGTCCGCACAGAGTAGGCCTACCACAACATGTAGAATTTTACCTAATAAAAGTGCACAAATGCATCTGTTTGTCAAAACATGCGTTTGGCAAATGTGTAAGAGTAAGAGTACAGAATGTAGGCCTACATGAAATTGTGCAAGGTACATCAACAGGCATTGTACATGTAAAGAATTCGTGAAAAGTCCCTCAGTCGTCCAGGTAGAATCCATGATAAAAGGAGAAGTTCAATTTGTCAACTGGACAAAGTTTTTTTGGTTGAAAACGTTTCGCCGCTCATCCGAGAGGCTTCGTCAGCTCTGGTTATTGTACTGGTTATGTATCATGTATCATGTAAAGAATTGTCTATATATTTATAAATAAATAAATGATTTGCACATCACCACTAGTACCTGTGAATAAAATATGGTTTGTGCTTTGATTTACATTTTTACTTTATTGCAAACATATATACTGTATTTGAGAAGGTGGTGCAAATATTATGAATCTTTATTTACAAAAATAAATTTTAAAAAATACAGATTGGGTGGCTATTCTTGTGCAAACATTAACAATTACATGTTTGCATGAGAGAGAGAAATTGAGAGAGAGATTGAGAGAGAGAGAGAGAGAGAGAGAGAGAGAGAAAGATTGAGACAGAGTGAGAGATTGAGAGATTGAGAGAGAGTGAGAGATTGAGAGAGAGAGATTGAGAGAGAGGCAACCCACTTTGAATTGAGTTCCTCAGTTTTTCTATGGACGTTTTGCTCATTCGTTTCCCAAATTCTGCGTTTTCCAAATTCTTCTGGTTTGGTGGTTCGGTGAAGTGAGCTCATGCTTGCTCTATGGAACTTGTCCGGACATGTTTATCATTCAAATGATCCGTCAGGCTGGAGCAGCTTCGGTGATCGGAAAATTCTTTTTGACAAAAGCTCCAAATCACCCGTCTTCGTTCTTTTTATAAATAAACTTGCCGTTCAAAGGCCCTGGCAGCGATTTGCTCGCCGCACGCCTAATTCAAAATGCGCGTGCATTGAATTGCCGCTCATAATTAATTGCGTAAATTTTTATAATGCGTTAATTTGCAGTGTAATTAATTAATCTAATTAAAGCGTTAAACTGAAAGCCCTAGTTAAATGTAGTCCAGAGATGTAACTGAGGGCCCAGCTCTCATAGCCCTCTGCCCCTCCGTCTGATTGGTTTGTGTGCGTCATGGCCAAGCTGATGTCACAGACTGAGCATGGCAGTGAGCTTTGAAGCAGTGAGAATGAAAATCTTAACCAATTTAACCAATTATAAATTATTGTCACTTATTTCTCGGGTTATGGGGTTTGAGTTAGCACCAGCCCACTGTGCATCCTGCTGTTTTGCCTTAACTTTTATGTTCCTTCCTGCCCTTTGTGAAACTGAATGGCTGCAAACTAATTGTAACCTGTGAACTTTTTCAAACTGTTCTACTGAATGAAATTATATTGGTCCTTTTATAGTGGAGGGGAATATAACAATCACAAGTCCAAGGGCGTTATGCAAATTAAAATAAATGTTAATATTTAAACTATACCTCACTTGCCTCCCATTGAGCAACACTGTTTGGCTTATGCTTTATTTAAATTTAGTTTATTTATTTTAATATTTAGTTATAATTTTTTCGTCACCTACTTGTAAAGTCATACTAGTTTGTCTCATTCTCAGTATATGGACAGAACAGGTCTTAGGTGGAGAGCCCAGAACCTCCAGCACTCCCTCACTGAACTGCAGAGTCTATTTTGTTTTGAATAGAGGATGTAGTAATGTTGATCAAATAGAAACAGTAAAATAGGAGCTTACTGTCTCGGATTAAATAAAATTGTCCAGTCTTTTCTTTAGTTCCAGTGGAATCTCTTGGTGGTAGACTAATTAGTTCATAGACTGTATATATAAATGGGAAGTGAACATGGAGGCGCTTCTGGCTCGACTCTGTTTCCAATTAACATTACATTGAAAAACCGTCGTTCCTCTCTCTGTAACTGCTACCCTGATCCTCATCACTTTGGCCTTAAATGTTCGTATTAACCTGCCCTACATGAGCCTGGTGTTTTTATTTTGCTATTTTGTACGTAAATAAATTCCTATTCCTAATATGGAACTCTGCTCCAAATTCTCCCTGAAACTGCTAGCATTGTGAGCTTCATTTGACTGGAACCAAACACTAAGGGTGACATCACACTCCCTCTGTCCACTTCTTTATACAGTCTATGAATTTAGATGCAGACAGCACGCACGACTTACTACGACCTCGAGAGCTGCTTATTTAATATCTGTACTGGTGCAACACAAATTTAGCTCAAATACATGAAAAAAAATCTTGTACACGAACTTCAAGCTAAAAAAGTCAGTTCAAGCCGATACATGTGAAGAGGAGCTCTCCAGGCGGGTTCTTTGGAGCTGTGGACAGTGGAGCGGCAGGCTGACAGTTTAGCAGGAGTGGGCATTGTGCTGTAGACAGTGACAGCAGAAAAAAAGGCTACTCGAGAGGCAAGGGGAGCAGACTGGTCTCTATGGCGACTCCTGCTGTGGAATGATGGTCTGGGGAATATTTCGAACACAGGCTAAACATAGCAAGCACACTCACTTCCTGCTGGTTATAATGCAGAACTACTGTACCTCAGAGCTTTCGGCAAGTTCTGAAATCAGGCAGGGTGGACTGAAAGACTGAAAAAGGTATAGTTTTATTTAAAGATGCACTATAACTGGCTCTTTCTATGGATATGTCATTGTCCTGCCTGGAATGTTCCACAGTATGACATTAAGCATCTCAAAAATATCTAGAAAAACAGACATTTTGACCTTGAGAGGGTTTGTCTCTCCACAGGTCTGACCTGTAATTTGCTCTGGTTTAGTCTCCATGAAGATAGAAAATTGAAACATTCCAGACAAAGCAATAAAATCTGAATGGAGAAAAGTATTTGACAGCCCCTCCACCAGAAAAGTTACACAATGCACCTTTAAGTCTTAAAGGTCCCATGGCACGAAATTTTCACTTTCTGAGGTTTTTGAACGTTAATGTGAGCTCCCCTACCCTGTTTAGCCCCCCCATGGTTAAAAGTTGCAAAATGTCTAAACTGAGCATTTGCGATCCTTTTCTGCGTTACAAAAAATTGGAGCTCAAACGGGCGATTTTGAACAAGGCACCTTATTGACGTCAGATCGAAAAAAGAAATGCAAATGCAGTTCCACCCCCGTCTGTCTGAACTCAGCGTCTCTGTAAATCACGCCCAGAGAGTTTGGACTGCGAATGCGCTAGGCAATGCGAAATGCGTTTTTTTATTTGCCTGGAGGCACGTCCGAGTGTTTCTAGGCTCGGAAGTCCTTTATCTGAGCCTCTGGACCTTTGAACAGCAGTGGTTTAATTTTATTTTATGTGGAAATGTGTTTATTTTTCAATGGAATGCTTCAAATCTCTCCCCCCGTGCAAAAACAAGCAAATGGATCAGTTGAGCGCTCAGAGCCCCGAGCGGAGAGTTTGGCCACGCCCCCACCCTCTACTATTGGCCAGCTCTTTTCTCCTCATTTGCATTCAAGCAACAACACCCATTATGGAGTGTTCCAGAGAGAGAAAAAAATACTCTTTCTCATCTTATCTCTGTTTCTCATGCACTGAGTGTTGATTTTGAAGAAGGATTCATTTACAGTATTAGGGAACCATTAAGGAGCCATATAAAAGCATCAAGAAGTACCATGTCATGGGATCTTTAATCAGTGTACCTTTAAGTCTTAAAAAGTCTTAAGATTTTAATCACTTTATTCTACAAAAACTACATAGAGCATGGCATCAATATTGGTTTGATAACAAGATCAAAATAATAATTTTATATTCAGAGGTTTTTGATATCTGATCAGTTGTCTTGAATGTTGAGTCGACTGGGATTTCTTAACCTGTTGCAATAGCTCAGTTGTTAATACGGATCAGTTTTCTTAGTCCAAATACGTGGGCCAATGGCACAGAATGTCAGCCTTGTTTGTATTAGTTTACTCCAGGGTAGCTGTGACAATAGAAATGACTGAATATTTTTCAGATCAGCAAAAAGAAAAGCCTGTGTGCATGTGGGCTGAACATAGGCTTTACTCAAATCAACCAAAGTTGGGCTTTTGGAATAGAAATGGGAAAGAGCGCTTCACTTGTCAAACATGTCCATTTAAACTCGGGGCGATTCACCAATGACCAGACACACTGGTAGAACATAGTTGTACTTAAGTATAAATGGTATCTGTACTGTATCTGTACTTTACTTAAGTAGATTTGAATACTTGACTGCATTTGAGAGCAGGTAACTGTAGTTTTTACTCCACTTCATATTATAGTGAGACCAGCTGAAATGGCTGAGGGTTTATTTTTTACCACATTCATAGTTTGAGGAAACTAAATTATACAAATATAAACAACTATCAGTTCAATTGTTTCTTGTTTATCATAATCACTGTATCCATGTGCACATACAAAGTGTCAAATCACGCCTCCCGCAGCCAACGCACCGCTGAAACATTCACTTGAAGCTGCTTCTGACACATGCGAATTAGACGCTCTGTTCGCAAGGCATATATTCGCCTTGGTCGCCTATTACGTCATAAAAGAGAAGAGCGTCTGACTGAAGGCGCGAGCAGACCGTATGCAGCATGTTGCCACGTTTATCACATTTAACTGGAGAGCAGAGGAGGCAGGTGCCTCACCTATCCTTTTGGGAATAAAAAAACGCTCAGTGTTAATAAGAATAAATAAATACAGACTTTAAATATGTTATATATAACATTATTTTCCCACAACCAAGATTTCCCCTACATTATGGAGTTTAGCTCACTACATTAAGTCGGTCATCTTTATTTTGGACACTCCATGTTCAAGGCCCAAATTTGTCATTTTTATTTTGTTCTTTCTTAATTTTTGTGTGTAAACAAAATAATTTATTAAAACAGAATCTTTTTATTAGTTAATGTGATTTTTGTGTGTTTGTAAAAAAAAAAAAAACACAACTTAGAGCGCATCAACCTTTCTGAGCCTCACCAACCGTAAACCTCACCGCACGTCACCTGGTCTAAAGCCGAACACAGATGAAAAGGTCTGGGCATGAGATCATGTTGGATCGTGGAGGCTCCCCAGTCTGTGGTCTTGTTTACCCTTATTTAACATGGAGCAGTCAGAGGTCATTGGTTTACTGAGGCTGCGGGAAAAGTTTCACTGCTTATGGCTCAGCACGACCGCGGATCGCCCTGCCCGGCTTCTGTGCGTATCACTGTGGGAGAGCAGGGCTTTGCCGGGCTGCAGTTGTTGCCTCGTCGCCGTGAACATCCACACTTTGACCAATGCACACACTATCGTATGGGATACTACTGGATATTTTTATAGTGTATAGGATAAATTTACAAGCAAATGTACCACTGGTGTAATCTTGATTGTATTTGATTGTATTGATCGTATACCGGAGATGGTTCCCTTGGGACTATCCACACTGACTTGGTCCACACATGGACTGGGGGAGAGAACACACCTGGAGCCACTTCACCTGTCCTGGTTATATTTGTCGACGGCCTACAGCTCAAACAATAGCCTGAGGAACAGCGGTACTGAGCAGGAGATACCGGTATCAGAGACCACGACGCAAGGCGCTCTGCAGCATGTCTCTGAGCGGCTGAAGCCCTGTCCTCCGGACATTCTGCACTCAGCCAAAGTTATGAAAGCACAGACAGCCTGTCTGCCCCATAGGCAGGATAATCGCCTTGTTTTGTAGAGAAAACATTCTACTCTATGTGTGGAAATTCTGCAGCAAAATCTAATGTTTATGAACCTGATGGAATGAACTAGTCAGCTAGTTAGTAGTTAGCTCCTCCCTTCAGGCCAGGGCTCTCAAGTTTTGAAGTTTGGTAGGAGTGAGATTTATATTGGGGAAGTGGGGTGGTGCGTGTGACTGCGTTTTTTCCGAGGGGGGGGGGGATTTTCTGGGCACAGAAGCGCTGTGAACAGTGGCTACAGTTTTGAATTGCTTAACAAAATTTCAGCGTGAGAAATATCATGTGTGGCGTGTGAATTGCGTGTGTCCAAATCCAAATCCAAATCCATTTTATTTATATAGCACATTTTACAAACGTAGCCGTTTCCAAAGTGCTGCACAGAGATAAAAACATAGAGAATACATAGTATGTGTGTATAAGTAAAATCAAATTAAAACAGCACCATAAAATGACAAAGTAAGCTTAAAAAAATAGAATAAAAATATAATAAATAAATAAATGAAATAAAATAAATAAATAGATGAATAAATAAAGAAAAATAAAATAAAATCAATAAGAGACACAGAGGACCACACAAACTCACGCAGTGTTAAAAGCCAGAGAATAAAAGTGGGTTTTAAGACGAGACTTAAAACACTCGATAGTCGGGGCAGTTCGGACATGAAGGGGCAGATTGTTCCACAGCTTTGGGTCGGCTACAGAGAAAGCCCGATCCCCCCTGGTTTTAAGTCTGGACTTAGGCACCACGAGCTGGAGTTGGCCCTCAGACCTCAGCTTGCGCGTGGGGGTGTAGATTTGGATGAGGTCTGAGACATACTGTGGGGCCAGTCCATTTAAAGCCTTAAAAACAAACAATAAAATCTTAAAATCAACTCTAAAACGAACTGGGAGCCAGTGCAATGACGCTAAAATTGGAGTAATGTGCTCACATTTTTTGCTTCCAGTTAAAAGTCGCGCAGCAGAGTTTTGTACTAACTGTAAGCGAGAAAGTGCATGATGGCTAATGCCGGGAAAAAGTGCATTACAGTAATCTAAACGCGAGGAAATAAAAGCATGAATTACTTGTTCAAAAGATTTAAAAGATAAAAAAGATTTAATTTTCGATAAAAGCCGCAAATGATAAAAAACGGATTTAACGACCGCATTTACGTGTTTGTCAAATTTAAAATCACTGTCAATAGTGACGCCAAGGTTGGTGGCAGACTGTTTCACAGACTGTTTAAGTGGGCCCAGGTCAGTGAAAGGGTCGGTGTTGCCAAAGACAATGACCTCAGTCTTTTTCTCATTTAAACTTAAAAAGTTGTGTGCCAGCCAATCCTTGACATCACTAAGACAGTGAAGGAGAGGTGTCAGGGGGGCAGAAGCAAGTTTCTTCAATGGCAGGTAAATTTAGCAATCATCTGCGTAAAAGTGATATTGAATGCCATGTTTTTTAAAGATTTCACTCAGTGGGAGGAGGTACAAAGCGAAGAGAACAGGAGCCAGTATTGAACCCTGGGGGACACCGCAGTTCAGGGGGGCTGTGGACGAAGTGGAGTCCCCCAGTCTGACAGAGCTACTCCTCCCACTGAGGTAGGACCTGAACCATTTGAGGGCAGTCCCTCTGACACCAACACAGTTTTCCAGGCGATTTAAAAGAGTTGCATGGTCCACTGTGTCAAAAGCAGCCGTCAAGTCTAAAAGCACTAAAATGGCGGTGACACCAGAATCTGTCATTAAGAACAAGTCATTAAAAACCTTTAAAAGTGCAGACTCTGTGCTATGTAGAGCCTTATAACCCGATTGAAAGATGTCAAAAGTGCCATGTGCTTCTAAAAATGACTGGAGCTGCAGAAGGACACATTTCTTGGCCATAAAGGGGAGTTTGGATATGGGCCTATAGTTAGAGGGAAGTGATGTGTCCAGATTGGGTTTTTTCAACAGGGGTACAATAACAGCATTTTTACAAAACAAAGGCACAACACCAGAAACAAGGCTGCTATTAATTACCTTGTGATCACTGGAGCCAATAGTGGTCCACACCTCCTTGAAAAGACGAGGCGGAACAGGCAGGATGAAGGTTTAAGTTTCCTGACCACATTTGATAGACACTCCAGTGACACTGGCTCAAAGTTAAAAAACACATCTCTCAAAGCGTGAGACTTGAGGCAGATATAAGCAGTGTCCACCAGCACTCTAGTCAGAACTGAAAAAGCAGCTTGGATGAGCTGCGAAATGTCTTCGACCAAATAAACTTTGTCCAGTTGACAAATTGAATTTCTCCGTTTCCCTGATGGAATTAAATGAAAGACGGTGAAAATTCTCGGCACACATGGCGCAGTGGAAGCACTGGATGAAATGGCTTTATTGTGGATATAAATTGATGTTTTCTTCCATAGTGGCTTTAAATAGGATATCGTGTGTTTTTGTTCTTTAGCCTTTGTTTTTGCCTGTAAAGATCCAGTCAAAAATACATGTATGCCGTTTCTTGAAATAAAAGGTATACAAATATCCTTTAGATCCAAGTCAAGAGGTTGTGAAAGCAGTACAAGAGAAGAGTACAAGAGCCTGACATACTGTTTTGCATATGCCCTCCCACTAAATGTTGACCTTGGCTGTTGAATAGAAACTATGAATGACACATAGGATCTTATGGTGTTCATTTGCAAATAAGTAATTATCTTCACCTGACATACACATTGTCATGGCAACACTATGTGACATGAATAAATAGCTTTGTGGTCTATGGCTCAAAACTAAAGACCCCTGAATAGAGACATTTATTATTTTTAAGACATGCACCTTTATCAGAGCATTGCCAACACGCTGAACCATGCCTCAATGTAGCCAGCCTTCATGTTGACTGTAAAAGTGGCCTTGTTGTTGAAGGCCAAACAGATGGTTAAACTTTTGTGAACTGTGGACATCTACCTGAGACTTGGGCATTTCTTTGTTTTTGTCACTGCTAATTCCAAGGCCAAGTGTCCTGTGGGTAGTTTATTTGATATTAAAGGGCCTGTAGCATAGACTGTATAAACAAATAGGGGCGTGCTTCCGGCTCTATCGAATCCGTTTCCATTTGCAGAGATGAAAAATTTCCGCTTTTTTGTCAGCCACCTGGGTCAGTACGCGTTCTGTATTAAGCTGAATAGGGATGCACTTTGTCCCGTATTACCATGGGAATCAAAAATAGTGTGTAAAACAGGGGTGCCCAATATGTCGATCACGATCTACTAGTTGATCGCCAAGGTAGTGTGGGTAGATCGTAGTGTCACAGTACTCGACACCTAACCTGGGAAATCCCAGGCTGCTTTCATTCGTTCCGATCTGAAAGACAGCCTGGCGACTATGGCAAGCGAGTTCTCCCTATTCTGGGAGCCAATCAGAGAGCGGGGAGGGGTGGAAAGACGGTGACGCGTACTACGTGACAAACGGAAACTTGTAGTTTGAACTGACAACTGACATGATTGGCTATGGGCTACGTATACGCCAAATGATAGACATTCGTAACGCCCAATAAACGGCCGTTGGTGATCGTAAACCACACCTCCGGTATGAGATATGGCTTCCAGACCATATATCACTTGTGATATGGTCAGGTGTAAACCAGGGAACTCGACACCAGTCTTGATCTCGAGATCGTAATCATATTTCATGATGGCTGCAGCTGTTTGCAATAAACTTTTACCGTTGTGCCGGACCGCGCGGGGTTTCTCACTGCAGCCTGTGCGCTTGACTGGAGCCGCGGACACCACACGTCACCACACACGCCCCCGGCACGCGCAGCTTGTCCACTACAGCGTGTACCTTTGCGTACCAGCGTGTATCACAGAGCAGGTTAAACTTTATAAAACATCCTACCTGTCCTTCACGTCAGCGCACCGCTCCTCTCCTTTTCACGCGCTTGCTCCTCCTGCTCAGATCAGACCTAGACCATAGTCACATAGTTGACCAGATCAACCATGTGGTTGAATTTTAATAAAAGTGCACAAATTCATCTGTTTGGTAAATGTGCAGAGGCTGGTAAATACCACTGCAAAACCAGTAAGAGAATGTGACTCCAGGTAGAAAGTTGAAAAAAATAGGTTAAAAAAAAAAAAAAAAAAAAACAAATCAAAGAAGGGGTCCTCAAACTGTGGGTGAGGGTCCAAAAACGCGTGTTTGGTTGGTTTGAGTGTTTAAGTGCAGTACAGTTTGCTTGACATTTTAAGATTAAAATTAACATTTATGAGATAAAATGGAGATAGTTATGAAAATTAAAATACATATACTTGTGTATGTACCAGGTATGTGTATGTCACCACTAGTACCTGTGAATAAAATGTGGTTTGTGCTCTGATTTACAGTTTTACTTTATTGCAAACATAAATATTTGTACAATTTTGTGAGAAGATAGTGCAAAGTGGGATCATCAAGTGGGGGAAAGGGAATTTTTTTCCTCCAAAATGGGTGGTTGACATCTTAGTTTTTGTTGGCTGGAATGACCCCAGATTGCATCTCAGAGCATCTAGAGTTCAAACATTTTCCGGGGGGCATACCCCTGGACCCCCCTAGCTTTTCGGTGACTTTCAGCTTTTTTCATTACTGGTCACTTTCATCCCTGCATTTGACTTAACATTGGAAAATTGCAGTGTTGTATAGTAACGAAGTAATAATACTTCACTACTGTACTTAAGTACATTTTGGGAGACTTTGTATTTTACTTGAGTTTTAAAAAAATTATAACTTTTACTTTTACTTCACTACATTTCCAAATTTAATTGCATACTTTTACTCTTTTACTTTTACATTTTCAATGTGCCGTTTAGTTACTCGTTACAAGAAAAACCTCTACTGACTGCAAGGAAGTCAGGATGTGCCTGGGCTTGTTCGCTACTTGCGCATGACAATCAGCCTACAACTGTTGGTTTCATGCAGCTAGTTTAATCATAGTCATAGTCATAGTTGCTTTATTGTCAAAAAACAATCATATGTACATGTACATAGAATGAGGCTAGGGGAGGGGCCGCTGCACTTGCGCGCGCCGCCGACAATCAACATCCCTGATGGAAGAGGAGACAGCATCTACGTCGGCTACAAATGAAGGGGGACCTGACGATGACCATCCCTGGCCGTACTTAAACACAATGTTCTCTTACGCTGATATGAAGGATTTGTATAACGTATTTTGTGCATTTACTTGGTCATAGGACGGCGTTTCATGGATATCACCAAACCCAATATCTTCGACAGTGCTCCATATGACACAAAACTACCATGGGTGAGCCGAACATGGTGTTTTACAGTAGAATTAAGGGCCCAATTGCAAAAAACCCTCTTCCTCCAAAAGCACTCCTTCGATGGTGTTATGTATGCCTTATTTTCAGCACTGTTATTTAAAAAAAAACAAAGGTTTGGTGGGGCGGACATTAAAAAATATTAAATTCAGACTGCCTTTGCTTGATACTTTTACTTGTACTTTTAATTACATTACTTGAGTACATTTATTTGTACATTACTTGTCATACTTAAGTACAAGAAATTCCAGATACTTTAAGACTTTTACTCAAGTAACATTTCAGTCAGTGACTTCGACTTTTACCAAAGTCATTTTTGGGAGGGGTACCTATACTTTTACTTGAGTTTGACTTTCCAGTACTTTATACAACACTGGAAAATTGTCACCTCTCTGCCTGTAACTGTTGCTGTGAGCCTCGTCATTTTGGTCTTAAAATGTTCATATTAAGCTGCTCTATATGATCTTAGTGTTATTTCAACATTTTGTATGTAAATAAATTCCTATTCCTAATATGGCTCAAAATTCGATCCTATAACCGCTACCATTATGAGCTTCATTTGACTGAAGTCGAACTCTGTGGATGATGTCACACTCCCTTAGTCCACTTCTTTATCCAGCCTATGGTCTGTGCCTGATTTCAAGATTTCAAACCTTGGATCAAGAACATGTTTCAGTTTGAAGTTTTAGCCTCACCCACTTACTCCTTTCTGGCGTTGTGATATTTTAACATGACACTGAAACAACTGCAACTGCGTGAGATAGTGTCATGCAGGGTTTCCTTACAGTTGTCAATTTTCTGCTCATTGTTGTTGTTTTGTTACTCTTAAACATGCATCATGACAGAGAATTAAGAGTCTGGGGGAGTGGTATGCAGTTATTATCCATGATTCACAGTAACAACGTGCCTGATTGGATGAAAAAGGTGTTCCTGTCTGTATCTTCTGCATTAGTTATTACCCAAGGAAATACTATGTAATAATTGATTCTATTTCACAGTTTCAGTACACGATGCAAAGAGCGTTTACCTTATAGAGCCATTAAACACCCTCCCGAAGCTTTACTCTGCCCCTAAGCAAAATCTGAAAAATCCTCCAAAATGAGCGGTGCCCGGCGGGTTGGGGGGAGCAGGTGTGGGGCGGGATATGGAGCGATGACTGACAGCCGACTGACAGCCACAGCAACACGGTGCGGATCGGTGCACTCCAGACAGTGAAGACAGAGCAGCATTTGTGATTTTCTCCAGAAGTGAACTGCCTCAACATGCTACTGAATGGCTAAATAAAAGGCAGATACATTTCTTGTTAGTCAGGCTTTTGAAGTTGTAGGTTAAGGTAAAATGGTAAAAAAAACAGCCATAAACCAAACACTGCTGTTTAATTGTTCTAATTTACTGTAAGCTTTTATTTTATTGTATCGTATTATATTTTAATTTGTTGTATTATGTATTATACAGTATTGTAATTCACTTTGGCAAACTTTTGGTCTGGTTAATGGCAGCTCTAGTACAGTATGTAACTTTCCTGGTGGAGGGTTTTCGCCTTTTCTCCATGGAGAGGTTTTTGTTTGCCTGAAATATTGCACGTTATGGCATTAAATTTATCTATCTCCATGGAAACAAGCGGGTGAACACTGTTGTAGAGTAAATTGCAGTAGCTACAATTTATTCAACAACAAGGACAAGTTCGAGATCAAACATGTTGTAGAGAGACAAGCTTCCGCATAGTAAGAATGTATAGAATAGTAAGTACCTGCATGAAAATGGATATTGATTATTTTAATGCACATACTCCAGCCAAAGTAGAGAAAAGTTACACTTTAATGAAAGCGCAGAAAATACAGCTTTTGCACCATATTGGAAAAAACTTCACAGGATTGATTGCATGAATTCACCAAGAGCCCGAGGAAAACAAGTGAATTTTTTTTTTGTGGCTTTTGTTTTATTTTATTTATTTTTTTATGTTGACTGCAAGTGCTGTTTATAAATCATACAGGCTGACCCAACCTGACCAAAACACAACACTGCACAGCACAGGAGGTTTGACTCTGGGCAGAATAATGGTTTTGAAATCATCTACAAAGTGTCTGGAGGTTCACAATTTGATCACCTCGTACTTCATTATTCAAAAAGGATGATACTAAAGTTTTTATGTTGTATGCAGACAACTATAACTTTGTTTTTTTGGTGTCTCTGGTCAGCATAGGGCAAGAAAAACAGTCCCCGCAAGCAGGAAGCTGGATACATTCAAAGATATTTGCAAAAATGGCCTACTCACAATTTTCTACATTATTTCTGTAGCTATTCTCTTGCCTATGCTTTCATGTCCACCAGGGTTTATGGTGTTTTGCCTCATACAGGTGAGCAATGGCTATGATGTTGTGAAAAGTCCACAAAAACAAGGTTAATACCTCTTTTTGTGGTTGGAGAACATGTTTAACTCACATCAGAAGAAAATCATGAGTAAAAAAAAGGGTTTCAAAGTTGGGCTTGAAAAAATACTGCACCCTTAGTCGATATACACAAGGACTTCTGATGGAGCAATGAGAAGTAAATCAATGTAAAAGAAACAGTTGGCTGTAAGAAATATACAATAATTCCATGTTGCTAGAAATATTTTTATATTGATTTGAGTAAAAGGTTGAATTACATGATTTTGAAAATTCTTAAAGGGCATTCTATTCAGATCTATGCTGCAATGTTGTTTCTTCATCACAAACATACCTGGAGTTGTGTTTTGTTTCATTCCCTACATATTCAGGCTAAGTTCTTCTCTCAAACAGAAAACACTCTGTTCCACCTTGTGATGACATGTATTTATAAAACACTCTGCCCTTCTTACATAGCTGTCCACCTCAGCTGTTACATAATATTTTCTGTACCCCCCACAGTAATGTTTTCCAAACAAATAGAGACCTCATGTAAACCGTTCCACTGTATTATGTCATATGTGTTGTGACTACTGTCATTGATTGTATCTGCATTTTCTATTCTGTTTATATCTGCATTTTCCATTCTGCTCTGCTGGCGGCACGGAGAAGGGCTCTGGTTGCATGTCTCTCTGTCTGTACTGCAACCTTCCCTTACCTCTAAGTCAAATTTCTCTCGTGTGGAGACTAATAAAGAAACCTTGAACCTTGTGATGTCATGTGGTAATACAGGAAGGCCATGCACTTTCATTAGAATAATTTGGATCATTTCAACCCTGGAATTGCCAATCTCTTCTGAACTAAAGGTAAAAGGTAGCTGTTAACTTAAAAACTACCGCTTCGTGACATCACAAGGTGGAACAGAACATTTTGAGCTTTGGTGATTTAGACAAATAAGAAAGGGTTACTAAAACGTGTGAATGAAGCAAGACACCTACAGTATGTTTTTGATGAGGTAACAAAATTATAACATGACGTAAAGCTCAGAGTCAATTTTATGTAATATAGGACCTTTAAGATTTGCCAATAGGACAAAGTATTTATTTATGTACAGTAGCATTTCCATTCCATTCGTACTTTTCTCATTCTCAAGACTAACAAGGCTTTTTATACTTATACTATACTATGTTCCAAAGGCAATCTTATTATAAGACACTCAAATACACTCAGGTCATGATAAATACAAATTTAAGCTAACTTATTTAAGCTATTATTGGCTTATTATTATTATTATTATTATTATTATTATTATTATTATTATTATTATTATTATTATCATTATTATTATTATTATTATTATTATTATTATTATTATTATTATTGAAGATTGTATTTTTGTCCAGTAGGCCTATTAAGCCATCAAGTTAATAGAAGTTTGGATTTTAAAAACATGGAGGAACACTATGAAATTAGAATGTTTTCAAGTGGTGGGGATGGAGACAGATAACACTGTAACACTGTAATCCGAGATTTATCCATAGTTTACAGCTTTGCGTTCCATGTTTGGGTCCCGGGAGCTGAGAGCACAGTCCGCGCATGCGCACTGGCGTCCTCATCTACTCGAAACTATGGCTAAGTCTCGAATTACAGGCCACTTTTGGCCAAACGAAATCATAGACTAAAGACATCGAGCTTCTATGATTTGAAAAGTGCTAAAGTTTGTGTTATTTGGAGCCCGCACGGGGCATATTACATGCTCGGGGAATGCCCCGAGCTATGGCTATAAGTCGCGCTAGGCTAACGGCGTTAGCCTAACGCTAATCTAAAACATCTCCGGAAATCCTCCATATGACACCAAAGTGCTATGGGTGAGTAAAACAACTTGTTTTATTACCGAAATGAGGCTCAAATTGTAAAAAACGTTACTTTTCCTTTAAGTGTAAACATTAGTATTATGTTATTTTGACCATTTGTCATTTTCTGCAAATAAAGGCTCTAAATGATAACATTTTTATTTGGAATATGGGGGAAATGTTATTAGTAGTTTATAGACTTTTGCCCAAACACAAGTAGTAAAATCAGAAAAACTGATAATTTTGCAGTGGTCTCTTATTTTTTTCCAAAGCTGTACTTTTTTTTTTTTTTTTTACAAGGAAACGCCATTATAACATGATTAACAACTAGTTTAGTAGAATGCAGGAAGTTAATTTAAAACTGTAAGTATTTGACGCAGTGTGGGTCTGTGTGGTGGGGGTATACTGGATGTCCAATTCTAAAGAAACCCTCCTGGAAAGTTTTTTGTTTACTCCTTTTTGAGTTGTCCAAATACCATTGGGGACCAGTGCTCTGACAGAAATTCACAACTTTCAAAATTGCCTCACAGCTTCTGAATACTTGCTACACTACATGGATTATATATATATTTTTTTCCCTTTAAAAACTACCACCATACCTTAAACTGGCTGCATCCTCGCTGTTTAATATGGTGCAATGTTATGGCTATGAATCGAAGCTGTTGAAATTACCTGCGTCTCCATGTGTAGCTTTTTGAATTATTTTCATTCAGTGCACTTTAAGTTAGCAGCATGCTTTTAGGTTTTTATGGATTTGATGTTTTGCTGGCTGTGCGGTATTCCCCGTGGTGAAGGTGCATGTCTTTTCAACCCATTGCCAAGTACTCACACTGTCATATGTTTTATATCTTGCAGGAACGAGACGAAATCCAATGAATTTTTCAGTTCACCTGTGGCGTCAAAAAAATTATTGCTTTACTCAAACGAGACAAGAATTATAAAAAAAAATTCAATGACTTAAAAAGAGAAGGTTTAGAGTTGCATATTTGCAGCTAGTCCAGAATATATATGAATCCAATAAATACTTAAAATGCAAGGACTTAGTGTAACGAGTGCTTTCTGAAAAAACATATATTATGCATTTTTGTGGCTGCAAACTGCTTGTTTCCATGACAATTGCCTGGAATGTTCCACAGTTGGGCATTCATCTCCCTGGAGAAAGCATGTGGTGACACCAGGCCAATTTACTGGTCAGATCTGTGGAGACTGGAGAAGCAAACTCACACTAAGAATGTAGGTTTTTCAAGGTACTTTTGAGTAATGGAGTATACAAGACAGATACATTTAATGCCATACTGTGGAGCATTCCAGGCAGCAATAACATCTCCATGGAAACAAACATGTGGCAGACCTCCCACTAGAAAAAAAATCTCTTTTAAACATACTTTTGGTCAGTTTGGAATTAGCACGGATGCAACGATATAGATTTCCCACGATTCGATATGTATCTCCGTACATGGGTCACAATATCGATTTGATTTTGATACATTTTAAATGCAATTTTTTCTGCTAATGAGTATAATATAATAACACTAAGATGTTAATGAAACAATACATACATTACATACAATACATTACAGTACAACTACTGTAAAGTTGTAGTTTATACGTGCAGTGTTTAGTTCACTGGTTCAATGATTTAGTAGTATAGTGCTTTCTCTGGCTATTTTATATTTTATAATATAGTCTACTATTAATAAAGAATGGTAGGAGAGTTACACTATCAGTTACACTATTTGATGATTTCTTTTCCTCCTGAGTCTCACTGCACACTCCTGTGTCCACGCTGCCTCCTCCAGCAGAGACAGACAGCAGCTCCTCCCACACTGCCCTGCTACAGTCTGTGTTCTGACAGACACTGTGCTCTCCCATCCTCTTTCTGGACACTCAGAGTATATAGAAATGTCTCAGCAGACTGTTTTCTAACAAAAACTTATGAGATAGAGTCTGAGAAAAAGATTGTGTATATTGCGAGTCACGTCACGTGTGTGTGTTTACAAGCACATTTGATTAAAGCCAGTGTAAAGGGAAGGTGCAAAAGGAATATTAAAGAATTTAAAATCATTCCTGGGTTTATCCACATAAAATAAAAAGTGACTGAAAGATAAAATCCACATCTATTAGAATATTCCAGCTGTAAGTCCCTATGGAGCTTCTTTTCTTCTTGTATCTGAGGAGGACACTACTGTTTCCCTTTCGGACCAAATTAAATGAAACACAGCGTGCATGGAGGGACACGTGCGTATCGACCAAACACGTGTATCGAATCGTGAGACCAGTATCTAATGACTCGATATGATACTGAATACCGTTGCATCCCTAGGGATTAGTATTTAACATTTTCTATCTTTAAAATAATGTGATGTGCATATGAAAATGTACTTTATAAACTTTGAAACTTCCAATTAAGCATGTAGGCACTTGAGCTCCCTCTGCTGTCAGCAATGAGAAGCTTTTAGAAAAAAAAATAAGCTTTAAGAAAATAAACACTTGAAGTCCTTCTAGGCTAATAGAGCTATGTGTTTGTTGTGAACATAATTAAAAAATTGCAGAATGAGTCCAAGGCTTAAAAACTGTGTGTGAGTTTTATCTATGACACAACTAACTGGCCAATATGCAAACAGAACATTCAGTAGTCAAGAGAAGACAACTTTGAATTAGTGGATTGATTAAACAAGCATGAATGAAAAAAATACAACACCAGGTATGGACTATATTATAACATGGTTAAAAAAGTCAATTTTTCATAATTTTTCATAATTTTAGTTCTTTAAATAAAAAAACAACTCAAGACACTACACACCCTTCATGGCCTAATGTGACTGTGATGGTTTAAATCAGGAAAAGCAATTTATTTAATTGAATCTTAACAAGGTAGCAGATGTGTCATTATGGCATTAGCTAAATATAGAGATGAGTGGAGCGCTCTTAACCTGATTATGGATGTCAAGGATCTACAGCATGAAGACGTACAGGAGAAGGCAACACGATTTCAGACCTGATAATGACGATGTGTTGGGTGCAGAAACTATGAGTTACAGATATACTTTTGAGATCAGTCTTTTAAGATGTGTCTATGTGACCTTTCTGTTTAGGAAGTCCACACCTCAGAGCAAATAACATGCAATTTTGACTTGCCCAGGTAAAATTATCTAAGTCTTTTACACTGTTTTAAAATCTATAATCATCAGACTTGTTCTAAGCATTTCTGCCATAATATTGTGTTCTTTTATTTATTTATCTATTTATTTATTTATTTATAGTATTTCCCTCTGGTGCCAGTAGATGCCAGAAGTGGAGCACAGCTGTAGAAACAAAGTGTCTGCTGTCTGAAGGTATCCCTTATTTATCCATCCATCCATCCATTTTCTTCCGCTTATCCGGGGCCGAGTCGCGGGGGCAATGGTCTAAGCAGGGACTCCCAGACTTCCTTCACCCCGGACACTTCCTCCAGCTCCTCTGGCATGTCCTGGGTCTTCCCCGGGGCCTCCTCTCCGGGGACATGCCCGGAACACCTCCTGAGGGAGGCGTCCAGGAGGCATCCGGAACAGATGCCCGAGCCACCTCAGCTGGCTCCTCTCAACGTGGAGAAGCAGCAGCTCTACTCCGAGCTCCTCCCATGTGACTGAGCTCCTCACCCTATCTCTAAGGGTGCCCAGCCACTCTGCGGAGGAAACTCATTTCGGCCGCTTGTATCCGCGATCTTGTCCTTTCCGTCATTACCCAGAGCTCATGACCATAGGTGAGGGTAGGAACGTAGACTGACCAGTAAATTGAGAGATTCGCCTTTTGGCTCAGCTCCCTCTTCACCACAACGGTCCGGTACAGCGACCGCATCACTGCCGACGCTGCAGCGATCTGCCTGTCAATCTCACGCTCCATCCTCCCCTCACTCATGAACAAAATCCCGAGATACAGTGGTACCTCACCTTACGAAATTAATTCGTTCCAGAAGTGGTTTCGTAACGTGAATTTTTTGTAAGTTGAGTAGCTATTTCAATGGAAAAAGCCTGATTCGTTCCAAGGCCCCGTTCCAAGTTTTTTTTTTATAGTGTAACTTTTTTTATAGTGTAACACTGTGTTCTGCATCCTGATTGGCTAAGAGACTGTAGACCCAGGACTAAACGTGGACTAAACCAGGTCTAAACAAGGTCTATACCTGGACTGGACCAGGACTAAACCTGGACTAAACCAGGACACGCGCCGCGTGCGGGTCTATTTCCTGGTTTCGTGCTAGCTCTGCTATTAGCAGCAGCACCGGTGTACCTCACGAGTCACGGCTGAGGCGAGCAGCGAGGAGGGGAGGGGATGTGCCTGCCCTCGGGACCGCAGGCAGTCTGAGCGCATGAACGAACGCAGGCAAGAGCCGCGGTGGTTTAATCCTGGTTTAATCCTAGTTTAGACCTGGTTTACACCTGGTTTAGACCTGGTTTAGACCTGGTTTAGATCTGGTTTAGAGGAGGCACGGTTTGAGCAAGGGTCTCGTGCTCGCAGCCCCGCGCCGGGTCATGCTGCGCTATCACACACGTGTCCGCGCGCACACTTCTCCGCCCTCCCCCCACGCTTCACTATTAATACATTTTGTTGAAAATCTATGAAAGTTTGAGTGTTTAAACGAGAGACAAATGTGAGAAAAGTTTAAATCCAGTCTGAGAAAAGCGTATAAGGTGTGTGGCTGAGCATGCATTATTTGAATTTTTGAGATTTCGCGTTTCGTAACTTGAATTTTCTTTCGTATCTAGAGACCAAAATTTAACGTGAAGGCGTTTCGTAACTTGGAATTTTCGTTTGTTGGATCTTTCGTAAGGTGAGGTACCACTGTACTTGAACTCCTCCACTTGAGGCAAGGACTCTCCACCCACCTGGAGAGGGCAAGCTACCTTTTTCCGGTCGAGAACCATGGCCTCGGATTTGCAAGAGCTGATCTTCATCCCAGCCGCTTCACACTCGGCTGCAAACCGCCCCAGTGTACACTGGAGGTCCCAGTTCGATGAAGCCACCAGGACAACATCATCCGCAAACAGCAGAGATGAGATCCTGTGGTTCCCAAACCGGATCCTCTTCGGCCCCTAGAAATTCTGTCCATATCCCTTATTTCAGGGCTGCCCTTTGTCACCGGTTCTGTTCCCTTATTTATTTATTTATTTTTATAAATAAATAAATAAATAATAAATGATCAACATTACATCAATCTTTTTTTGGACCTCACTGCAGGTCTAAAATGAAATCACAAGCATTTTATATGATGCCAACAGAACTAATATATTGTTGAACTTTGCATCATAATTTGCAATGATATAATTTTCTCAACGCACAAAGATGCCTCATGTCTCATGCAACAGACTTCATCAGTACTGAGGTCATGTACATATGTTAAATAAATTTGAACCATTTTGCCACTTGCCTAATGATTATGATTAAAATAATACCCAAATGGCAATGCTGTGGTAAAACATATTTGATGAAATAGCTCATATAATAACGCATTACACGGTTATTAGTTTGACTGCAATTCAAAGTTAATTCATCCTTGAGATCACGAAAATGGCGACGTTTTATCACAGCTTTAAATGATACATGCTTAACTCAACTGGGCAATTTTTAAAAGCCCAAGCATATTTTGTGCATAACCAAATGTGTATCTAAATGTTGAGGTGACAGGTGAGCTGTTAGTGCCTATTTTCTCCTCTTTTCTCTGACTTCCTGCTCACTCGTCCACTGCATATCTTAGTTATCCCACACAACAGGCACAGGAGCCCAGGACCTGACATTTGAGGTATGCTGTGAGCTATCTGCGAAGTACACTACTACCCAAGTCTATTCAAATGTAATCAGTGTGGTAGAAATGTGAGCAGGTCGTTTATCCGGGGCCGGGTCGTGGGGGCAACAGTCTAAACAGGGACTCCCAGACATCCTTCACCCCGGACACTTCCTCCAGCACCTCCAGAGGGACGCCAAGGAGTTCCCAGGCCAGCCGCGAGACATAGTCCCTCCAGCGTGTCCTGGGTCTTCCCAAGGGTCTCATCCGGGTGGGACATGCCCGGAACACCTTCCGAGGGAGGCGTCCAGGAGCCATCTGGAACAGATGCCCAAGACACCTCCTCTCGACGTGGAGAAGCAGCGGCTCTACTCCGAGCTCCTCCCATGTGACTGAGCTCCTCACCCTATCTCTAAGGGTGCACCCACCCACTCTGCGGAGGAAACTAATTTTGGCCACTTGTATTTGCGATCTTGTCCTTTCGGTCATTACCCAGAGCTCATGACCATAGGTGAGGGTAGGAACATAGATTGACGGTAAATCGAGAGCTTTGTCTTTTGGCTCAGCTCCTTCTTCACCACAACAGTCAGGTACAGCGACCACATCACTGCCAACCCTGCACCGATCCACCTGTCAATCTCAAGCTCCAGAGCCCCCCCCCCCCCCCCACCACCACCACGTTAAGGTGTTTGTTTGTTTGTTTGTTTGTTTTAGAAATTATTGAAATTTGGCATACAGAAATATTATTGCTCTGTTGTGGGTGTAAGGTTGTGGGTGTGTGTGATCCACAGTTAGAGTGGTTAGAATATAGGACAAAATAGAAAAATAAACTTCACCATTATAAGCTATATGCAAAAATACAGAAAATAAAATCATTATTATGTCAACAATTTCCATAAAGGAAAAATACTAACATTATTTTATAATTGACTTATAAGTGATAACAGGAGAAGTTCAATTTGTCAACTGGACAAAGTTTGTTTGGTTGAAAACGTTTCGCCGCTCATCCGAGAGGCTTCGTCAGCTCTAATAAGAATACTGGTAAGACACTTGCTTATATCTTGCTGTAGGGAGGAGCTACCTAGCTAACTACTTTCCGGAACTATCTCATTGGTTTCGATCTTTTGTTTCTCTGGCGTCTAGCTAACGATCCCTATTCATCCCTACACGCCTGTTTTTCACACCTCGGGCCCTGACCTGGCTAACCCTATTGTTTCCCTGTTTGTTTGATCTAGGCTTAAGAATGGAATTGTAGATGGGATGCAAATTATGTCTGACTCCACCATTTCTGTTCAGAGAAGGATTCTCTTTTTTGACAAAAATCGCCTCTTTAACTCCCCTCTCAAACCAATTCTGACTTATAACTTCAAAAACCAGATGCGATGTGCAATAGTTTGATGATAGCAGAATGCTGATTGTGTTGTGATAGGGCTTTAAAGCCTTCTTCCCACTGAAAGCATCAAAGGCAAGCGATTTACATGTTAACCCTATGTAAAGGCACGTTGCCACCTGAGAATCAGTTCTGTGGCATGAATGAAGGGAATTGGGCGGCGCAATTCACATTGCATTCTATTGTCTTTTTATGCACATCATTAATATCATATCATATTTAGTTACTGGTTATGTATAAACCATTTGTAACTGTTAATAGTTGTTGTCATAGTTGACAATAGAATATAATGCTAGTCTACACCACTAAACACGTAGGATTGTGACAATAACTAAAACAATATTTTTAAAGGGTCCTGTAATTTTAAGACAGCCTACAGAAAATATAACATCTCAGTATAATTTTTAGTAAAAATCAAGAGGAATTATTACCTGGCCAGCCAAATGATATCTCTCTGTATTTGCTGTACAGCGAGATACCATTTGGACACCCTCGCTCCACCCTCGCTCCCCCGGTTAACAACGGACTCCGCGATTCTGATTCGTTCAAAGATGGTGACGTCAGTGCACCCGCCTTTGCCCGCAACGTCACTCTTAGGCAGCGGAAGTTCCTCCTCAGTTTTGAATCAAGATGGCGCATCAAAGAACTCAACGTCCCTTCCATTCAGCTGTAAAATTGGTCTTAAATGACCTAAAACACATCGATTCCTTAAAACCACAGCAGCTGACAGCTCTAGAGGCCTTTCTTTTCTTTCTTTTCTTTTGTTTGATTGGTTCACGTCGCTGTCCGTTAACTGTTCTCTGATTGGTTCACTTAGCTGTCTGTCTACGCGCAACGGCAGCGCATCCTGGACCAAGCATTACCAGACTCGCCGCTGGTACAGCGATGAGTCATGGATTCTTCCAGGCAAGAGGAATTAGTAAAGTACACATAGAGCTTGTAAAGTTACAATGTTATACAAAGAGATTTATGTGGTGCAGTGTTTGTATTGGGTTGATCAGAGAACTGAATAAAAGCAGCAGGTCATCAAACAACCAGTTGCAGTGACAGTACTGCTCTGGTAGATCTCCCTAGGACAGGTGAAAGTACAGCTGAAAATGGCCGTCGTCCAGACTCAACTCTTGGAGGAGATGGTGGAAATCTCCAAACTCTGAGTGCTGCTGGAGGATTGGGTGAACCCCAAAACAGTGCCGAGCATCTTGGTTCACATCTCCTCCACATTAAATAAAGCACCGTAACCCGCTGGATGTAGTCCAAGTATGCCATTTTTCAAAATGAAAAAAACAAACGCACCGTGCAGCCGCAGTTGATCCTTCTGGAGCATTCAGAGAGAACGCTCTCGTGCGACCAAATTCCCAAACTCAAGCGTCCTTGAACCATGAATGAAGCAAGTGACTGAAAATAATTAAGCGTCCAACTAGGGGCTTTTGACGCGATTTTTTCACTGAATTCGCTCATGGTGGAAACGGGGAGTGACTTAGGGGAATGGAGCAGGGGGTACTCAGAAGGTCAAAAATGAAACTGAAACTTAATAAACATTTCAGTATGTTGGTTTTAGCGAATATAGAATTTTCAAGATGATAAAAGGTAACATGGTGATCTAAATATGTTATGTGTTGCAATGAATACCCCAGTCTTTCTTCATACTTTATTAAGGCTAATTAAGGTTTCGTTCTTACATAACTTAACATAACACACATAACAAAATGGTGTGAAATAAAGTCAATTTCTTTTTTTACAACTAAAAATCCCCTGCCCAAAGCTGAGGATGCTGGATGCTGGGAAAGGTTACAGGTAACCTAGTGGGAATAAGAGGAAGAAAACATCAAATTACAACAGCCACCTCCACACTGTAATTTAAATCATTCAGGAAGAATACACAAGATTGGTGACCACAATAGCACTGTGGCCTTAGCGGGTACATTCTCAGGACTGCTGAACAAAAACATGACCTTTATTTAATGGATTCAGTTGAAAATTATACAAATAAGATGAACTGTCTACAGACGGACTTTATTGCTCCATTGTTGATCATAATGCTCTGCGCACTCCAGAGTCATTAGTGTAGCAATTATTAATGCTCATGTTTGAATGAAATGATGTCTCTTTGTTTAATGTTTCTGTGGAGATGCATGCTAAAGAGAAGAAAATGAAATCTACAGAAAAAGCAATATTAGGGGTGGATGATATGCAGATGTGTCAACTTGAGATAAATGCGCTAAAATGTGTTATTGTGTGAATGGACTGTAAAATTACCAACAAAAGTAAATAGGATGTTAAATTATAGCTATAGATTTGTTCCTTTGCTAATTTCTTTTCAAGGGTTCTCATTACACTATTTTGTGATCCATGTTACAATTATTTTTCCTCATCACAAACATACTACAAGGAGTTGTGTTTTGTTTCATTCACACATGATTACCACATAAACCTGTATATTTAGGCTGAGTTCCATCTTGCAATGTAATGTGGTAATACAAGAAGTGCTCCGCTGTGTTTTAGGGTGTTTTCACATATAGTCAGACCCTCCAGGAATTCGCGATGTTGCGATTTGCAACTTCAACGCAACTTCAGCCAATCCCCGCGAATTCAGGGCGGTGTTGCAATTTTGACCAATCACCGCAACTTTTCCGCAATTTTTACTAATTTTGACCAATCATCGGCGACGTATTGAACGCCGACCAACTTCCTTCTGTGTAGGAGACATAACTGAGATGAGGTGCACGGTGCGTTTGTCTGTGTGTGTGTGCGGCAGAGGCGGTGGATCACGTGAGTGTGGGTGTGTACACGTACGGAAATGTGTGCGTGTAAAAGCGCGCGCTCACCTGTCACACAGAGGAGAGAGTCGGGGTTGGGGTGTAGCCGTATTTTTTGTTGACCGCAAACCATTCATTCATCTTTCACGTTAATCTGTTCATCCTGCTGGTTTTCATGAGTTCCATTTCATCCTGCTGCGCTGTCATAGCTGTGTGCGCTCTTTTTGTAATAAATGCACAAAACGCATATCTGGATCTCAGTGTATCTGTCACCATAGCCTCCTCTTTGCGCGTCACAAATCTGCGAGCCATAGGACCCAACCTCATATTCTCGGCGGCTAAAAGGTTTGAGTTTGGAAGCCGTAACATTCTGCTTTACTTCCGTGTGACAAAACGAAACTGCGGCCGTGTCCCAGTTCCCAGAGCGCACAGCTCGGAGCACGGCCCGAAGGGGGCTCAGACTGTAGTCAAGGAGGTGCACACTTGCTCAGCCCCGACTGCAGTCCGCGGACTGCTTAACGACTGCGGTCTTCGGACCGCGTGTTAACTGCGCATGGGACAAAAAAGAAGTGGGACAGCAGTCGTCGCGCCGGTGTACTGTCGAAATGTGTGACGCACATGCCCTTCGGGCCACGCTCCGAGCCGCGCACTCTGGGGCCGTTTCCCAATTCACCGACGGCTCGCTTGTGAGTGTGCACTCGGTCTGTCGTCGAGACGGCGCACACTCGCTCTGTCCTTAGTGCACTACGTTTCTCACATGGCCGTCTGCGAAATGGAACAGGTCCCGCCTCAGCTCAATGAGCCGGGTGGTCTGCTCCTTGTTCCCTAAAGACAAAAATATTATACTATTGCGACTAGTAATACTTGGAATTGGGACATGGCCAATGTTCCCCCTAATTTTTAATGTGTCTGAGCAAACACATAACTCCACATCCGTAATGAACCCACCGCGCGGCTCGCACGTTGCAGATATAAAAAAAATGACCCCGCGGCTGAATAAAAACCGGAGATCCGCTAAAAAGCTCTTTCATCCCTGATTTACAGTGCGCTGCACAAGTTTTCTTGTGCGCTAAGAATGTGCGAACAGTGTGCAGCTTAGAGTAAACGTTGGACATGGCAACACTGTAGAATATCCAGCATTACAACAGCAAAGGAAATATAGAAGTGTAAGGGGAAAAGCATGTGAACGGTAATACAGGTGCCGTGAACGATGCCGTTACGGCTACCGTCACACATGTTAAGCGTAGTTTATGAAGAGTTTCATGTAGCATAGTTGTAGGTGAGGTGAACCAGTACGTATATTTTATAGTGACGTCGCAACTCTCACTTGTGGATGTCGCTGGCGAGTCGGTCTTTGTAGTCCCGCGCTGTGCATGCTGGGGCTTTTAAGTGTGCGAAGCGTGCATGTTTGCATGTTTGCGTGGACCAAGCGTGCATGTTTGCACGCTTGGTCCACGCCCCGATTTCCATGGAAACGACGGCGCTGTACAGGGCTCGTCTCGACGGTGCAGGGGGAAAAAAACGAATGGAACGGCGCTTGTCGCGCCGGATATGACGCATATCCCGTTCCAAGGACGCTCACAAGTGTGCCGTCGGTGAATTGGGAAACGGCCTGGGAATTGGGACACGGCTTCTAATGGCAAAGAAACATGTCTGCGGCGCCATTTGCCCACTAAAATAACAGCAAAAGACCGGGCGAAACAGTTCCCCTCCTAGTAGTAATTTATTTTCGATGTTGGTAAGGTTGTTTTAGGACCATATCTGTGATCTCTGTGTCTTTGTATTATTCTTTGTCAGGAATAACTCAGTATTTAAAATATTATTCAATTTTAATTACAAAAAGCGAAAATCGCAACTATTTATCGCAACTTTCACTTCTTCCCGCAACAAAATCGCAACAAAAACCTTAAAAGCACCGCAACTTTCATCGCAACTTTTTGGAAAAGCTCCCGCAAATTCAGGCATTTTAGCCCGCAACAATCACAAAAAATGCCCGCAAAATCCTGGGGGGTCTGTATAGTCCTCTTTAAGTGAACCAAACACAGTCCTCTGTAAGTGGACCAAAATGTGAACCAACAGAAAAAGAACAGATTGTGAGTTTATTACAAAGAGGACTGGGTTTTCTTTTTGGTTCACTGGAGCTTTGATGGGCCCCAGTCCCCTTTCTGTTCACAGCAGGTCCTCTAAAACTCTCAGTCCCCCAATGCACTGAATTCTGGGTACAGAATTCGTTGGCATAGCCACAACAACGACCATGGCTAGGGATTCACATTTTTTTCACTTCCAATCTGATCCCGATACCTGAATTTGGATATCGGCCGATACCGATGCTATTCCGATACCAAAACTGTTTTCAATATTATCATCATTATTGTTTAACTACAAATAACGGTACCCATAATTATAAAACACCTGCAATTCAACATAATAAAGAAAATGCTTAAATAACCCCCCATATGGTATGACTTAATTAACTAAGAGACTTAAGAAAACAAAATAAACCCACAAATTAACATTAATTGTTCAGTACGGGTCATGTGGCCGCACCACTATGTGCTATGTGGGAACTTCTACAGGCAAATCCACGGCTGTGCGATGGGCTCACCGGTCTCCCCTATCATGGCTAATTTATACATGGAACAATTTGAACAGAGTGCCTTAGCTTCATATCCAGGCACTCCGCCCACACACTGGTATCGTTATGTTGATGATATTTTTTTTTTTTAAATCAAAATTCAAGATTTGGAACCTTTCACTGCACATATCAATTCTGTAGATCCGAATATCAAATTCACCCGTGAAGATGCCAAGGATAACACATTGGCGTTCTTAGATTGTGCAGTAACGATAGGAGGAGACCGGCGACTCCAAGTAGAAGTCTTCAGGAAGCCCACACACACAGACCAATACCTGCTTTTTGATTCACACCACCCATTGCAGCACAAACTGGGGGTGATTCGGACATTACAACACAGGGCCCAAGTGGTTCCCACAAGCACAGAGGGTAAGGAGAAAGAAGAACAACATGTGCAGGAAGCCCTCTCTGTTTGTGGATATCCTAAATGGGCTGTCAACAAAACCAAGAGAGACAAGGGCAAGAAACAAGATAACAGAGAATCCGAACCCAGAAGAAAAGGGGTAGCGATTCCTTACCTGGCCGGCGTGTCAGAAAAACTACAGAGGATTTTCAGACAATATGAAATCCCAGTTTATTTCAAACCCACAAACATTTTAAGACAAAAACTCGTCCACCCAAAGGTCAAAACTCCGAGCCACAAACAAAGCAATGTGGTCTACTCCGTTCAGTGTAGTGAAGACTGCAATGAGCGCTACATTGGGGAAACTAAACAGCCACTTCACAAGAGGATGTACCAACACAGACAGGCGTGCCAGAGTGGACCGTCATCTGCCGTACATCTCCACCTAGAAGCCACGGGCCATTCTTTTGAGGACAGTGAGGCAGTGGCGGTTCTACATTGAATTACTCCCTGGGCGAGACCCCCTCCGAGGAATGAAAAAAAAAAAAACACAACATTTACCACAAGCAGCCATGTTTAATTATCACTATAGAGTGGTTCTCATTATCACAACTTTCAAAAAAATATAAGTTATCATAACTTAAATAACATAAATAAAAAATATATACATATATATAAATAGAACAAGTATGCAGTGTTGGGAAAGTTCATTTTCTACATGAACTAGTTCAAAGTTCAGTTCACACATTTCAAAATGAACTAGTTCGCTCATAGTTCATAATTGTTTATAGTTAGTAGTTCGTTCATAGTTCCAAAAAATGAGCTAGTTCATAGTTCTTTTTTTCCCCCAATACATTGCTGCAAGCTATTATTTTTCAATATCATTGCCAAAGCCCATATAGAACCATAGACAGCAATTATTATATCAGTTTTAACAATCAAACCATGTCTTATTCATGTGTTATCTCCATCTTCATATCCAATTTCACATCCTTATCCAACTACAAATAACAGTCCCCATAATGATAAAACACCTGCAATTCAACATAATAAAGAAAATACTTAAATAACCCCCATATGGTATGACTTAATTAACTAAGAGACTTAAGAAAACAAAATAAACCCGCAAATTAACATTAGTGATTCCCCCTTTAATGTGGCCCCCTTTAGCGCACCACTCTGCGCTGTTTCTCACAAGACCAGGAAGTGCCGCAGTTTGGCTCTTGAAACAGAGAGCAGCGCGGAGGAGAAGGTCGGGAGAGCATGAGGGGAACAGAGTCCAGAGAGCAGGAAACAGTTTGTAAGCACTCCTGCAGGAGCAGAGAAAGGTTTGAGGCAAACCAGGCGGAGCGAGAGGGAGAGAGGGAGAGAGGTTTTGTTTCAAGCGCTCGGCACGGCGCCCCTCACGAAGTTGCGCCCTGGGCAATTACCCCACTCGCCCCCCCCCAAGAACCGCTTCTGCAGTGAGGTTCAGATCTTCAGAACTCACACCCGAACTCCCACCTTACCCATCTCCCACCCCCCACCCCCCAAATTGGCATAACCTGTATTCCATAAAAAGACCTATCACTCTAGACACTTTAAAAAAACGCTGCTAAGGACTACTGTTGCACTGTTGCACATTTACATTTACTACTGGATTTTACTCCTGTTGCACTGTTGTTTACTACTGTTATTGCACACTTACATTTACTACTGGAATTTTTAGTACTGTTGTTTACTCCTGTTATTGAATTTTACCCCCGTTGCACTGTTGTTTACTACTGTTATTGCACATTTTCTACTGGAATTTTTAGTACTGTTGTTTACTCCTGTTATTGCACTAGAATTACTACTGTTGCACATTTATTTTTATTTTATCTTAACTCCAATGCACATTCTACTGCACATGACCAAGTCACTGCTGTATCTTCCATTGCACATTTTGATGCACACTGCACACTTTGGAAATCTGTATATAGTATAGTTTATTTATTATGTTGCACTGTTTTAAGATTTTAGACCGTAGACTTTACTTTTAACTTTAGATCTCTGTCTTAGATAGTTTTTGTTGTGTTTTGTCTTCATATTGTATTTTGTACACTGTCTTTTGCACTACCTGGCCAGAGAGAAATGAAATTTCGATTCACTGTATGTTGAACACATATGGCAGCATTGACAATAAAGCTAACTTTGATTTTTGACTTTGATCTTTGATCTTGGCCAGGGAAAAGAATTGGTTTGAGAGGGGAGTTAAAGAGGCTATTTTTGTCAAAAAAGAGAATCCTTCTTTAAACAGAAATGGTGGAGTCAGACATAATTTGTCTCCCATCTATAATTCCATTCTTAAACCTAAATCAAAACAAACAAAAGAAACAATAGGGCTAGCCAGGTCAGGGCCAGAGGTGTGAAAAACAGTCGTGTAGGGGTGAATAGGTATGCTAAACTAGACGCCAGAGAAACAAAAGACAGAAACAAATAGGCGAGATATTTTAGGAAAAACTGCAGTAGGTCTACAGTTAGCTCCTCCCTGCAGCGAGATATAAGCAGTGTCTTACCAGCACTCTAACCAGAACTGACGAAGCCTCTCGGATGAGCGGCAAAATGTTTTCGACCAAACAAACTTTGTCCAGTTGACAAACTGAATTTCTTCTTTTATCATTCAGCAGATAATGTGTATATACAGACATAGCTCATGGATCAGAAATTTTTGCAGGTTGGATCGGAATTTCCAATCCGTGAATTACGTTGATATCAGAACCCGATACCGATACTGTATCAGATCGGCCCAATCCCTAACCATGGCCAGCCATGTTTACAGCTGAGTGTTCCCGATTACAGTCACATGACAAACCTACGGCAAGTGAAGAAGGCTACAGTACATTGAAAAAGGCGAAGAGAACCCGGTGTTGTGTTCACAATGCACAGATTAGGCGAACTGTACCGCTGACTTTCTAGGCTGGTTTGATTCAGAGGGGTCTGGGTATGGCTGGAGCTTTCACATACCCACAAAAAATGCTGAGTCATCGGTCTGAGTTCGTTTAAATGGCTGAAAGGGACCAAGTGTGAAAACACCACAACTTCACTATGATAAAAGAAGAAATTCAATTTGTCAACTGGACAAATTTTGTTTGGTCGAAAACATTTCACCGCTCATCCAAGAGGCTTCGTCAGTTTTGGTTAGAATGCTGGTAAGACACTTGCTTATATCTCGCTGCAGGGGGGAGCTAACTAGCTCACCACTTTCCGAAACTATCTCACCTATTGGTTTCAGTCTTTTGTTTCTCTGGCGTCTAGATTAGCATACCTATTCATCCCTACATGACTGTTTTTCACACCTCTGGCCCTAACCTGGCTAGCCCTATTGTTTCCCCTGTTTGCTTGATCTAGGCTTAAGAATGGAATTATAGATTATAGATAAGCAAGTGTCTTACCAGCATTCTAACCAGGACTGACGAAGCCTCTCGGATGAGCGGCGAAACATTTTCGACCAAACAAACTTTGTCCAGTTGACAAATTGAATTTCTTCTTTTATCATGGATTCTACCTGGACGACTGAGGGACTCTTCACGCATCTTAAAGGTCCCATGGCATGAAATTTTCACTTTCTGAGGTTTTTGAACGTTAATGTGAGCTCCCCTACCCTGTTTAGCCCCCCCCCATGGCTAAAAGTTGCGAAATGTCTAAACTGAGCATTTGCGGTCCTTTTCTGCATTACACAAAACCAGTGTTGAAACGGGCGAGTTCGGACAAGGCACCTTTTTGACGTCAGATCGGCAAATGCAGCTCCAGCCCCTCCCTCTGTCTCCGCTCAGCGTCCCTGTATATCCCGCCCATAGAGTTTGGACTGTGAATGCGCTAGGCAATGCGAAATGCGTTTTTTTATTTGCCTGGAGGCACGTCTGAGTGTTTCTAGGCTCGGAAGTCCTTTATCTGAGCCTCTGGACCTTTGAACAGCAGTGGTTTAATTTTATTTTATGTGGAAATGTGTTTATTTTTCAATGGCCACTTCAACTCTCTCCCCCGTGCAAAAACAAGGAAATGGATCAGAGAGCGCACAGAGAGACAGCGGAGCGTTTAGCCACGCCCCCACCTTCTACTATTGGCCAGCTTTTTCCTCCTCATTTGCATTCAAGCAACAACGCCCATTATAGAGTGTTCTGAGTGAGAAAAATTACTCTTTCTCATCTTATCTCTGTTTCTCATGCACTGAGTGTTGATTTTGAAGAAGGATTCATTTACAGTATTAGGGAACCATTAAGGAGCCATATAAAAGCATCAAGAAGTACCATGTCATGGGATCTTTAAGAACAACTTCACTAGCATAATTTGGATGATTTCAGCTGTGGAATTACCAAATGTCTACTAAGATAAAGGTAAAAGATATCTGTTAAACTACCATAACCAAACTGCCATCACAAGGTAGAACAGAATATTTTGAGTTTTGAAGATGAAGATGGACTAAATGAAGGGTTACTCAGACGTGTGAATGAAACAAAACACCACTATGGGTATATTTTTAAGGCAGTAACAGTATTATAAACATGACTTAAAGCTAACAAGAGTCAATTTTGTGTAATAAAGGACCTTTAATAAACAATATATTCCATTTCAAAACAAAATGCATATTTTTAATGATAATTTGGTTGCCCACGTCCTCTTGCTAATATATTGTTGTAATAACAAGATATTATCAAAATAGTGGTCTTCTTGTCTGTAAAAAGAATCTTATACAAATTAAATCAGATTTTGTTTAATTTTTTATTTAAATTTGATCTTGGTGTTTTGATTGCCAAGACGATTATTCAAAAACCATAAGGGGCCTGCCATGAGTCTCATTTAGGTTGCCAGCTCCAATGCATGAATCCAATTGGCTTAAACCCAAACTGACTCTGATCTGAAACTTCACTACCTAAACCCCAGCACCCGCAGACAAACATGAACCAGTGCTAGTGCAGCCTCTGCAGCTCAGTGAGTGAATTCTGGAGCTTCTGAGCTTTCACATGAAGCATGGCCTGTCCATTCAGGCTGTCTTAGAATAAGGGAAAACTTCTAAGTGTAAATGCAGAGACATCTGATTTTTTTTTTTTTTATCATGAGAACACGAAAAACATCAATATTCATGTTCATCAATATCACCCACCTTTAACTTTGCAACAATGGCCATCTTCAGCTCCCCATCTTAAATTATTGAAACAATGTCTAGCTACCAAGAAGCAGAGACAAGACTGGAAGAGATCGATGCTAGCAATCATTGTGGATATGGGGCTGCAAAACAAATCCTTGCAATCTCCTCAAGCCGTTTATATAAAATTGTCTAGAATCCAGCCGAGCATTGAGAGGCAGAGAGTGCAATACTTGAATGTACCCTTTACCAAAACCAAGTGCTATCGAATTAAGTTCAAGCTTCAGCACCAATCTGTGTCTTTAATTAGTGGACAGTTAGTGAATGCTAAAGCAGGGTCTTGTGCAGGCAAATACACGTAATGAGAATGCTTTAATGGGCTGGAAAGTGCTGTGGCCTATAGGGACTAATAAATGTGCTGTGCAGGTTTAGTCAAGACAAGCTCAAAACATGTAACCAAGTAATAAAGGCTATTTTCTTAAGAGATGCACCAATCCAGGTTTTTTCTGTTCTGATACTGATGTTGATATTTTGGCTTTAAATATCTGCTAATACTCAATATCAACTGATACTAGGACAGAGACTGAAAATACAGCTCTGGAAAAAAAGAGACCACTGCATTTTTTTTCTGAAATCAGCTTCTCTACATGTATTACAGCCATTCCATTCCAGCGTCTGTTGAATTCCAACACAAACACAAAGCTGAGCTACTTCAGTTCTTGCACCAGGAGTGGAATAAAGTCACCCAAGAACAATGTGAAAGACTTGTGGAGAGCATGCCAAGACGCATGAAAGCTGTGATTAAAAATAAGGGTTATTGCACCAAATATTGATTTCTGAACTCTTCTTAAAGGGATATGCCACCCCCAGGTCAAAGTTGGGCATCTCCCCACAGTCCAGAGACTAAAATAAGTGGTGGAAAGCGTTTTTCTGGTGACGCAGCCATTGTCCAGGTCTGTCAGCACTGACCGCCGCGGTATCTGCAGCTACTCCGCGTTAGACTGGAGTCTAACGTCGCCAGAGAAAGATTTCGGCCAAAAGGAATTAATTTGCTCGATGCTTTTCCCAATTACTTTCTGTGTAGTGCGCATTCATTCACATGCGCATTCTGGCGACGTTAGACTCCAGTCTAATGTGGAGTAGCTGCAGATACCGTGGCGGTCAGTGCTGACAGACCTGGACAATGGCTGCGTCACCAGAAAAATGCTTTCCACCACTTATTTTAGTCTCTGGACTGTGGGGAGATGTCCAAGTTTGGCCTGGGGGTGGCATATCCATTTAAAGCCCCAGTGTGTAGGGTTCGTGCCGCATAGGTGGATGGTGCTATTGCACTTTCTGTTTTAGCTACGGCAGACCTCGAGGGTCACCCGGGCGTGCCGTAACGCGGTCCCATTTTTTTTGTTTTTTTCTCATGAAAGCACACATTCCCGATCATGTACCATGACACTCTACACATCAAATGAAACCTTACTGTATCCTCTTTTTGACTATGCAATTCATTTCCCTGCACAACAATCACTCCCCGAGCACATGGGGCCTTTATACGGAAAAGCACAAAACGAGGTTAGCTTACCTTAGAATGCTTTGCACAGGTCAAACTCTGTATTTCACCATAAACTTGCTCTCAATTTGTCCGTAAGGATCCAGCAAATAAAATCCAGTAAAACAATTTAGTCCAAAACATGTGTTAGATCCATTACGACGTCTGATCCGGCAGCATGCTTGTGTTGTTTACCCAAAACCACAAGCCTTGCCGAAGGCGAAGGCGGAGCCCAAATGTCCTTCTGCGGCTCTCGTATTCAAAATGGCTGCCTCTGCATGGGGAAGATCCCCCTTTTATGTGACTATATCTAAGTCCAAAAGAATACTTTGATTTCATGATGGAAGTGAAAAGGCTTGGAAAACAATGTATTTTTGAATGGGTATCTTCAATTTCAGTAATTAACGGGTAAAGATCTTACACACTGCCCCTTTAAGTGTAAACATTAGTATTATGTTGTTTTAAAATTAATTTGATCTTGTTTCTTTGCATTGTTTGAGGTCTGAAAACATGTATCTTTTTTGTTATTTTGACCATTTGTCATTTTCTGCAAATAAATGCTCTAAACGATAATATTTTTATTTGGAATTTGGGAGAAATGTTGTCAGTAGTTTATAGACTCAAAAAAATTCCTTTTGCCCAAACACATACCTATAAGTAAAAAATCAGAAAAAAAAAAAAAATGTGCAGTGGTCTCTTATTTTTTTTCCAGATCTGTATAATTCATTTCCTAACACTAACTGCATATTTGACACCAGTATCATATTGGTGCATCCCTAATTCTTAAAAACATTTCCTGTGATACAAAAGTAAAGTTGAATCTAGGACTAAGCATGAGTCAAGTGGATCTCTGTAACTGCACAATAGGCATGAAAGAAACATGAAAGAAACATGCCTAGAATGTTTCATAGTATGGCATTAAATTATTCTACCTCCAAGGAGACAAGCAGGTTACAGGTCAGGGGTTTCTTGGTTTCTTTTTTTTTTTTTAATAGTTTGGACAAATACAAATCAACAACATGACTAGTTTTCAACTAATAACTGAATTACCGGTAATGCCATACTGTTTAACATTTCAGGTCAAAGGTGCACTGTGTTACTTTTTGGTTGGGGATCTGTCACTTGCTTGTTTCTATGGAAATGTCATTGCTCTGCCTGAAATGTCACACAATATAACATTAAACAGCTCTACCTTATATTTATTAAATTGCAGGCGGTTTTACAGGCTGCCTCTCCACAGGTCTGACCTGTAACTTGGTCTGGTTCGGTCTCCATGGAGATAGAAAGATTTAATGCCATACTGTGAAACATTCCAGACAATACGATAACATAACACGATAACCATGGAGAAAAGCATGGAGAAAAGTATTTGACGGACTCTCCACCAGAAAAGTTACACAATGCAGCTTTAAGTAACCTTTGAGAAAAACTGTCAGCAGAACCACCCACCACAAAAGTGCTTTGTTAATATGCCAATGAATTAAATTTTCTCCTCATCATTATTACACACTCAAAGACCTTTTTAAAGCCAGCCAATCATTTTTTGTTTCATAATTGCATTTTTTAATCCATGACAAAACATTTCAGTGGCTTTCTATAGAACATATTAGGAAAATAGCGAGATAGTACAAAATAACAAGCAAAAATAAAATACATTTGGCCAATTCCATCAACCCTGATAACGCAATTTGCCCAACAAACGAATAACTGATGAGTTTGAATGAGTGATGCGATTGTAGTCCAGCAGAGACAGAACTGCAGATAAAAGAAGAGTTTGATAAAGATACTGAAACAAATGTCTTTTAGAGAGATCTGAGAGATGTAAAGAGAAGCAAACATGTGAAACGGCCCTACTGTTATTGGTTTTTTCACAATTCTTAGATGTTGAAACAAAGAAAGCTGTACTGAACTCAGATTAGAAAAAAATGATACAAGCAATATTCACATTTAGTCTTTTAATACCACAGTTATTGTCCTAAATTTGTGTGGTTTTGTGCTCTACATCAGCATTCCCGGGGCGTGTGATGCTAACTGTAGGCCCTGCTCTGTCTGAGGCTTTGTTAGACTTTAATCTGAGCTTCACTTCACAAACACCATCTGACCATAGAGAACTGACTTAGTTAGTGTTTTGCAAAGTGTTTCCATATTTAGACATTAGTTTAAGTTATAAAATGTGAAATACGAATCTCAAAAATCACCAAAATTTAAGCCACCTGAAACTGTTTTTAATATATATGGTTCTATGAGTTTTAAGCCATGTTACAATGTTTTTACCTACTTAAAAACATACCTGGAGTTGTGGTTTGCTTCATTCACACATGGATGAGTAACCCTGCATTATTAGGCTGTCTGCATTTCCAAAGGTCAAAATGCTCTGTTCCACCTTGTGATGTCATGTGGTGGTAGTTTCCAAGTCAACAGCTCCCTTTTTCGTTTTAGTTCAGTACAGATTGGCAATTGCAGGGCTGAAACAATTCAATCTGTGATTCTAGTGAAGGTGTATGGAGTTTAAAACACAGTGGAGCACTCCCTGTATTACCACATGACATCACAAGGTGGAACTCTGTTTTGAGAGAACTCAGCCTAATATGCAGGTTTTGTGTGTTAGACATGTGTGAATGAAACAAAACCCAATGACATTGTTTTTGATAAGAAAACAACATTATAACTGTGGGATCTCATATTTAATTTACATGTGTACTTAGGAAAACTGTAATCTCTGTATACTACTGGTTCTTCTGTGTTTCAACCCAGTGTTCTGTGAACAGCTAAGCGTAATTCAATACATACATAGACTATCCTGGGGCTGTGTTGACATCACCTGCTCCCTATCCATCAATATTTTTGGCTGACCATTGGGAAAACTGGTCTTCTTAGCTAAAGCTGGGGAGTTCTTTACATGGTCTGCATAGCTAAACTATTCTCCTATAGGTTAGCTGTTGCTGATGTCATATATTCAACAGTCTGTACTGTATTTAAAGACAGCCCCTTGTGGTGTTTGTGTGTGTGATCTGACCCCACTGGGGGGTTCTTTCCATGTCCCTCTTCACGGCCGACGTCTCTCTGCTATTGCTGACAACATGGATGCTGAAGATGTCTGATGTCACCATTTTGTTTGTATTCTGCTATTTTGACATTAAAATGCTGAATAACCTCAATTTCGACTATGCCTTCCTTCAGACCTCCTTCTGACCCATTTTCCAAACTGACATAACATAGATCAGAAAATTGTGTAGTATGGGCCCTTTGAGAGGCCCCTTTAAGGCGGCAGTAGCTCAGTTGGTAGAGCATTTGTCTATTGATCCAGGGGTTGGCGGTTCGTATCCCTTGACGGGTTGACTGCGTGTGATCCCAGCTCCCACAGATGAGCGCTGCCGTTGTGTCCTTGGGCAAGACACTTAACCCACCTCACCCTCAGTGTCTGCGGACACTGGTAGCCCCCATGGCAGAATTTCACCAGTTGTGACATGGGCCGTCCTCCTGGAGTCACCACCCGCACGAGGATCTATGTGGGCTGGTGGATTGTGTTCTGGGCAGGACTGGAGTGGGTAGTGTTGTGTTTTAGTTTTTGTTTTTCCTCGAGTGATGCAGAAAAGAGGGAGCCACTGTCTGTGCTCACGTATGTTAGCAGCAGATCTGCCCCCGTGACCCAGAAATGGAGAAGCGGAAGAAGATAGATGGATGGATGGGCCCTTTAAGATCTACTACCTGCTAATATAAGTTGAAGTATTGGATTCAGTTATTTTTTGTGATATAGTTATGTTGTAAAATAATCATTCACACAAATACTCTTTGTGATCAGCATGTTCCTAGAAATGCATTTCTAGTCTGACAAAAAAAAAAAAAAACTCAAAAAACATGTCCACTAGTGATTTGCTAATATGAGGCACCAAGTGTTTCGCTCTTTGCAAACGTGTAAAAAATGTGGGCATACATCTGTGGAAATAACTTCGACCTTGTCCTTCAGTTATTGCTGTGTGTGAGTTTTGACAAGATAAAACAGTATTTTTAAAATGACCAAAATTTCATCAGAACTTTTTTTAAATTCAGAGATGTGACCCGCCATGGTAAAAGCCGCCACAAGTTGCTCAGGGCGAACATGAGAAAATTGCGTTAAAAGCTCGTTTCTTTGACAAATGTGCTAGTTGAGATCATGAAGAAGCCACTAAGTGTTTCAGATAACAGCATTGGTTGCTTTAAAAGCATACATATTGTCTTTGAAATTTGCTAGTTTTTTGGAAAGAATCAGGGCGTGTGTAAATTACCATAATTACCATAATGGCGCTGCTGGCCATTCACATGATGATTAGAGCTCTTTTGTTTTCTTTTTCCACCAATCAGCTGTGAACAGCTTATGAATATTTACACTGCATAGCTGCATGTAAAGATATAATCTTTCACAGATGAGCTGGAGGAAGAAAGAAGAAAGAGAAGAAGGAGCAGAAGGAAGAAGAACTCTCTCCTCGGGACCCGTTCATGTCACCAGAGACTTTGTCTGGAACTTATGTACAGAATGCGATCGGATTCTTTCGCTGCCAAAATGAATACGCGAATAATTGGACAACGAGGCAAACAGTAGTTACAGGTGAAAAGAGTCCAAGAGAAAGACCCCCGTGTCTCCAATGATGTTTGCAGGAACACATTTCTCTTTCTTATGGGGTGAGTAAAGTGCTTCTAAACTTTGACACTACATACTTTAGGACATGTTTCAATACTAATTCATATTATTTCTGCATCAAAGGGAGATATTTAGCTGAAAGCATGAGGCTTGTGTAATTGTCAACATTAGCATCGTATTACTAGCCAAACCACCCATTACAGCTACTTTTGATTTGCGATGGGCGATTAACATGAATAACGTGAAGTGCTACTGCATTGTACTGCATAATGCAGTATTTTGGACACAAAAAAAAACAGTTTTCCTGTTATACATAGACGTGCGTGGTTTATCGATTAAATCAATTAATTCGAATTTACAGTTCAGGACGATGTGTTTTTATGAAAATCGATTTTTTTGTTATTTTTTTACATGCGACCGGAACTAAACAAACAAACAAACAAACAAACAATATTTATAAGGCGCTTTTCATACAAAATTGTAACACAAAGCGCAGCCACGTTCTACACGGGTAAGTTAGCGGGGCACACCCAAATATTGTACAAGCTAGCATGGCAGCAACTGAGGGAAAGCCGGAGCTTGTACCAAACAAAGGTGTCGTTACATCTGTTATTTGGAACTGGTTTGGTTTTCTTGTGTCGGACTTAGAACAAACGAGTGCTCGCTGTAAGGTCTGTTCAAAACCTGTTGCAGCACGACAAATGTATTGTAGCATCTAAAGCATAGGCACGCAGCAGAGTGAGAGAAGTGCAGGTCCGAACGGAATGAAAATAGCCATAGCGCGAGCACACCTGAAACATTTTGGAACTTTGTGCCATATGATAAGCACGGCACACGACGGAAGGCAATCACACACGCTACTGCGATGTATGTTTCAAAAGATATGGTGCCCATATATACTGTGGAAAAGCCCTGATTCATTAAAATGGTGAAAGATTTGGACCCGAAGTATGTGCTACCAAGCTGCAAATATTTTTCTGAAGTTGCCACAACTGTATACAGACTGGGTCTTCAAGTGATATATTTTCTTAAAACAATAACAGCTTAATTGATGCAAGGTGTATGTATGTTTTATAAAAGAAACTTGCATTATTTTGCAGACCCTCCAGGAATTCGCGATGTTGTGATTTGCAACTTCAGCCAATCCCAGCGAATTCAGGGCGGTGTTGCAATTTTGACCAATCACTGCAACTTTTCCGCAATTTTCCCTCATTTTGACCAATCATCTGCGACGTATTGAATGCCGACCAACTTCCTTCTGTGTAGGAGACATAACTGAGATGAGGTGCACGGTGCGTTTGTGTGTGTGTGTGTGTGTGTGTGTGCGGCAGAGGCGGTGGTTCACGTGAGTGTGGGTGTGCACGTACGGAAGTGTGTGCGTGTAAAAGCGCGCGCTCACCTGTCACACAGAGGAGAGAGTCAGGGTTGGGGTGTAGCCGTATTTTTTGTTGACCGCAAACCATTCATCTTTCACGTTAATCTGTTCATCCTGCTGGTTTTCATGAGTTCCATTTCATCCTGCTGCGCTGTCACAACTGTGTGCGCTCTTTTTGTAATAAATGCACAAAACGCATATCTGGATCTTAGTGTATCTGTCACCATAGCCTCCTCTTTGCGCGTCACAAATCTGCGAGCCATAGGACCCAACCTCATATTCTCGGCGGCTAAAAGGTTTGAGTTTGGAAGCCGCAACATTCTGCCTTACTTCCGTGTGACAAAACGAAACTGCGGCCGTGTCCCAGTTCCCAGAGCGCACAGCTCGGAGCGCAGCCCGAAGGGGGCTCAGACTGCAGTCAAGGCGGTGCACACTTGCTCAGCCCCGACTGCAGTCCGTGGACCGCTTAACGACTGCGGTCTTCGGACCGCGTGTTAACTGCGCATGGGACAAAAAAGAAATGGGACAGCAGTCGTCGCGCCGGTGTACTGTCGAAATGTGTGTCGCACATGCCCTTCGGGCCACGCTCCGAGCCGCGCGCTCTGGGAATTGGGACACGGCTTCTAATGGCAAAGAAACATGTCTGCGGCGCCATTTGCCCACAAAAATAACAGCAAAAGACCGGGCGAAACAGTTCCCCTCCTAGTAGTAATTTATTTTCGATATTGGTAAGGTTGTTTTAGGACCATATCTGTGATCTCTGTGTCTTTGTATTATTCTTTGTCAGTAATAACTCAGTATTCAAAATACTACTCAATTTTAATTACAAAAAGCGAAAATCGCAACGATTTATCGCAACTTTCACTTCCTCCCGCAACAAAATCGCAACAAAAACCTTAAAAGCATTGCAACTTTCATCGCAACTTTTTGGAAAAGCTCCCGCAAATTCAGGCATTTTAGCCCGCAACAATCACAAAAAATGCCCGCGAAATCCTGGGGGGGGTCTGATTTTGAGCCATTTGTCTGTCATCTGTTATTTGTTTTTGAGTAGGGCAGAGAAAAATCGATTAAAATCGGAAATCAGATTTTTTTTTTTTTAATCAGAGATTTTATTTTTAGGCCATATAGCCCAGCTCTAGTTACACTACAGGTTTTTTTTTTTTTTCATAAGGGTGAGAAACAGAAAACATCCAGTGTGTATGTGTGTGTGTGTAGTGTCTTATATTATATTTACCTATACAGTGGTACCTCACCTTACAAAAGACCCTACATACGAAAAATCCAAGTTACGAAACGCCTTCACGTCAAATTTTGGTTTCTAGATACGAAAGAAAATTCAAGTTACGAAACGCGAAATCTCAAAAATTCAATTAATGCACGCTCAGATGCACGCCCCGAAACGTAAATACACTTTATCAACACACGGGGTTAGGTTCCAGAGGTGGCCCGCGGTGGGAGAGGTCCGCGAGGTAGGACAACTTTGTATTATTTTATCAACTTTGTATTTTGCAATTGTTCTACATGTTTTAGGGCTGTAAATGCCTCACCACACACATTCTACGCTTTTCTCAGACTGGAGTTGGGCTTTTCTCGCATTTCTCTCTCGTTTGAACACTCGAACTTTCATAGATTTTCAATGGAATGTGTTGATAGTGAAGCGTGGAGGTAGACACGGCTCAATATAGCGCCGAACGCGCGAGGGGAGCGGAGACACAGGATTACTATCGCAACAACACATCATCAGGGTAAAACTAACTTGTCTCACGACGGTCTAAACCCAGCTCACATTCCCTTAGTGAGTGAACAATCCAACGCGTGAATTCTGCTTCACAATGATAGGAAGAGCCGACATCGAAGGATCAAAAAGCGACGTCGACACGGCGCAAGGGCGCGAGTACACCGGGACTGCGGGCGCGGGATGGAGCCGCGGTGCCCAAGCCGTGCCTCTTCCTTGGGGCCGAGCACGCGCGGGCCAAGCACGCGCGGGCGAGCACGGGGTGATTTAATCCTGGTCTGGTCCCAGTTTGGTCCAGGTGTGGACCTGGTCCGGTCCTGGTCTAGTTCAGGTCCAGTTCAGGTTTAGACCTGGTTTAGTTCTGGTCTAGACCTGGTTTAGTTCTGGTCTAGACCTAGAAGTCAGATAGAACCAGAGCCCGCCCCGAGTGAGACCCCGTGGTCTTGCCCGCCGATAGAGCACCTTTCTCGGCCTCTTAGCTCACAGTGTCGGCGCCCCGGCTCTGGAGGTCAGATAGAACCAGAGCCCGCCCATCCCCGCTCTTATTCCCGCTGAAAGAGCGTCTTTCTCGGCCTCTTAGCTCTAGCGCGGAACGCGCAAGGTGCGCGGAGACACGAGCAACGAGCTCATCCAACGGCACTGCCATGTTATAATAATAACAGGTCCAATCCAGGTTTAGTTCTGGTCTAGACCTGGTTTATTCCACGTCCTTTTAGTCCTGGTCTAGTCTCTTAGCCAATCAGGAAGCAGAACACAACATTACACTATAAAAAAAATGTTACACTATAAAAAAAAACCACCTTGGAACGGATCAGGCCTTTTTCATTGAAATAGCTACTCAACTTACGAAAAATTCACGTTACGAAACCACTTCTGGAACGAATTAATTTCGTAAGGGTGAGGTACCACTGTATACTGCTATTTTTTTAATGTATTTTTTACTTTTTTCTTTATTCTTTCTCTCTTTTTCATATAATCTTTTTCGTATAATACATTTCATATTGTATTGTATTAAACTGACAATACAGGTGACTTTGACAACATATTGTCCTGTGTTTTATTGAATTATTGAATGATTACATGGACTTTTTGTTATAAAAGCATTTCCATTTTAACAAAGTACCTTCTAATTCTGACCTGCTCTGAAACACCACACCACAGTGATGTCAGTGATGGGGGAGAGCTTAGCTTAATGTCATGCATGAGCTCTGTGAGTGCGGCGAACCGCCTCACTAGCCTCGTGTTTCTTGAAGTTTCTTTCCGACGCGTCACGTAATGTAAATAAAGAGTCTTGAATCAAAAGGTTTGTCTTTTCTTTCTTTACTAAAGTGAAGGTCATACAGAGTGGATACAAATAAGGTGAATAAAGAGGGAGATGGAAAGGTGAATTTCTGAGGCTTGTGGTTTTCCTATGCGTGTTGTGTTAGGCTCTGTATGTGTTGTGATGTCCTTCTTGACGTCCGTATGTGCCTTGTAGCGGTGCGTATCCCGTCTGTCACCCGGGAGACGTCCGATGTTACACTCTTACGTGACTATTGCGCGGCGTTACATGACGACCACATGACGTCCTCATGTGCTACTTAAACGTTGTTCTTGACTTCCCTACGTGACGTTTCACGTGACCTCCTTGTTACGTGACGTCCCACGTTGTTACGTGACGTCCCACGTTGTTACGTGACGGTCAAAAGACTGTGTAGCTTCTGTGGTCCAGGACATCCTAATACCCCGTCATCTCGGCTCATCCCATACTCTATGGTCTCGGGGTATCCTCCTGGCCACCAGACCGTGGCTTCTTATCCACACTACCTACGTAGCGTAGTCGTTTCCCCTTGTGTGTGTATATGTGTCTTGGTGTGGTGCCTTCCGTGTCCTCTGTCTTCTGTGTGTGGAGATGTGTGCTGTGAGTGGTTATATACCAGATAGCATCAAAGATAAAAGATCAAAGAACAATGGATCAAAGTGGACCAATCAGGATGCATTTGCTGAACATCAAGGCGGGACAGGAAGCCATCTTGAGAACAGAAAACAGAAACAAAAACAAAATGGCTCTCGCACCCACAGAATGCACGAAACGGCTCCTACAAGCTCCTTTCTGCTCCACAACCCTATCTTCAGCACAGCTTTTTTCAGCTTGTTTTCAGATGTGCTGCTTTCAAATGGCCACAAATTCTTCAAATATTATCAGATTTCCATGTGTAAGGCATCGTTGGAAAGTATAGAATGTACACTTTCAGAATCTGTGAGTAACTCAAAATGCCTCCGGGACGACTTGTGACTGGTTTTCCCGTGGCTCGTCACAAATAACTGGATTGAGATGAGGAGATATTAATAGTGAAAATATAACAAAAATAAGCTATTTCAATACAATACATTCTAAAATAATACTTAACCTTTAGTTTTACTTCTCTTCTTTATCTGGCTATTTATAACAGTTTTACATAGCACTTTTCAAAAGAAACAAAAAAAATCTTTACACAGGCAAGAAAAAGCAATGGACTACTGCAAAATATAATCAAAATAATAGAGGAATTATTGGAAATTGTATGCAATGGTAAAATGGTCAATGGTCAAAATTTGATATGGCGCTTTTCCACTTTCAAAGCACTCAAAGCACTTTGCATCAAGGAACCACTCACCTATTCATGCACACAGATTCATAAATCAGTGTACGCAGACACTGAAGTTGTGTCTTGCCCAACGACACAATGACAACATTCATCTCTGGGAGCTGGAATCAGACCTCCAACTCGTGCGTCAGTGCTCAACCAATGATATTTTTGTCGATAGTGGGATTCGAACCGCCAACCACCACTGGAAAAACACTCCAACTGAGTCCAACTGTCATATGCAATGTGGAACAAGTGGGTTTTCAACAGTTTTTTCAAAGACTGCAGTGAGTCTGGGCTTCTGATGTGGACGGAGAGAGCTCCAGAGGGTTGGGGCAGCAGCAGTGGCAAAGGCTCTGTCCCCCATAGTCTGGTGCTCTGATTTAACTGTGGGAGTGTGGAGGTTGGAGTCAGCTGATCAGAGGCAGTGGGGCTGGAGGAGGTCTGAGAGTTATGGAGGGGCCTGGTTATGGAGAGATGGTGTGCTGTGGAATGGGGAGCCAGTGGACTTATTTTAAAATCAGGAGTGATGTGGTCTCTGGTACAGGCAGCAAAGTTCTGAAAATATTAATTAATTTATAATATTAATATTTGCATCTGATGTCATGTCAGCGTTATCTTTAGGTGTGAAGCTAACCGAAAGCACTGCTCTGTTAGAAGCTCTATTACTCAAATTAGGCTTAATCTGAACTTTATTTTAACACCTGACCAGTAAAGACTTGGTTGGAACTATTCTCACCTTTTTGTTAAAAATTAAACTCCTAAACACAAACTTGGATGCTTGTACTGATCACGGGCTCCTGCAAATTAGTTGTTTGAATACATTTTCTTAAGTTTTCAATAGATTAACATGTGGAACACCCCCAGAGTGATGCCACTGCGAATATGTAGTTTTTGGAGTGGATGGGAAACCTATCAGACCTACAGGAGGCTATTGCAGTAGATGTGTCTGGATGAAATGAAGGGATGGATGAGGGCTTCACCTGGCAGAGGAAGACAGACAATGTAATGTGGGTGAAAAAGAGCCATTTCGGTGATAGCATGGATGTGGGCTTAAAATGAGAGGGTGGGGTCAAAAATAAATCCAAGGTTTCTAGTATGAGGGGAAGGAGTGACTGTGTGGCTGTTGATGGAAAGACTGAAATATTAATGTCACCTTAACTTTACTATATAATTCAGAAAAGGAACATTCAATTTAACTGAACTAGACAATGCAAATGAAAGAGAATAAAAGATTTCACTATTATTTAATGGTACTATATTAGACAAAATCGACTCCTGTGAGCTTTAAGCCATGTTAGAATGTTGTTACGTTCTGAAAAACATACCTGGAGTTGTGCTTTGTTTCAGTCACACATGTTACAGCTCAATGTCCTGTTCCACCTTGTGATGTCATGTAGTGGTAGTTTTAAAGTTAACAGCTACCTTTTACCTTTACATGTGAATGAAACAAAACACAACTCAAATTTTTTTGATGAGGAAACTACATTATAGCACAGACCAGGAAATAGCGTAATATGGGCTCTATAATTATGGTTGATCGCAGCATTAAAATTTGATATTGTGCCATCTGTATTATACCAAAACCAGCAAATACCCACGAGGCTGAGCTTGGAAGTACATGTTGACAGTCACATAAATAAATCACAATAATTAACATAGCTGCTGGAAACATCATTTGCAGTAAAGGCGTTGATGCAGGCAGTGAGAGCTTCATGAGAATGCATACCATATCTGAGATGAGTACCGTAATAAATTGCTGCCACCTGTGCATTTTAGTAGTCTATGTATAACAAGATATCTGCCAAGTAAAACTTACACACACAGACAAAAAAAAAAAGTGATCCCCTTTTTTTTGCTGTCTTAACAAACAGAAAAATCACAGAGAAACTGAAAATGGTACAGTACATCAGCATTAATGGCCATAGACTGTAAAGAAGTGGACTAAGGGTTCAGCTCCATGATGCCAGTGGTTATAGGAGAATAGGAACTTATTTACAGACAAAACTGTGAAATAACAACAACAGGATCATATAATGATGCGGGGTGAGAGATCTGATGGAGTCAATAACGCCCCCATGCTCACTTCCTATTTGGAACATGGCAGCTAGCGGGTTAGGTATGTCCATTTACATAATAATCTCCACACTGCAGCTGTTTGTAATGGCAGGTCACAAATAAGTTTACATGTCTTCTTTAATATATATAATCATTCTATCTGGGGACAAAACAAACAAACAAAAACATACATCCATCACTTTTAAAGGTGTATAGGTGATACACCTTTAAAAGTGAGCTGACGAAGCCTCTCGGATGAGCGGCGAAACGTTTTCAACCAAACAAACTTTGTCCAGTTGACAAATTGAACTTCTCCTTTGATCATTATAGGTGATAAACTAGATTCTTTCTTCATTTATCGCCCACAAAATTCTCAGAGTTCTCTTGGACATCAATACTATTTGCATGACACCAGTGGAGCATCATGCAGGGCCAAGAGGTGGAAGCAGAGGACTGTACAAGCACCAGGGAGTGAACAGCAGGCCAGAGTGAACAGTAACATATGTGTATAAGAAGGCATGAGTAGACTATAGGGGAAGCGCAGGTGTTTCAATGTGTGCAGCATGTTATTGTGCTGTGGTCTGCCTGTGGAGCCGCAAGGGACTCCCAGACTTCCTTTTCCCCAGACACTTTCTCCAGCTCCTCTAGGGGGACCCCAAGGCGTTCCCAGACCACACGAGAAATATAGTCCTTCAAGCGTGTCCTGGGTTTTCCCTGGAGCCTCCTTCAGGTGCTTGGAACATCTCTCGAGGCAGGCATCCAGGAAGCATCTGGAATAGACGCCTGAGCCACCTCAGCTGGTTCCTGTCGAAGTGGAGGAGCAGCGGCTCTACTCCATCACCTCTATTGAGGTTTGTGCAGAAGCCAAAGGTGAAGTGCCCACTGAACCATAACAAACATGGCAAATACAGACATATTTCAGCTGATTTTAGCACCAGTACAGACTATTTTATTAGTGAAACACATGCAGACGGTAAGTGCTTGTACATTTGTGGACAGGGAAAATGTCTGTGCATTTCTCTCAACTGGATGTAACTAAAGTTTGATTTTTTTTTTTTGTCTTGTTACGCTGTAGTGACGCTTTGACCGATCAGATTCAAATAATTGCCATGGCGCTTCACATTTTTGCTTTTAGCGAAAGCCATTCTAGATTGATAATGCGTAGAACTCAATTCAAAGTGACACACATGTTAATCTGGTTTGAGCCAGGTTATTAAATACCCTACAGAATAACCTCGCTTTAAAGTTTAAAGTCTGGGTCTATACTGCCTTACTAATCATGCTTCACCATGGATTTCAACAGACAAATAGAATATTGATAATAAATTATTCAGAGCTTCCCATTTTAACCAAACACATTTCACTGTGTGCATAGCAGTGTAAAAGAGAACAGCCATAGAATTACCCTTCTGGTGACACTCTTCACTGCTCTGTATACATCATTAATATCATATAGCGAAGGTCAGGTTACTCAGCATTTCATCATCTACTGTACTGGATCCCTGTATGCCGAGACTGACGAAACCCAGGGCCATGCATTCCCTTCAAATCAAATTCTCTTTGAGAGGATAAACCTGTTCATATGACTAAATGAACGCTTCTAGGTTATTTTTTGATTTCTACTAAACACTGCTATTTTATGTACCTTTCTTTAGAGGTCCTCAATGTAATTTTTTGGTTAGGGGTCTGTCACCTGTTTGTTTCTATGGAGATGTCATTTCTACCTGGAATGTTCCACAGTATGACACTAAACAGCTCTGCCCTTACATTTATTCAATTACAGGGGGGTTTATAGCTCAAAAATACATGCAAAAACACAGATCTGACCTGTAACTTGGTCTGGTTTGGTCTCCATGAAGTTTTAATACCATACAGTGAAACATTTCAGACAAAGCAATAACTTCTCCATGGAGAAAAGCATTTGAAGGATCTACCAGAAAAATTACACAATGCACAATTAAAGAGCAGGTTTTGCACTTTTACGGGGTATTAATAGTTAACAAATATCATATTTACTGTAGCTCACCATGTTACCTTTTTATGATCAATGGCAGGGCATGAACATTGGTTACATAGGTTTCTGGGCTGAGCTAAGGAGAGCTTGAATAGGACCCAAGAGAGATCACAAGATTACTCAGGAATGCATGGATGACATATACAACCACTTCAGGCATGTTTTTGATGGGGAACGTCAGTAGAAAACTCCAAAAAGTTGATTTTACACAGTACCTCCTCTTTAAAATTTGCCATAATTTCTTCTGTGTTTTTGTGAATCTGGTTTGAGGTTGTTTAGGTGTGCGCATGGTGTGGACAAAGCAGGAGACTTAGTGTACCCCTGCTTTTCGAGATGACATTTAAAACGAAATCTAAATGGATTTAATAATGAAACTGCGCTACTCCGTTCAATAGAATAAAAGTCAATATTTGTCAAAAGGGGTTCACACAGGAATAGGAATAAGAAGAGCAAACGTGGCATTGGATGAACTATGGTGTGAGTGTGATATATTGTTCTAAAATGCACATTTCACCGTGATCTGGACTTTTAACCATGTTAACCATGCTCTCATTAAAACATACCTCAGAAATCACTGTTTCATATTTCCCTGGATTGTGACATCACAGGTTAGATACCCAAAAGTCTCATGTAATATTTTTAAGTCCTTAAATCATTACCAGACTTGTTGTAAGCATTTTTGTGATCAAACTATGTCCACAACAAACTAGCTAGATTATAGCACTGAAGTTGTCTAATGACTTAATTTATTTATCTGTTCATTCCCTCTGCTAACAGAAGGCACTTCAATATCTATAAATTGCACTAGAAACAAAGGTGTAGTTTTAGTAGCTTGTGGGCTACAAATGATACACTGTTTTAGCATGACTTAAACCAATACTTCGTAATGTCTTATTTTTATAATATGTATTTATTTTGTTTTCTCTCCAGTCATTCAACAGTGTAGTTTCTAAACATTTACACATCAACTCCAAGATGAGATTCAGATCTTTGCTAGCTGTTATGTACTCTGCTGTTGTGTCTATTATGCAATATTGATAGCGGCGAAACGTTTTCGACTAAACAAACTTTGTCCAGTTGACAAATTGAACTTCTTCTTTTATCATGGATTCTACCTGGACGACTGAGGGACTCTTCACGCATTATGCAATATTGTTTTGTAGCCATTTATAAAAAACAAAATAAAAATAAATCAATATGCAGATTTGAAGAGGAAATCAATGGACCATTTTCAGTTAATTTAGAACAATAATGTGATTTATAATTAACAAAAATGTAAAATTAATAGTTATGTTTATGTATTACTGATATGAGAAATTGTGCAATATTTTTTAAGGCAATTTCAAATGTTTAAAAAAGTGCACCTATTATTAAGTCAAAATTCTAAATGTAATACAATTGCCAGTAAAAACATAATTTTCTCTCCTCTAATGGTTATCAAATCAAATTAATGCTAGGTTTGGTAGTGGTAATACATCTACATAAATGAGCAAAGTTTTCACCCACAGCTCTGCTCCAGACTGCAGGAAAAAACTGAGCCTGTGGCAAAAGCTTTTGAACAATTTTCCAGGGTGAAATAAAGCTGTCTTTAACGTCTCCAATTATGTCTGGAATGTCCCGATATGGCATTAAATCCAACTCTCATTTTCTCAAGAACATATTTTTTTATTGACTTGAAAACTTACATTCTTATTGTGAGTGGGCTCACCTCTCCAGCAGATCTGACATGTAACTTGGCACTATAGCATCACTTGATGAACCCTGTACCAGAAAAGCTACACAGTGCACCTTTAATAAAATCTTGTATTTACATGTCCCACCTGTAAATATGAGGGTCTTCAACCATTTGGTGTATTTGTGTCCAATTACACACAAGCTCTCATTGGTTTAAAGCAATTTTGATATAAATGTCATAAAGTGGGCAACAATTATTATTATTATTATTATTATTATTATTATTATTATTATTATTATTATTATTATTATTATTAATAATAATAATAATAATAATAATAATAGTAATAATAGTAATATATAGTAATAGTAATAGTAATAGATAGATAGATAGATAGATAGATAGACAGATTGTATTGAATGGTTTCATAGAAGGGAAAATATATGTTAAATTTTACTTTCAAATGTAGGTCATCATTTTTGTAAATGAATATAACAGAAAGCAGATGTTGGAAAAAATGCGCTGCCTTGTCAAATATGCAGCTCAGTACACTGTAGGGTGTGTAACAGGCAGTCTGCAAGTAACCCACGCAGAATATGCCATGCATTAAGTGTAAATCTGGTCTACATCTTCAGTCAAATGTTAACTTGGCCTGCTGCTGTGTAGAGCTGGGCGGTATGACCAAAAATTGAAAGCACGGTATTTTTTTTTTCATGCATGACTAGGTGTTAAAGGAAAAGTAACGTTTTTTTTTACAATCTGAGCCTTCTTTCGGCAATAAAACAAGTAGTTTTACTCACCCATAGCAGTTTGGTGTCATTTTGAGCAGTTTCGTAGAAGTTATGTTGTAGCGTATCCGTTAACTTGAGTGCTCAGGGCATTACTTTGCGGTCTCAAAATAACACAAACGTTAGCACTTTTCAAATCATTGAAGCCCGATGTCTTAGTCTACGATTTCGTTTGAAGCAAAAGTGGCCTGTAATCCGAGATTTAGCCATAGTTTCGAGTAGACTGTGCTCTCAGCTCCCGCGACCCAAACATGAAACGCAAAGCTGTAAACTATGGATAAATCTCAGATTACAGGCCACTTTTGCTTCAAACGAAATCGTAGACTAAGACATCGGGCTTCTATGATTTGAAAAGTCCTAAAGTTTGTGTTATTTGGAGCCCGCACGGGGCATATTACATGCTTGGGGAATATATTATATGCCACGAGCTATGGCTAGAAGATGCGCTAGGCTAACCGTAAATCTAAAACATCTCTGGAAGTACTCCATATGACACCAAAGTGCTATGGGTGAGAAAAACAACTTGTTTTATTACCGAAATAAGGCTCAAATTGTAAAAAAAAAAAAACGTTACTTTTCCTTTAACCCCATTTCCTAATAATTTGGAGAATAATTACTGCAGTAAATTTGACTTGGTAAAACATATCTGGGTCCAGTGCTTTAATCATCTCCTTTCTCAAAAGGACTAAGTGGTACCATGTCTTTGGCGAAGTGGACAGTAATAGTGTTGGCAATATCGTTCCACCTTTTGCTTTTCTTGTCGTAGGCAGTCCCCTTAAAGGTCCCATGGCATGAAATTTTCACTTTCTGAGGTTTTTGAACGTTAATGTGAGCTCCCCTACCCTGTTTAAGATAAGATAAGATAAGATATGCCTTTATTAGTCCCACAGTGGGGAAATGTCAGTGTTGCAACGCACAGATCAAGAACAGCACGAAAAAGTAACATGCAACAGAACAATATAATAAATAAATAAATAATGGCCTAGGATAATTTAAAACTAGACCTAAAAATAGACTCTGGATTATAGTTGAATATTTGTAAGTGCAGATAAGTTGAATGACATGTTAACAGTGTTCGCTGTACAGTCTGACAGCAGCAGGAAGGAAAGACCTGTCACTGATGCTGCTCTCCAGAGCAGACAGAGCGTCCTGCAGGGGGTGAGACTCATGGTCCAGCATAGAGGTGACCTTAGCCAGGACCCTCTTGTCCCCCACCTTCTGCACTGAGTCCAGAGGACAGCCCAGGACAGAGCTGGACTTCTTGATGACCTTGTCCAGCCTCTTCTTCTCCCTCTCTGTGATGCTGCTGCTCCAGCAGACCACACCGTACAGGATGGCTGATGCCACCACAGAGTCATAGAAGGTCTTCAGGAGTGGCCCTCTCACTCCAAAAGACCTGAGTCTCCTCAGGAGATAGAGCCGACTCTGGCCCTTCCTGTACAGTGCGTCTGTGTTATGAGTCCAGTCCAGTTTGTTGTTCAGATGAACACCCAGGTACTTGTATGAGTCCACTCTCTCAATGTCCCTTCCCTGGATGTTCACTGAGGGGGCAGTAGAGTGGCGCCTGCGGAAGTCCACCACCATCTCCTTGGTCTTCCCTGCATTGATGATGAGGTGGTTCCGCTGACTCCAGTCCACAAAGTCCTGTATTAGTCCTCTGTACTCCCCATCATCGTCATCCTTGATGAGACCAATGATGGCAGAGTCATCAGAGAACTTCTGCAGGACACAGCTGTCCGTGTTGTGTCTGAAGTCTGCAGTGTAGAGGGTGAAAAGAAAGGGTGCTTAGCCCCCCCCATGGCTAAAAGTTGCAAAATGTCTAAACTGAGCATTTGCGGTCCTTTTCTGCATTAGAAAAAAACACAGCTCAAACGGGCGATTCTGAACAAGGCACCTTATTGACGTCAGATTGAAAAATGCAGCTCCACCCCCCGTCTGCATCTACTCAGCATCTCTGTAAATCACGCCCAGAGAGTTTGGATCGCGAATGCGCTAGGCAATGCGAAATGCGTTTTTTTATTTGCCTGGAGGCACGTCCGAGTGTTTCTAGGCTCGGAAGTCCTTTATCTGAGCCTCTGGACCTTTGAACAGCAGTGGTTTAATTTTATTTTCTGTGGAAATGTGTTTATTTTTCAATGGAACGCTTCTCATCTCTTCTCCGCGCAAAAACGCGGAAATGGATCAGAGGGCACAGCTGAGAGCTGAGAGCGGAGAGTTTGGCCACGCCCCCACCCTCTACTATAGGCCATCTCTGTCCTCCTCATTTGCATTCAAGCAACAACGCCCAGAATGGAGTGTTCAGAGAGAGAAAAATTACTCTTTCTCATCTTATCTCTGTTTCTTATCTCTGAGTCTTGATTTTGAAGAAGGATTCATTTACAGTATTAGGGAACCATTAAGGAGCCATATAAAAGCATCAAGAAGTACCATGTCATGGGATCTTTAACAAACGCGTCTTTGAGTGACGTCTGAGTCGCTACAACTTTAGCCCAACAACATTACAGAACACGGTTGTTTGATCAGCGCCAATTTTTTTTTAAAGCCGAAGTACTTCCACACAACTGACACGGCTCTTCTTTTCGGTATAAGTTCCTCTGTTTCTAACAACAACGTCCATGTTGTTCACTGCTCAACACACACTGTAGCTGTGTCCCAATTCGAGGGTTATTGATCCGTGTGCGTAATTTGCGTGGTGCAGGTTGTTAGCATTTGCATTAGCAGCGTGTCTCGGGAGTCGCTCCGTGGATCTATCCCATTCTGGCAACGGCCTTGCGGTCCACGGAGGCTTGTTCAAGGGCTGCAGCTTTTGCAGCTTTCGGAACGGGCGAAAAAGCGGCCGAAAAAGCAGCGGAGGATGCAGCCCTCGAATTGGGACACGGCTTACACTTCCACCGCTCTCATGCCACTGCAAAACAGTTCCCCGGCGCGACGTTCTGCCGCTCTGTGTTCCTGATGTTTTGTACGCACACACTCACCGGTATTGTGGTAAATGAAAAATTCATATCATTAAAAAAAAACAAAAAAACACCGGTATTCAGTATGAACCGGTATACTGCCCAGCCCTACTGCTGTGTCCACATTTAAAACCACTGAAAAGCATTTATCTTCAGCACCATCTCTCTTGGGCAATCTTCTACAATACTTTCCAATTCTTTCCAAATAAACAAGGCCAAAAAAACACTTTTTTATAAATGGCTGTCTTCCTTTGAATACAGATTTGGGAGTTGAGAGTTCGGCAGACACCCTAGAGGCCCATCTGCTCCTCTGTTCACAACGTGTTCCCCAAAATCCACAATGAAAATTAAAAAAAACACACAAAAAAAAAACACGTCATTGTTCCCTTTATTCTTGGCCCAGTTTTTTCTACTGCTTAACCAGCTGGGGGCACCACACCAAAGCTGATCCAGGTCAGACGGTAGGACAGCAGACACATAAATCTGTCTATGTCAGGAAGAGTAAATGAGAAAAGCTTTTTTTCTTCACAGCTTTATGAAAAATACTGTTGCTGCAATATGGCCCAATTTCCATATTGATCCAGCTGTCGGAAGTCACAGATGTAGTGCTTTGTTAGAATGCGCCGGGACATATGGAAATTCTGGAAAGTTATAGTATGAAATATGAGCTCATATGTCAAATATTTCACTCTCTGGGATTGACTGTATTTGACTATAACTATGTTTACATTCTTTGTGAACGTTAACTTATTTTAGAGTGAAACAAATCAATAAAGGTCTTATATTACGCAAAACTGACTTGGGAGCTTTATGCCATGTTAGAACTTTGTTACCTCCTCAAAACCATACCTGGAGTTGTGTTTTGCTTCATTCACACATATATGAGTAATCCTGTGTTAGTAGTCTGTCTACATCCCCAAAGCTCAAAATGCTGTCCCACCTTGTGATGTCATGAAGCAGTAGTTTGTAAGTTAACAGCTGCCTTTTACTTTTTGTTTTGTGGAAATTGGCAATTCCAGGGCTGAAATTAACCAAATGATTGTAGTGAAGGTGTGTGGTGTTTAAAAACACAGTGGAGCACTTCTTGTATTTTCACCTGACATCACAAGGTGGAACAGAGTGTTTTCAGTTTGAGAGAAGAACGCCTAAGTAGGCAGGGTTTGTGTGTTAAACATGAGTGAATGAAGCAAAACAACTCCAGGTCTGTTTGTGATGAGGAAACAACATTACAGGGGGTCCTCGGGTTACGACGGTCTCGGGTTACGACGTTTCGTGGTTACGAACGCGCCCCCATTAAAAAAAATATGTATATATTACGCGTCATTCCGTCTTACGCGGTTTAGCGTGGTAAGAGATGTAAACAAACGCGAACGGCGCGCGGCGCACGGCGGAAGAATACGCTTTGTTGTGGTTGTAGGGAGAAGAAGACGGCCTTGTGTGCGTGCCCAATGTGGGCGGAAGTACCTGATGTGGGCTCTGATCTGCTCCTATGAAAGCGGCAGTGATAACCAAGCAGCGTAGTGGTCTAATTATTGAGATGGAAAGGTTATTGGTGCTTTGGTTGGAAGATCAAAGGCAAAATCCGGCTTATGACGAAATTCGGGTTACGACGCGTCTTAAGAACGGATCAACGTCGTAACCCGAGGACCCCCTGTATAACATAGATCCGAAAACAGTGCAATATGTGCCCTTTATGTGCTGCTGAACTGTGTATACTCATTTGACACTACCAGGCCAGATTACAGGTCACATCTGTGGAGAGGCGACACCATATTCTCGTTTTTCAAGCTAATAAAAACACATGTATATGCACCCCTTGAAGAAAAGGAAAAGATACCTAGAACATGTTTTATAATTCCAAATTTTAGAAAACTTAAATTTGTAAATTTAAGTTTTCTTCTTTATTTTATTCTATTTTATTCCCCTCCAAGTACCGAAGCAATTTCCTAATGTTGTGAACATGTTCAAACATATGGCAATAAAACCTTTCTGATTCTGATTCTGGAACATGCTGAGTGCTTCCTGGAATTAAAAGCAAATGAATAATAACTATACCTGTCTCAAGGCCAGATATGTGAAAGAACTCTATGGCTGTAAAACATGTACACTATAATGTATACTATTAAATAAAAGATTATACCTTTTAATGAAACCTTTTAGAGGTCGAGGACCCACCTGTGGCCCATGAACTCTTTTTCTTAATGCATTCTGTTTTGTTCATCTGATAAAAGGGAACTAACAAGCTGTAACTCACTTATTTTCAGTCAAATCAATCATTTTGAGATGAATCTGGACCAGTTTGTACTTTTTGTCAAGATCATTTATAATAATTTACTGTATATTGGATAATTCCTCCAGACACCAGCTAAATTTACAGTAGCCTTATATTTACCACAAATAATTTACGCAGAATTTGAAATCAGTATATTCGCTTATGAGAGTAAATCAGAAACAGAGGCCAAACCCACTGAGTCTTCACAGAGAGCCCAGTCATTTGTGCTCCAAAGCGTTCAGAAACAGACTCTTTTGAATTGGCGCTAATTTTACTCCAGCATTTTAGGAAAAATAGGCCCCTTGCTAATTACAAACAACCCCACCAGAACAAAGGACCAGTTCAGCCAATATTTTATTATTCATGAAATGTTCAACTTTACAGAGTCCATATTTTGAAAACTCCTTCTGTCTCTGCTCCTAACAAACTTCACATTAGGGAAGTGGAAAAGCAACTTCATCATGTTCAGTTTTTATTACTCAATTCCAAACATAGATTGCATATTTCCACTTCAAACTTATACGCAGATTTTAAGACTACAACACTGCTGATTCTTCACTACAGCTACGTTCTCAAAAGTTCAAAAGTCCACTGTGTAACTTTTCTGGTGGAGGCTCTGTCAAATGCTTTTCTCCATGGCAGTGCTATTGCTTTGTCTGGAATGTTTCACAGTATGGCATTAAACTTTTCAGTCTTCATTTAGACCAGTGCTTCTCAAATAGTGGGGCGGGCCCCCCTGGGGGGGCGTGGCGTGATGCCAGGGGGGGCGCGTATGACCCTGGGAAACATGTTTTTTTGCTGTACTGTACTACACAGGGCTCTCAAGTCTCACGCATTGAGAGTGTGACACACGCAATTCGACGTATTCACACGCGCACACGCCACACATGGCATTTCTCACGCTGATTTGTGTTATGTTTTTATTTTTTATTTTTTTGTGCCCAGAAAATCGGTCTGTGTGGCTTAGTTTATGCAGGCTCCGCGCGTTTTCAGCGCCGCCCCCTCCCCCTGCTCCGGGGGAGCTCCGGGGGAGCGGGGGGGGGGGGGGGGGACGGCGCGGGTACGTCCTGAGCCTCAGTCCCGGTGCCACGTCTCCTCTGAGACGCACCGACTCCGGTCCCCGTGTCTCCGTCTGTGCGTAACGTGTCCCCCCCGACGGCTTACGCGCGGAATACGCGCGGCCCAGAGCCGAACTGCCCATGGTGAGCCGCGGGCCCGGTGCATTATCCAGACTCTTACATGAATCCGTTATGAATCCCCCCCGGCCCCGCTCCCTCCTCCCCGCCCCTCTCAGCGCACTGACAAAGACAAGTGCTGTGATGATAAAACAAACTGAGAACCATCAGGTAATAACTTCATTTATATAACTCTCATTAGTTGCTTTGTAGTTTAAGTTTGCTCTTTAGACAAACAGGGCTCTCAGCACGCAATTCGACGTGTTCACACGCTCACACGGCATTTCTCACGCAATTGTTCACTCGCCCCCCCCCCCCCCGTCCTCGGAAATTACAGTCACACGCACGACCCCGCTCAAAACTTGAGAGCCCTGACTACAACTAAGTGTAATTGCACATCAACAACAGTAGTTGGCAGTGGCGTTCTCACATGCGATTTACGCACAGTCTCACCATTAACAGAACATCCTCTGTCACAGAAAAAACACGTATATTCCACTGAGTCGTGTCCTTTAGTCCGACAGAAGCTGACGCATCAGTGGCACAAGGAGAGAGCGTTTTTTTATTTCAGTGCTTTTAGCTTATGCAAATGAGGTGGTTTTAAGTTTCATTTCTGTAAAACGTAAACAAATGTGCGCAAAGCTGCATTAAAAACACATTAATATTTGAGTCCTCAGTGCAGTCTTTGTTGTAAGTTTCTTTCTTTTTTTGTTTATAATGTTAATAAAAGGATACAATGGTGTTCTAATAACAATTTTCTAGACAAATAATACTATTTATAGTCGCGCGCAGGAAGGGGGGCGTGAAATTTTTTCTTCTTCCTAGGGGGGGCGTCACAGAAAATAATTGAGAAGCACTGATTTAGACCAAACCAGACCACGGTACAGGTCAGATCTGTGGAGCGGCGACCCTGCTCAGTCAGAATACTTGTTTTACCTGGGTATTTTTGAGCAATAAAATCCTGTAATTGAAAAAATGTAAGGTAGAGCTGTTTAATGTCATACTGTGGGACATTCCTGACAGAGCAATGGCATATCCATAGCAACAAGCAGGTGACCAAAACTTACATAGTGCAGTTTTAAAGGTTGTCCAAGATATTTGAATCCATACAACTGAAAGGTCAACAATCTTTAAATATAACAGCAAGTCATGTCAAATATTGGCTGTGTGTTGATGCAGCTTCATGACAAAAGTCCATTTGTAATTTTCTAGAAGTACTGATTATTTTAGAGCAGTATCGATTCCATTAAGAAGAACAGTTGGTATCAAAAATACTGATACTTAAAGGATGTATGGAGGAGTTGTCAATGATAGCATTATAGAGATGCAGCAGCCTTGTAATTATGATGACCAAAAAAAAAAGACTGATCCATCAACTGTGGATGTGGTGGGGCCAGATAAACATTAGCCAATAGATAAAGAGGCTACGCGGTTATCTATTGGCTGTTAGGTTGTCAATCAAACTCCCTACTTCCTACTTCCTGTCTCCATGGAGATGTGACTGCTTTTTAGAACTTCCACAATGGCCAAGGTCAATGCCATACAGCAAAATATTCCAGGCAAAGCAATGCTATCTCCATGACGATGACCCTCCACCAAAAAAAGTTATGCTACATAGTGAACATTTAATATCCTTTTCATATCCCAACTTTACTTCACTCACACATAACGGCCAGCTTGTCTCACATTGACGTAAGAGTAGTATTTCCCTTATTTATTTGGCCCAGTGAAGCTGCTCTGGCTGCATATAAATTGAAACTTATATGAGACACGACAGATTGTATCCAAGACTTGAACAGGAAGCAGTCAACAAGTAATGAAAACTATAAACATGCCCCTTTCAACAGCACATGCTACATTTATTCTACAAGTTCTCGTTTCACTTCTTTCTATGAGGTTTTTACAAGCAGACCTTCTGCTCTGTGAAGGTTATTAGTTTATTAGTAATACCTTTTTTTTAAACCTTTTTGGAGCCAGCTGTGTAGTGAGATAAGAGCCAAGTTTCTAAAACTAAAACTTATCATTGAGCTTACGGAGTCTTGTCATTCAAAGCTCTTTTCTGTGCCCATACGAGCATATCAAGGAAGCACTCAACTGTACTTAAAATTTCATACTGCTTTTATTCTACCATGTTTTCAAATGAAGTGATAAGCAATTAAATGAGTCTTAAAGGACTCATATTAACATATTATAAAAGACCTATTTTCTGATCTGTTGTTTTTTTCCTCATCACAAACATACCTGGAGTTGTGTTTTGTTTCATTCACACACGTTTAACACACAAACCCTGCATATTTAGGCTGAGTTCTTCTCTCAAATAGAAAACTCTCTGTTCCACCTTGTGATGTCATATGGGAATACAGTAGGTGCTCCTCTGTGTTTTTAAAATCCATACACCTTCACTAGAATCATCTGGATCAATTCAGACTTGGAATTGCCATCTCTACAGAAATAAAGGTAAAAGGAGCTGCTAATTTGAAAAAACTACCACTTCATGACATCACAAGGTGGAACAGAGAATTTCGAGCTGTAGATGTAGACAGCCTGATAATGTAAGATTACTCAAACATGTGTGAATGAAACAAAACAAAACTCCAGGTATGTTTGTGATGAAGAAACAATATTAAAACATAGATCAGAAATAGCGTAAAATGGGCCTTTTAAGAGCTGCCATAGATATAGTCTATTGAAGTTAACCTGGACTCACACCACTCAACACCCAGAGCTCACACTTCACAATAACTTAGAAAAAGTGCACACTGCTCTACAAACACAACACAAGATTGGCTTTTAATTTTTTAATCCACAAAAAGAAAAAAAGAAAAAAGCTGTATTTTTCAACAAATCATTTCCAAAAACACAGCAACAGTGGTCTTCCTGTACCTCATGTGGAGCACAGATCAAACCCCATGAGAGATCCTTGATTAAAACTGAAACGATTTCCTATTCAATCTACGTGATTAGCACATGTTTAACATGCAAACCCTGCATTTTTAGGCTGAGTTCTTCTCTCAAACAAAAAACACTTTGTTCAACTTTGTGATGTCATGTGGCAATATACAAAGTGCTCTACATTGTATTTGAAATCCATTCACCTTCACTAGAATCATTTGGATGATTTCAGCCCTGGAATTGCCAATCTACTCTCTCAAAAGGTAAAAAGAGCTGTTAACTTGAAAACTACCATCTCATGCCATCACAAGATAAAACAGCATTTTGAGCTTTGGAAATGCAGACATAATGAGTAACTCAAACATGTGTGAATGAAACAAAACCCAACTCCAGGTATATTTTTAATGGCACTATAACATATCTTAAAGCTCACAAGAGTCAATTTTGTGTGATATAGGACCTTTAAATTTTGGGATGGGTGATATGGTAATAAAAATTGAGCTGATCTCTCACTTTTCTCCATCCACTCCTCTTGGTCAGCCTCTGTAAAGCTGTTTACTTTCTGAAACCATTATAAAGATGTACTAGATGTACTAATTCTACTAAACATTAATTGTGATAAAATGTAAAAATTAGGGATGTCAACAATTAATCGATTAACGGTTAATTGTCGATTAAGACGTTGGTCGATCAAAATGCATTAATTGTAATTAACCGCTAACCGCGGACCCGCGCGGTGATGAAACAAGGCAACCGCGCTGCGCCAAGCTCGACTCACAGCCGTCCGCAGGCGCCAACGGCACTGCTCAGCAGCCCCGGGTGTACGCGCGAGGCGAGATCGAACCCGGAATGCGTGCCGCTGCTGCTGGTTTCGCCGCGGCTCGCGCCCCGAGCCCCGCGCCCCAGGCCTGCGGCTCGGAGCGCGGGCCGCGGCGAAACCAGCAGCGGCACGTGGTGGTTTAATCCTGGTCTAGTCCAGGTCTAGACCCGGTCGAGTCCCGGTCCAGTCCAGGTCCAGACCTGGTTCAGACCTGGTCCAGTCTCTTAGCCAATCAGGACAGAACACAATGTTACACTATAAAAAAATGTTACACTATAAAAAAAAAAATTGGATAGAGCGAGGGATTACTGTATTTTGTTATTCAGCATCAATACATTTGTCTGCTTTTTACTAAGGAATAATTAATTGAGGAATATACAATATAATAATACTATGATATATTTTTGACTCAGTGTTATGTATACTATAGCTTATATTCTTAAAGACCCTATTGAAACACTCAAATTCAGGTGAAAAACGCCGCTTATCAGTTAATCGTTAATCGATCGATAAGGTCAATCAACTATCAGTTAATGAATTAACCGATAATTTGCATCCCTAGTAAAAATGCATTCTGGCTCCAAGAAACTTGTTAAAGTAATTCTTATTTACCACCCACAGGAATGAAAACATCATCCTAAAGAAAAGTAATTTGTAAACTCTTAAATGCAAGACAGTGGTGCTCTGAAAGCCTTATGGAAGCACTAAGCAATGGGAGACCTTCATCTTAAACTATGCGACCTTGAAATGTTGAAATTTATTCTTAGCTATAAACATTCAGTGAATAGAAAAGTGTTACTTCAAATATAAGGATAAAGAAATCCACTGGCTTGTGTGAATCTACAGTCAGAAGGAAATAAAAGGTACTAATTGAAATCCATCAGTCTTGTTTCATTGCTGTTATCAAAAAAACATTTCAGAGGCATGCACATTTTTAACAAGCATATTTGTATATTCTTATTTTCTATTTTTTTACACTGTTCTTCTGACAAAAACAACTGAAATTGCATCATGTTGAATAATTGTGGATTCTCTTGTGTTGTGTTTCTGAGGTCTGAATCACCTTCTGAGGTCTGAATCACCTTCTGAGGTCTGACTCACCTTCTGAGGTCTGAATCACCTTCTCTAAGGCAACATGTCCCAGATATTAATGACTTGGATAGAATGCATGACATGATGTATTTCTTCCATCCATTTCTTCCATTTCTGGGAACATGACATGGGATTCACCATGAACATTTTTAATTATCTGTGTTTGTTTGTAAGTTTGCTTGTCTTTTGGTTTTCCAGTTTTTAAACCCTATGAGAAAACAGATGTTGTGATAATGGGCTATTCAAACTGAATTATATACACACAGAGAAAAATAATCAATCTATCATAGCATGTTGCATTAAGCCTATTGTTCTACGTTTTGAATGGAATAAGTTTTGCACCACAAAGCCCCGCACACACTGAAGTAAAGTGAGAGCTGGAGTTTTTATTGAGGATGATGTGCAGAGGCACTCACCCAGCTCTTCTTCTCACAGTGATCAGACGACTATTTCTGATGATTCCAGGTGGGCTTATGGAGCACTGTCTGTTTAGGAGGATGTAGGTTTAAATGAAAAGGGTTTTAGATCCAATTTGAAAAGAAATCCTATAAAAAGTGAACTTACACCCTGCAACTGGCACCAAGATAATACAGATATAGATTATTATTATTTATTAAAACTTTATTTAACCAGGGAAATCCCACTGAGATTAAAAACCTCTTTTCCAAGGGAGCCCTGGCCAAGAGGCAACAAAAAACAATTACAACACAATTGAAATGACGTACAAATTAGTTAAAACAGGTACAGTTTATGGAGGCTGTCTCAAGTGTTCTCAGTCTGGATTTAAAGCCATTCAATGAGATAAGTTCTGTTAATTTCCAGTTGTTTTGCAGCTTGTTCCATGTCAAGGGGGCAGAGAAGACAAAAGCCCTTTTTCCCAACTCTGTGTGAATAAACGGAGCAGAGAGCAACAACTGATCATTCCAACGCAAGCCATAAGAATCAACACTATCTGTGTGATTAGAGGAGAATTAACGTTTTTTTACAATCTGAGCCTTATTTCGGTAATAAAATAAATTGTTTTACTCACCCATAGCACTTTGGTGTCATATGGAGCATTTCCGGAGATGTTTTAGATTTGCGATATCCGTAATGTGAGTTCTCCGGGCATATATTTGCGGTCTCCAAATAACACAAACTTTAGCACTTTTCAAATCATAGAAGCTCAATGTCTTAGTCTACACTTTCGTTTGAGTCAAAAGTGGCCTGTAATCCGAGATTTAGCCATAGTTTCGAGTAGATGAGGACGCCAGAGTCACAGCTTATTTCGCTCTCAGGTCTCGGGACCCAAACATGAAACGCAAAGCTGTAAATTATGGCTAAATCGTGGATTACAGGCCACTTTTGACTCAAACAAAAGTGTAGACTAAGACATCGAGCTTCTATGATTTGAAAAGTGCTAAAGTTTGTGTTATTTGGAGACCGCAAATATATGCCCCGAGAACTCACGTTACGGATATCGCTAATCTAAAACATCTCTGGAAGTGCTCCATATGACACCAAAGTGCTATGGGTGAGTAAAACAACTTGTTTTATTACCGAAATAAGGCTCAGATTGTAAAAAACGTTAATTCTCCTTTAAGGTACACATGTAGGAGGGCAGTAGTCCAAGCATGGCCTTGTAGATAAAAGTGTACGAGTGAGTCTCCTAGTGGATAAAGAAGCTCATCCCACTCGGGAATGCAGTTCACAGTGGTGGGTCAAGGTCCTACAGTTAGTAACAAACCTCAAAGCAGAAGATACACACAGTCAATCTTACAGAGTCAATCTTATTACATTATTACTTATGTCTGCTGTACAATGAATAGTATACTTAAAGGGATATGCCACCCCCAGGTCAAACTTGGGCATCTCCCCACAGTCCAGAGACTAAAATAAGTGGTGGAAAGCGTTTTCCTGGTCACCCAGCCATTGTCCGAATCTGTCAGCACTGACCGCCGCGGTATCTGCAGCTCCTCCGCCTTAGACTGGAGTCTAACGGCACCAGAGAAAGATTTCGGCCAAAAGGAATTAATTTGCTCGATGCTTTTCCCAATTACTTTCTGTGTAGTGCGCATTCATATCGAGTGCAAATAAATGTGCAAATCAACACGGAGAGCTTGACTTGGTCATTTTGGGTGGGAACTATTTTTCAGTGCGGAAAAAGTAAGCCGAAGCACAGAGCACGCTGCGCAACAGGGGAACTCCCTTCCTGGTGCGTAACAGGGATTCCCCTGGCAGCGCGGAGGAGCTGCAGATACCGCGGCGGTCAGTGCTGACAGACTCGGACAATGGCTGGGTGACCAGGAAAACGCTTTCCACCACTTATTTTAGTCTCTGGACTGTGGGGAGATGCCCAAGTTTGACCTGGGGGTGGCATATCCCTTTAACACGGAATGTTTTTTTCTAATAAAGAAATTAACTTATTTTTTTTACCTCCCAAACTACAACATTTCAGAAAATATTAGCCACACTTTTTGTTTTTTGTGGTAGAAGATCTTCCAGAAGAAATACCTTGAGAGAATGGTCCATCTCATTGACGATTAAAACAACAGAGTAGAGGGAGAGTGGGGCTTAGAAAAGGGCTTTCCTCTTGTCTCTTCAGAGTTCAACGGGAACCTCCTGGAGGCTGGCTGTGATGCTGCAGGAGACAAAGGAGGGCCACATTTTGTCCTGAGGGGTGTTACTATCCTCAAACTGCTCTGACACAGGATTTGCTGAACCGGCCTGACCAGATTTTTGCATATAACTGTATTTTAATTTTAATGTGCATGTGTGTGTTGGCCCTTAGAGATGAATAAAGTTATTGAACTGAACTATAGGACAAAATGAATGACAAAACATAATAATGAATCCCATACAAACATGTTCTATTCTCTATTCATCCCAAACAGAATTTTGACAATTTTGAACATTCAATGCTGCCCCTCTGTTGTAACAAGATCTTCCACAAAATACTTCATGCGCCAAAGTACTTTCAGATAGTTTCCAAATTGTCCCTCATTTTTATGTTTCGAGGGCCACAAAGCAGTTTTATCTCTCCTGTGTGAAGTGAGTGATTTAGCACACAAACCTAATGGCCGTGCTTAACTTTGAGAGGTTCCGTTGGAGGCATGTGAAGAGAATACTCCATCCATTGGTGTGGGATGACCTCTGACAAACCCCACTGCACCTGTTTTAGTTTTGCTGGACCGTTACACAAATTGGCATTGAATGTCTGCATCTACAGCTCTGGAAAAAAAAAATAAGAGGCCACTGCAAAATGATCAGTTTTTCTGATTTTATGATGTGTTTGGGCAAAAGGAACATTTTTGTTTGAGTCAATAAACTACTGACAACATTTCCCCCAAATTCCAAATAAAATATGATCATTTAGAGCATTTATTTGCAGAAAATGACAAATGGTCAAAATAACAAAAAAGATACATGTTTTCAGACCTCAAACAATGCAAAGAAACAAGATCAAATTCATTTTAAAACAACATGATACTAATGTTTACACTTAAGAAGAGTTCAGAAATCAATATTTGGTGCAATAACCCTTATTTTTAATCACAGCTTTCATGCGTCTTGGCATGCTCTCCACAAGTCTTTCACATTGTTCTTGGGTGACTTTATTCCACTTCTGGTGCAAGAACTGAAGTAGCTCAGCTTTGTGTTTGTGTTGGAATTCAACAGACGCTGGAATGGAATGGCTGTAATACATGTAGAGATGCTGATTTCAGAAAAATGCAGTGGTCTCTTATTTTTTCCTGAGCTGTACATGGAGACAAGCAAGTGGTGGATCTTCTTCAAGACAAGGTACATAACACACATTTAAAGAGTAGGCATTTTACTTCTATGGGGTATTAACTGCTAACACATAATTTAGATCACCATGTTAACTTGTATTGTTTCCATGCTGTATTCACCAAAAACCAACAACATATAAACATGTTTCAGTTTTGTTTTCAGTGCTCCGAGTCCCTGCTCCCTTTGCTGTCAGCGCTAAGTCATTCCCCTTCAGGGCACAATTGCCATGCATTCTGCTAATAAAACTACTACACATTGCATCAGGTTTGTGAAGCTGTAGTGTATTGTATTGTATCATGTTTGTGTATATTTATATGTGGGAGAATGGTTGACCCAACCATTACTAAATTGCTTAAACATGCATGGATGACATACAAAATCTCTTTTTATTTTGCATATTACTCCCTTCTTTAAATAAAAAAAAGAAAAGAAAGAAAAAGGATAAGATGATCACATTTTAGGCAAGAGTTCAAATGACAATTTTCAGTCACTATAGGACTTTGTTCATGTTTTATTTTTTTAGGTCTCCACATATTTTCCTTTTGTTTTAAATGGTTTTAAGAAATTATTAAAATTAGTAGTAGTAAAAATAATGAAAAAAACATAATGATAATAATAATAATAATAATAATAATAATAATAATAATAATAATAATAATAATAATAATAATAATAATAATAATAATAATAATAATAATTAATAAATAAATAAATTGTGATCACTAAATTGTCACACTCTAATTACACAACTATAATTTCCTGAGATTCCGTTAAGGGTGTCCACATCTCTTCAAATTCTTGTGCTTTACCTCTAATGATATAATAAGAGCTATGATGATATTTTTCTTATTGATTTATTTATTTTGTCTTTTTACCCCCATATGCAGAAGGTAAGTCATTGCAACTATTTCTAGTATGATAAAAGGAGAAGTTCAATTTGTCAACTGGACAAAGTTTGTTTGGTTGAAAATGTTTCGCCGCTCATCCGAGAGGCTTCGTCTTGAAGAGCTGACGAAGCCTCTCGGATGAGCGGCGAAACAAACTTTGTCCAGTTGACAAATTGAACTTCTCCTTTTATCATGGATTCTACCTGGACGACTGAGGGACTTTTCACGCTATTTCTAGTATCACTGTGCAGAAATTATGGCCATATTACTTTATATCTGAATTTAAGTTAATTTAAGTCGAACTTTATACAAAATATTTCTTTGGACATTTCTTTGGAGACAAGTCTAAAATTACATTCTGGGAATTGAAGCTTCTCCTTTAGTGACATCCTAAACGAGGTGATGTGTGCGTGGTAAGATAGATACCCTGCTTGCAGCTGCTGTGCTTGGATAAAGGCCTGGTCATTTCATTGAAAAGGAGTGGAGGAACAGTGTGCCCAGGTCATTAAGCTTCCCATCCTCTGCAACTTTAATTCCTTTTTAAATGAGTCAAGGTGTTAAATGAACCTGTGATGGAGCTAAATGAAACTGCAGCACTATCATTAGAAAGCTCTCTATTAAAGAATTCCACACTGGGAATAGGGTATACAGCTGCTGGGCTTACAAACAAATATCTACATTAGTAAAAACAACTTCAAGTAATGACTTCATATCAATCTAGTCTTGGATCATATGGTGGTTGCGTATTTGTAGACATTGCTGCTTACACTGTTAAAGAAGACATATTGTGCTTTTGTTAGTTGTATAGTTATAATCAGGCTTGGGGAGTAACGGATTACATGGAACGGCGTTAAGTAAAAGGATACAAAAAAAAGGTAACTGTATTCCCCTACAGTTACAAAGAAAAAGACGTAATCAGATTACAGGTACATTTAGTGAAAATGGGGATTACTTAGCAGGATTACAATTTGAAAGCATTTTATGTTATTTCATTTTTTCATTTAAAGCCGGAGGTCATATGTAGGGAAAACCGCGCCGCGCGCGCTCTGTGAAACAAACTTGCAGCGGCGCGCACTGAACTTCACGCAGGTCGCGCACTACGGACTAAACTTGCACCGATACGCGCTCCCGCCAATCATGACGATTGCCGCTGTTGTGTTTGCGCCTGTTCGCCGATCAGCTGTGAGCCTGATATTTACGCGGTATTTCCAAGAGAAGAAGCATCCTTAACTTCCTACGTTAATGCTACGTAAGAAGGAACTCTCGCCTCGGGACACGGGATACGTTCGGGATTATGTCCTTTTCTCCGGATTATTAAAGACAACACGACAAACTGTTAGAATGGAGCTGACCGCATTCTTATGGGTGAGTCATATTATCAGGTTATTTCTGCATCTATTTCGGCACTAAACCAGGACTAAACCAGGTTTAAACCAGGACTAAACCAGGACTAAACCAAGATTAAACCAGATCTAAACCAGGACTAAACCAGGTTTAAACCAGGACTAAACCAAGACTAAACCAGATCTAAACCAGGACTAAACCAGGACTAAACCAGATCTAAACCAGGACTAAACCAAGACTAAACCAGGTCTAAACCAGGACTAAACCAAGACTAAACCAGATCTAAACCAGGACTAAACCAAGACTAAACCAGGTCTAAACCAGGACTAAACCAGGTCCAAACCAGGACTAAGCCAAGACTAAACCAGATCTAAACCGGGTCTAAACCAGGACTAAACCGGGACTAAACCAAAACTAAACCAGGTCCAAACCAAGACTAAGCCAGGTCTAAACCAGGTCTAAACCAGGTCTAAACCAGGTCTAAACCAGGATTAAACCAGGACTAAACCAGGACTAAACCAGGACTAAACCAAGACTAAACCAAGACTAAACCAGGACTAAACCAGGACTAAACCTGGACTAAGGTGTGTGTGTGTGTGTGTGTGTACGTGTGTGATAACATATATCCTGTGTATTATTGAATTATTGAATGATTATATGGACTTTTTGTTATAAAAGCATTTCCATTTTAACAAAGTACCTTCTAATTCTGCCCTGCCCTGAAACACCACAGTGATGTCAGTGATGGGGGAGGGCTTAGCTTAATGCCTCCCCCCCGTTGGTGAAAAATTTCACCATCCCCCTGGTTTCATTTTACAACTCGACTACTGGGTAGGAGCCAGTTTCGAGTTAGCTATCGACTAGCAAACTATTAGCAAGCTAGCTAACGTTTGCGGTCACAAGTACACTTTGTGCATTTGTAGAACGATATTACAACATTTAAACATTATCTAGGCAACATAGTCATGTTAACTGATCCATGAAGACCCTTTAGACAATTCCGAGCAAAGCTGTCGTTAGATGTAGGCCAGCACGCAAGCTGGACGAACATCCTGTCCAGCTGCGGAGATCGGGCAAGATGACTGTCCCGGTAAAACTAAAACTTAATAAATATAATTTCATTGAAGTCATAGGTGTTTAGGTGTTTGGTTTAGTGAGTGACCTTGTTTACTAGTGACTTGGCTTATAGTGATAACAGTTGTTAAAACTACACATAGAACTGTACTTGTCCTCCTAAAAACTTTTAATTGTATTGTAATTTTCTTGTTTTCTTGTTGTTATAGGATATTTGGTGTTAAAGTAATCCAAAAGTAACTGAAAGTAATCAAGTTACATTACTTTAATATTATAGTACCGGGATTACGTTACTGAATACATATTTTAAGGAGTAACTAGTAACTGTACCGGATTACATTTCTAAAGTAACCCTCCCAACCCTGGTTATAATCTATGACACCAAATTGCAATAACTTAATAAATAGAAATTAGTCATCTGATTTCTCTGTTGCGATGAGGATCATGTGTGTGTTTAAATGCATGTATTTTGTAATATATTTTTTATGTTGATCCAAAACAAATATTTGGGTTTGGAAATATCAAAGTTCAAAGTCAGCTTTATTGTCAAAAGCCATATATACAGGTTGCACACACAGGATTTGAAATTGCAGCGCCCCCTAGGCCCACAGTGAACATAAAACATCAGAAAAACAGGAAAATAAACACCATGACTAAAACATGACATATACCTGTAGCAAAAGTACAGTAAACTCTGCTGGTCTTTGCCCTGAGGCTCCTCAGTCTCCTTCCTGATGGCAGCAGACTGAAGAGGCAGTTGGATGGGTGGGTGGGATCACAGAGGGCTTTGCAGGTGAGGCGGGTGCAGTAGATGTCCTGCAGGGAGGGGAGAGAGACACCCACGATTCTCTCAGCTGCTCTCACTACTCGGAGTAGCTTTTTTCAGCAGTGCCATACCACACAGTGATGCAGCTGGTGAGGATGCTCTCTATGGTGCCTCTGTAGAAGGTGGGCATGATGGGAGTTGGGGCTCTGGCTCTCTTCAGCTTGCGGAGGAAGTAGAGTCACTGTTGGGCTTTATTGGCTTTACTAGTGTTCTTTGACCAGGAGAGGTCCTCAGAGATATGCACACCCAGGAACTTGGGGCTGCTTACTCTCTCCACAGCAGCCCCACTGATGGTGAGGGGGGTGTGCTGTGTGTGCTCTCCTGAAATCTAAGACAGTCTCCTTTGTCTTCTCCACATTCAGGGAGAGGTTGTTGTTACTGCTCCGCTTGACCAGACGGCTCACCTCGCTCCTATAGTGTGTCTCATCGTCGTTGCTGATGTGATGCAACACAGTTGTATCATCAGCAAACTTGATGAAGAGGTTGGAGTTGTGTGACGGTGTGCAGTCAAATATGCACATTTCTTCATGAGACAAAGACTACTTTCAACATTACGTCAACATATATTTTTTGTTATAAAAAATAAAAAAATAAGTAGGTGCACTGTGAACTTCTGGTGGAGGGTTCATTACCTCCTCATTTTTGTGTGTGTGTGTTTTTTGTGTTGTTGCTTTGTCCAGAATGCTCCACAGTGTTGCATTAAACATATCTACACGTCAGATCTATGGAGATGCGATGCGATGTTTTTTTTAGCAATAAAAACAATAAATGCAAGATAGCGCGGTTTAATGCTACTGTGGAACATTTCAGGCAAAGCAATAAAATCTCCATAGTAAAAAATTTGATAACAAAGGAAGTTACACAATGCACCTTTAATTGTTTGAGCCAACAAGTTAAACAATCTTAAAATCTATGCTTGAAACTAAAAAGTCATAATATAGGCCTACAAGTCATACACAATTAAATCTAAATACAATTAAGGCTACTCAAATTAAGATAAATATTTTTTCAAATTCTTTTTTTTTTTTCATTTGTTGATAAAGCTTGGAATATGTTGAATTTTGCTCTTTTAGGCTACCTCCTGGAGTCTAGAGAACAACTATAGCATGGCTAAAGCAACCCCACCACCCCATTCATTTGATTTGAAAGCAGACTGTCACTGTAAACCCCACAATGCACTGCGTCTGATGATTTGTGTAGCGAAAACCCGGCTCACGGCTCCTCAATTATTAACCAAACAATATATGTCAGTCCAGAATTAATTGGCATTTACCACAACAAACAGCATTCAAAAGCGAAGCCCCAATAACAAATGGGCCATTATTGACTGGGGACATCGTACAAGAAATGCCAGAGGAAAAACACAATAGAATAATATTTTAACTATAAAAACAGCTTTCAAGACGCTAGAAATCATCCGCCATTTTTGCACCTCAGCCAACAGTTGTGGTCTCGGTTCACTAATGGTCTGACCTTTGACTAGAGCTGTGATAATTATGTCAAAAGAGCTTCTGCTGTAATGGTGTGAAAGGCGAGGAGTGATAGAGGAATAACATGGAACTAAATTTATCCATTAACCCCAACCTGTGTTTTTTCAATGGGATGTAAATCTGGGAGAAACTGTTTTAAACTTCATAAAAGTATGGTAGGAAAGAAAAAGTTCAGAGACAGTAGTTTAAAATGTTCATTTTTGCCTTCTCTAACAGTTACCAGTAACCTTTTCCTCACAGATTTGCACAGTACTTTTTGGTTTCAGTTGCTTTTAAGGGGGAGACACGATGAGCAAATCTTGGTTTCTTTTTCACTTTATGCTTTTTAAAAATAATTTTGCTCTTTCAGTATATAAGCTGTGCATTGTTTAAAGGTACACTGTGTATGATAACAGGAGAAATTCAATTTGTCAACTGGACAAAGTTTATTTGTTCGAAAACGTTTCGCCGCTCATCCGAGAGGCTTCGTCAGTTCTGGTTAAAGTGCTGGTTAGACACTGCTTATATCTCGCTGCAGGGAGAAGCTAACTATACTGCAATTTTTCCAAAACTATCTCGCCTATTTGTTTCTGTCTTTTGTTTCTCTGGCGTCTACTTTAGCATACCTATTCACCCCTACACAACTGTTTTTCACACCTCTGGCCCTGACCTGGCTAACCCTATTGTTTCTTTTTGTTTTGATTTAGGTTTAAGAATGGAATTATAGATGGGAGACAAATTATGTTTGACTCCACCATTTCTATTTAAAGAAGGATTCTCTTTTTTGACAAAAATTGCCTCTTTAACTCCCCTCTCAAACCAGTTCTTTTCCCTGGCCAAGATCTGAACCTCACTGTTCTCAAAAGAATGGCCCGTGGCTTCTAGGTGAAGATGTACGGCAGATGACGGTCCACTCTGGCATGCCCGTCTGTGTTGGTACATCCTCTTGTGAAGTGGCTGTTTGGTTTCTCCAATGTAGCGCTCACTGCAGTCTTCACTACACTGAACGGAGTAGACCACATTGCTTTGTTTGTGGCTCGGTGTTTTGTCCTTTGGGTGGACCAGTTTTTGTCTTAACGTGTTTGTGGGTTTGAAATAAACTGGGATTTCATATTGTCTGAAAATCCTCTGTAGTTTTTCAGAAACACCGGCCACGTAAGGATATCCCTACCCCTTTCCTCCTGGGTTCGGGTTCTCTGTTGTCTTGTTTCTTGTCCTTGTCTCTTGGTTTTGTTGACAGCCCATTTAGGATATCCACAAACAGAGAGGGCCTCCTGCACATGTTGTTCTTCTTTCTCCTTACCCTCTGTGCTTGTGGGAACCACTTGGGCCCTGTGTTGTAATGTCCGAATAACACCCAGTTTGTGCTGCAGTGGGTGGTGTGAATCAAAAAGCAGGTATTGGTCTGTGTGTGTGGGCTTCCTGAAGACTTCTACTTGAAGTCGCCGGTCTCCTCCTATCGTAAGATATAAACAGTGTCTAACCAGCACTCTAACCAGAACTGACGAAGCCTCTCGGATGAGCGGCGAAATTTCGACCAAATAAACTTTGTCCAGTTGACAAATTGAATTTCTCCTGTTATCATGGATTCTACCTAGACGACTGAGGGATTCTTCACGCAACTTAAGGTACACTGTGTAAGATTTTTACCCGTTAATTACCGAAATTGAAGATACCCATTCAAAAATACAGTGTTTTCCAAGCCTTTTCACTTCCATCATGAAATCAAAGTATTCTGTTGGACTTAGATATAGTCCATTTCACCTGCTTAAAAGGGGGATCTTCCCCATGTAGTGGCAGCCATTTTAATTACGAGAGCCGCAAAAGGACATACTGTATTTTGGGCTCCGCCTTCACCATTTTCTTTATAGCTGTCGGTACTGGCCCATGGATTTCACACACTTTCACTTTCGGGTTACGCGTTGCTTGCGCATACCGCCACCTACTGGTTCCTGGGAGATTCTGCTATTTATTACTGTTGTTTATGACCCTCGAAGTCTGCCGTAGCTAGAACCGGTGTTCTGACGAAACGAGAGATCCTGCCGAACATTACAAAAAAAATTACATCGGAAGCACACGGCAGGATTTTCTGAGAGGGTAGGACGTTTCGTCAAGGTAGGACGTTTCGTCAGAACACCGGAATTGCAATACCCACCATCCACCAATGCGCCACCATCCTACACAGTGTACCTTTAACTTTTTGAGTAGAAGGACTGCCACCTGCTGTCTCCATGTTGTCCATGTTGTCTCCTACTTGTTTCCAGCAAAGCGACAAGGAATCATCGTCAAGGAAACAAAAACGCAGGTGGACCCTCCATTAGATAAGTTACATAGTGCACCTTTAAGATAAACACGTACAGACTGTGTAGATCAGATGATGAGTTGGTCCTGAGCCACTGAAGCTCACAACACCACTCAGCAACCTGATCAGCATATTTTGGAGGTACTGGAATCCTTGCTGAGATGAGATTCTTAACCAATGCACCACCATGAAGCCTGCTCCATGCCCACCACAGGCTCAGGCCAGTCTGTCTAATAGAAACACATGATGGAGAAGATTGAAAGGAAGCGAGGAAAGGAGCCGAGTATATATAGCCTCTGATTAAGGCAGATATGGGACCGTGACCTACATGCATAACAACACTTCTCTCCTTTCCTGCTGGAGAAACCTCCGTCCAAGACCAGGACTCCACAACTGGGAGCTCTCTTCTAATTATATGCACAGAGTCAGATTTCAATGCACACCTCATTAATACTTCTTTTATTATTGGGTTAATCATGTTTTTAGGTATGAGGTATGGGAAAGTACTTCTGCTATTTAGTGAAACATTCGCCTATCTGTTGTCCACAAATGAAAAGTATTTCAAAGCATTTGAAGGTTGCATCAAGAGTTGTTTTCACTATTCAAAAAATGTAGCAAGCAACAAAATCAGCAACAGAACTTCTGGGTGATTTTTTTTGACAGTTTTTGATGCTTTATAATTAATTTACTCATCAGGGACATTCCTTGTGTGTTGTTTCCTTCCCCTGAGGCAGGAAACTTCAGTGCAACCTAAATTAAAAAATGGTATTTTAAAAAATCACCAGATTTTGAGTTAGAATTTTAACAATCTAGGTTTACTGGCACACTGTGTAACTATTCTGGTGGGTGTCTGTTACTTGAAAAGTCTTCACTAAGATTTTTTTTTTTTTTTTTTGTCTGGAACATTTCACAATATTAAATTTATCCATCTAACTTTTAGTCAAATGCAGGTAGTTTTATTGCTAAATACCTTGAAAACCTAAAATACTTTGAAAAACTGATCTGACCTTGGCCTGGTGGTATCACCTGCTTGTTTTCATGAAGATATCAAGAAATCATTCTGTGCCGTCAAAAAAGTCGAAAGTCTTGTTAAGTGCAAGATAGGAAAGGTTGATATGTAGGCCCTTTGAAATGACTGTTTTTTCAAAGTTTTTTCTACAGACCAACTCTGATCATTCCAGTGACTTACATTCACCGTGCAGCTCATCACCTGTACAGTCATTCAACCGTAGTTTTAAGCTTGGTTTCAGCTGGCTTCACCCAATGCACCAGAAGATTGTCACAGTTTGTGGCCTCTGTGGGTGGCTTCGAGATAGAAAGAGACAAGACGACTTGAATTTCAACTGTGTAGGTCAAAGCTGTTATTTATTTGTCTTTAGAAACAAATTGATCACCAAAAGAACTTTCTTCTTTTTGGACAGAAAACTGTGAAAAGATGTATGAATTAGGGCTGTAATCTTTTAGACGGCTGAGTCTTAGTCAACCAAAGATAAATGTCAGGGGTCTTCAACGTTTTTCAGGCCAGGGACCCCTAAACAGATGGCGAACTGGGCCAGGAACCCCCTACTATATATACGGCATAGAATTGTGTTTTATATTAAATTGAGCTTAGTGTCATGTATAAACATTGCTACTCTGTTATGGTACATCCAATACAAGGAAATAATACACAGGTTAATACTGTATTTTACACTATAAAATATAAAATTATATTATTTTAAAGTGAAATCAAAAGATTTCGCGACCCCCCTGCAGTACCTCCGCGACCCCCCTAGGGGTCGCGACCCCCCTGTTGAAGACCTCTGCACTATTTTATTGAAATGTTAGGGTTTTATACGGGACATCAGCAGCAAAAGCAAGGTATGTAGTAATTTAGCCAAAAATTTGGAAGTGAATCATCAATTAATAAATCAAAAAATATTTATAAAGCGCAGTTCATACAAAAATGTAACACAAAGCGCCTTACAGTGGTTAAGGATTAGAAGATTGACTTTTATTGATCTCACACAGGAGAATCATGAATGTAATCTGCATATTTGTCATAGTTTCATAGTGCATTTATAATATAGTTGTATTTGGATAAACTCTGTGTACTTTTAGTGTAATGAGTGCAGTTTTGGTCAGAGAGATCTAGATATATTTTGTAGTTTTGGGGGTCTTTGTCACGCCCTCTTTTTAGTTGATTAATCGATCGGCAGGACATGGGTTTTACTGACCAACAATTCTACTACTTCGACTACTGCCCTGGTATGAACAGGGATGGGAAGAATACTTTGATTATGTATTTAGGGTGTACTCACACCTGCCTTGTTTGGTTCGTTTAAAACAAACCAGAGTTTGTTTGCTCCTTTGATTCGGACCTTTTGGGCTGGTGTGAATAAAAACCAAAAATCTCGATCCGGAGCAAACAAGCGAACCGAGACCAACTAAAAAGCTCAGTCTCGGTACGGTTCCATTCGAACTCTGGTGCGGTTCGTTTGAGGTGAGAATGCAGACCGGACTCAATCCGACACAAGTTGGCTTTTTGTACTTAAGGAGCTCCCATCGTATGTCGAGCATTATGGGAAACCAAGGCTGACGAAACTAAACGAAACTTAACGAGGCTTACTTACGTTTTGCGTGAAGCAAGAGTCAGAAGTTGATGCGAACACATGAGCGCTGTCCTCCATAGTCGTCTTGCCCTGTGTCTTCGTCATTTGGAAATTGTAAAATAGTGTAAACCTCACGGTGCTGCTCAAACATTTGTGCGAACTGTAAAAACTGAGCAAACCATATCACTAAGGCTAGATTAAAAACAGCACGTAACACATTATTCTCCTCCTTCCATGTTTGGACACAGAGTTTTGACACGGCTCATTTCTGTCCAATGGCTGAGCGACCTCAGCACACGTGGTTTTGTTAACAGATATTGGTTTACTTACAAAAAAAAAGTACAGTGTGAAAGCGAACCGCACCAAAATAATTTTAAAAAATTAAAAATTTGGTCCAGACCAAAGCAAGTGAACTATCGGACTTTCCTGGTGTGAAAACGACCTTAGTTACAGAATACTGAATGCCTACTTTAAAATGAATTTTGTACCATATTGAGATACAGATCAGAGTCAGAATCAGAGTTCTGTATTCTGAATCCTTAGAGCACTTTTACATCGAGTGGCATTTAAATTGGACACAACACAGGATTGAAAACAGCTTTATATTTGTTTAAAGCATTTCCTATCACTAAATGAACAAGAGCAGACCTGTCTATTTTCTCACTGCACTGATTATGTGCACTTTGAAGCCTATCTAATATCATGCATTCTTTTGATTTTAGAAAAGTAACTGTATTGTGAATACCACCAAATCAAAGTATCTGTACCGGAATATGTATTATTTTTGGTACATGTATTCAATTACTTCCCGACATTGGGTATGAATTCTATTAGTTTAGAACAAATTGTGGAAATAAAGTTAAAGGAAAATTAATGTTTTTTTACAATCTGAGCCTTCTTTCGGCAATAAAACAAGTAGTTTTACTCACCCATAGCAGGTTGCTGTCAATTGGAGCAGTATCGCAGAACTTATGTTGAGCCGTTCTGTTCTACCACTGATCCCGTATCTGTTAGCGTGAGTGCTCGGGGCACTGATTTGCGGTGTCCAAATAACACAAACTTTAGCACTTTTCAAATCACAGAAGATCGCTGTGCCAGGGTAGACTTTGAGTGGATTCCAAAACGGCCTGAAACCCGATATCGCAACAGTTCAGAGCGGTGTTAGCCTCTTTCGGACTAGCTGTGTTTACAAAACAGCTGAGTTCACGCATGCGCACTGTCCTCTCTAATGACGTCATCAAATGAAACTATAGCTGGATATCGGGTTTCAGGCCGTTTTGGAATCCACTCAAAGTCTACCCTGGCACAGCGATCTTCTGTGATTTGAAAAGAGCTAAAGTTTGTGTTATTTGGACACCGCAAAGTAATGCCCCGAGCATATGATACGAGCACCATGTTAACGGATACGGGATCATTAGTAGAACAGAACGGCTCAACATAAGTTCTGCGATACTGCTCCAATTAACAGCAAACTGCTATGGGTGAGTAAAACTACTTGTTTTATTGCCGAAAGAAGGCTCAGATTGTAAAAAAAAAACGTTAATTTTGCTTTAAATACACAAAATATTCTGTGTTGTCCAATGTGTCTCACCTCTTTAATAGTCGATGTGAGGTAGATTCAGCACTAGCACTCTGTGACAGTGGAGTGATTATACAAAGCTCAAGTCCCCAGCCTGCCCCGGACCATTAGCCCGACTGAGAGGGACCTCAAACGACCTTCTCCTGTAGACAGCCACTGCATTTTCATTCAGACAATGAAACAAAATCTCTACTTTTGTTGCACAGAATTTAGATGGGGTACAGTCTGAATAATTTATCTTACACTTTTTCAGTTAATTTGGTTTTAGTTGGTTTCAATGTTATCATCTACGGTCCCCAAGTGCTCGGTGTGATGGGTGAGACTGACAACAAAGGGCCGTTGTCAAGAAATATGCAGTATGTACTAAAATCAGTTACACTTTAAGAACTACAATGTAACATTTCTAGTGGACAGCCTTCTGTCTGCTTATCTCCATGGAAATGTTATTGTTTTGTCTAGCATAGTCCACGATGTAGATTAAACCTATCCATCACAGGGGAGACGAGCAGATTACAGCACTACGCTACATTACAATTCAGGTCTGTGGAGAGTCACCCCTATTTATAAAAGGAATTATTGTATTTTTAAGCGATAGAAACACCCACAGTGAATAAATTCTAGATGGATATGTTTAATGTCATATTATGGCACATTCCAGGCAAAGCAATAACATCTCCATGGAGACAAGTAGGTAGCAGACCAAGAAAAGTTGCACAGTGCACCTTTAATAAAGCAGGAAGAAACAACACTTAATTTCTAATGAATATATAATTTATTAAGTGGTGGGAAGAATACAAAAAATGTATTTTGAATGGAAATATATTTTGTAACATATCTGTAACAATCAGAGTACAGTGGTACCTCACCTTACGAATGACCCAACAAACGAAAATTTCAAGTTACGAAACGCCTTCACGGTAAATTTTGGTCTCTAGATACGAAAGAAAATTAAAGTTACGAAACGCAAAATCTCAAAAATTCAAATAATGCGCGCTCAGCCACACACATTATACGCTTTTCTCAGCCTGGATTTAAACTTTTCTCACATTTGTCTCTCATTTAAACACTCAAACTTTCATAGATTTTCAACAAAATTATTAATAGTGAAGCGTGTGGGGGGAAGGGGGGAGAAGACTGCGCTCTGACACGTGTGCGATAGCGGCATGTGTGACAGCTGACCCGGCGCTGCCAGCAGGTCTAGACCTGGACTAAATCAGGATTAAACCTGGACTAAACCTGGACTAAACCTGGACTAAACCTGGACTAGACCAGGACTAGACCAGGTGGATTAAAGCGCAGCGCGTGGGTCTATTTCCTGGTTTTGTTTCGAGTCACAGCTGAGGCGAGCCGCTGCTCGTATGCAAGAGCCGCGGTCTAGACCTGCTCTCCAGGGCCCCTCCAGGCACGGAGCCCCAGACATCCAGGGACCCAGGGGGACACTGCCAGCCCACCTTAAGAGCTCCCTAAGCGGGCATGGGTCCGGGGATTGTCCCGGTCACCAGCCTGGAGGTCTTGAAGAGGCCGACCTCACGGTTCTATCCAGGCCGCTCTGTGAGCACCTTACGCGGGCAGGTCTAGAGCAGCAGCTCACCTCAGCTGTGACTCAAAACGAAACCAGGAAATAGACCCACGCGTGGCGCTTTAATCCACCTGGTCTAGTCCTGGTTTAGTCCTGGTCCAGTCCAGGTTTAGACCTTGGTCTAGACCTGCTGTCAGCTCCGCGCCGGGTCATGTGCGCTATCACACGCGTGTCAGAGCGCAGTCTTCTCCCCCCTCCCCCTCCCCCCCACACTTCACTATTAATAATTTTGTTGAAAATCTATGAAAGTTTGAGTGTTTAAACGAGAGACAAATGTGAGAAAAGGACGCAGGACGCAGAACACAATGTTACACTATAAAAAAAGTTACACTATAAAAAAAAAAAAAACTTGGATCGGGGCCTTGGAACGAATCAGGCTTTTTCCATTGAAATAGCTACTCAACTTACGAATTTTTCGGAAGTTTTTTTTTTTGTTTTTTACGAAACCACTTCTGGAACGAATTAATTTCGTAAGGTGAGGTACCACTGTACTGTATTCAGAATAGGTGGAATACTTTTATTTTGAAATTGAATAATACTATGGTGTTAAAACATAAGATATAACTTTTTGGTATATTTATTCAGTTACTTCCCAACATTGCTTAATAGTTTGTAAGAATGATTCAGGCTTAGGAGTTATTTAATTGAGGGGTTGAGGTATTAATTAAGTAAAGAGGGGGAATTATGCAAAACTGATTTTTTTTTTTTAGCTTTCTACTAGGGCTGGGCGATATGGAGAAAAAAAATTATCTCGATATGTTTTTGCTATATCTCGATATACGATATATATCTCGATATCTATGCAGGGAAAAAAAAAAAACAATCAAAAAACCAAACGCGCCAAATTCAGCAAGGATTTTTTTTTTTTTTTTTTTATTGAAGTGCAAACAGGCAGGCAGCCAAGTGCCTAAAGGTAGACAGGTACTAGTAACAAACTGCGTGTGCACCATTTTTAACATTACCAAACCAAGTAGTACATTGCCTTATTTTAATTGTAAACATAAAATCTGAGGGTAGACAGCTCTTATAAAGTGCTTCTTTAAAATTTAAGATAAAAGACAAAAAAAAATCCCTCATTTCATAGCCAAGTGCCTAGAGGTAGACAGGTACTAGTAACAAAGTGCTGTGCTTGTGGACCATATTTTAACATTATCAAACCAAGGAAGTAGTATATTGCCTTATTTAATTGTAAACATAAAATCTGAGGGTAGACAGTTATATAGTGCAAAGATAAAAAAAAAAAAAAAAAAATTTAAGATGAGACAAAAAAATCCCTCATTTCGTAATTAATTTAAAAAAAAGAAATAATACATATTGCCTTCCTTTTCCTTAAAAAACAAAATTCGAACTCCAAAAAACAAAAAACTGTACCTGTAGTGTAACATTTTTACATTTGAAGATTTTGAGCCAGGAACACCAATCGGTCAACTGTGTCAGGCTTAGAGCCTAGTCCCCACGACAACGTTCCTGTTTTTTTTTTTTACCTGGGGTGAAAAAAAGTGTCGTCCACACACGTGTTGGATCAGAAAACCTTCGTGTCAAGATGAGCACGGAGCACTGAGTGAAAACGATGTAGTACATATGTCACACCGATAAGTGGCGCTGTAAACCGGAAAGAGCCAGAGCCACCGGAAACGCAAGACTACAAAGAGCACATGCGCAGAAAGTCCTTTCTCTTTCATAAACAAGCAAACACGTGTACTTTAGGGACCGTCAACAAAAGCGAATTTATTTTGTCCCCCTGCTCCACCAATGTAGCAGGGACTCCCTCTGGTAATGTGAAAATGCTGACCGTCCCTAACATAGACAGACGCCACAGAACGAAGATTTGCGCTGCGTGAGCAGAGTTTTTGCCTATAAATCGATAGTTAGTATTACTTGCTATCGTTTTATTAGATAGACATTAACAAGTAGAACTCTCGTTAACCTTGCTCGTGTTATTTACGCCAAATGCTTGTTTGGATCTTAATACGGGAATGTTAAACATACTCGGACATTATGTTGGCTTTTCGGCGAGAATATACAACCGGGGCCCATCACCAACGGGCAGCTATATAGTTGTGTGAATTTGTGTAAAGAAAACAGAAATGCGTTCATATATTTTTGTGTGTTATACTGCATGTGCCTGTTTGTAAAAGGTAAATTTTCATTCTATAAAAAAGACAAGAAATGGTTGCTCTATTTCTTTATTTACAGCACACAACACCCTCAAATTGGTATGGGCTCCTCATTGTCCACTATCTGCCTTTTCATTGACGGGATTTTTCCAGTTTTAAAATACGTGTTTAGCTTTGAATTGGCAAACACTCGTGTGTCGTGCGTACCACGGCAGTGAAACACAAACGCAAGAAGGAGGCGGGGCGGACAGCTCCACAAACAGTTGAGGAAAATAAGCAGGGCGGTGAAATCTTATTCATTTAGCGCATTATCTCGAGTTTTTCGATATGCCAAAATCTTTCTCGATTTCATAAAACATCTCGAGATATCGCAAATCTCGATTAATCGCCCAGCCCTACTTTCTACCATGTCATCAAAAACATGCCAGAGAAGAGGTGTTAACTGTCATTCATCCATGTTTCAGTAATTTAACGATCTCTCCCAGGCTCTATTTTTTATTTAATTTTATTTTTATTATCCTTTATTTATCCCTGTAGGGAAATTATTTCTCTGCATTTGACCCATCCTTCAGGAGCAGTGGGCAGCTCATCTTTCAGGCACCCGTGGACCCATCTCCATGATCTTTTGATCTATTGCTGGGCTTTGGTCAGGACCTCAGATGGAGGATTTTACTTATGGAGGATGTTTTTGGGTTAATGGAGGAAACCGGAGTGCCCGGAGGAAACCCACCCAGACACGGGAAGAACATGCAAACTGCAAAACCACACAGAAAGGCCCAAGCAACCCAGGTATTGAACCCGGAAACTTGTTGCTGTGAGGCGTGAGTGCTAGCCAATCAGCCACTGTGCCGCCTATTCAAACTGTTCATGGTTAACAGATACCTTTTACCTTTTGTTCAGGGCTGAAATCATCCAGATAATTCTAGTGAAGGTGTATGGAGTTTAAAAACACAGTGCAGCACTTCCTGTATTACCACATGACATCACAAGGTGGAACAGAGTGTTTTCTGTTTGAGAGAACTCAGCCTAAATATGCAGGGTTTGTATGTTAAACATGTGTGAATGAAAAAAACACAACACCAGGTATGTTTGTGATGAAGAAATAACATTATAACCGCAAACATAAAATAGCAAAATATGGGCCCTTAAACTAAACTGGGCTCAAACTATGCAGGACCAAACCAGGAGAGGTGCAGGAGCAGGCTCTTAGTATACCTGTGAGACTGTCTAGACCCGCATAATGGCTTCCAGTTTTACAAAGCCAATCACTGATGCTTTCTTCTGGCTATTTTCACTGCTATCTTTGAAAATAGTTCAGTTTCAATTCCAATCCTCTGCCAGACTTAACAAGCTCTAGGGAAGCTCAGTTTTTAAAGGTATGTTTCTTCTGAGCTTGGGCTTGTTCAAGATTCAAGATTGTTTATTTGTCATATGCAGGATCAACACAAGGTCAACAATGCAATGAAATGCTTAGGATCAGAAGAACCGTTGACTCGCTAAGATAGTCGAGAAGTATTAAAAGCATGCAATAATAGTACATGGTAAAAAGTGTTGCAAAAAGTGCAGGGGAAGAAGTAAACAATATAATTTAAAAAATGTGTAATAAAATACAAGGTACATGTAGGGTTACATAAGGTGTAAGTAGAGTATTTCACAGATTGCACATATAGTGTATTATAAGTGTTACATGTGGATTTTGTATTGCACATAGTGTAGTATAAGTATTGCACGTGGGTTATGAAGCAGGTTATTGCACAGGTAACAGTAGTTTACAGTGAGGTAGTGACAAACATGATATGTTCATATAGAGGAAAGACGAAAAAGCTAACCCTAATTTGAACATAACGTTTTGATTTCATTTTGTGAAAAGAAGCCTCTATATTGTAAACAGTAATCCCCAATTAAACCAAACTCAAAATAAGAGAAAAATAAAGAAAAGTACCATCAAACATCAAAAGTGCACAAAGTCTTCTGATGGGGGGTCCGATACTTGATTGTCTCAATGGAAATGTTATTGCATTGCTTAGAATGTCCCACAGTATAGCATTAAAATAATAATACTGTATATCCCTGGAGACAAGCAAATGACACCATCAGGCCAAGTTACAGGTCAATTCAGAATGTCCTGCTTAAAGTAAGACTGCATATTTTCAAGGTATTTTTGAACAAGAAAAACACCTGTTATGAACTTTCCCGGCAAAAGCAATACCATCTCCATGGAGAAAAACCAGTAGAGTACTCTCCACCAGTAAAGTTACACAATGCATCTTTAAATTAAGTGTACAAAATATAGGGTAGGACAGTTTTGAAAAAGAGCTCAAATTGCAATTTGAGGTGACACAATTATCAAATGACAAAGGCAGCAGTTTTAAGATAATAGATATTCAGAATATTCAACATTTTATAGAAAATTGTTGTTGTAAATATAGTTTAGACAATTTATATTTCACATTGCTCTCAAATGTTAACTCTCACGATACTTGTCTGAAAAACTGAATGAAAATTCAATTACTTTTCTTTTTCCAAAATTGTGCAGCCCCATTATGAACCCAAAGCCCCAACACAAAAGTTATTTTGCACTGCACTGCTCATTTACACATCTTTTCATAAGGTGCAAGATTTGTGTACACTGCAGTATAAATAAACCCCCAAAACTAACATTATATTCAAGTGGTTAACCAGAAGGGCTATGCTTTTCATCTGTGAATCCAACCTATGGCAAAAAAAATGGAACACAACACAAGATAATACGGCCAAATAGTCTATATGGCAAACTGAGGTGCCATTACCATCATATACTGAAATACTGCTGCTGGACAAACAGATTTATAGAGTTTTTTGTTTTTGTTTTTTTATTTATTCCATTTGGCTGCAAAATAAAATGTCTGATTAATAATTGGAGAGGTGAGTTGTATTGAGATGCGAGGTTGCTGTGTCCTTGGTTGACTGTGGACAGACTCTGAGGGATATTGTGTATTGTATCCACCATAGCGACCGCCACACTCACAGTCCATTGTTCACAGCATTTGCATAGGTTTTTTTTCTCTTTTTTATGTTAACATTTCTACTCTATTGTCTTTGTGCTCCAAATGAGACCTAGCATGCACAAAATACAGCTCATTCAGCATTCCAACAGGTGGAAGCAGGCCAGGGAGGTGTTTGGATACACAAAAGCAGGATACAAAATAATACTTCACAAACCTGATGTGATGTGCAGTATTGTTTTTGGCAAATAGGTAACATGTGACCTAAATATATTATGTGTTCACAATTTATACAGTCACAGAAGTGTAATACCCCCTCTTTAAACATAATGATCTTGCATTGCAGGTGTTTTTATCACCTTGAAAAATATGCATTCTTAGGTTGTGTCCCATTACTCTGTCTTACCCCTTGCCCTTACCCTTCCCCTATCCCTTTATCTACGTCTTTGTCTTGCCCCTCAATACCGAGCTGAGAGGGCTAGAGGTACGAATGTTCCCCTAAGAAATGTGACACCACTCGATTACCCTTTACGTCATCATCCCTTGCCTCTACCTGAGCTGCTACGTCTACAGAGGCGACAACAATTGACGCAAACAAACATAAACAAATGTCAAGGATTATCGGGTACCTCAGCTCAACAAATAACTAGCTTGTTTATACATGAAAGTTCGATGAAAACGAGAAAGTCGGCTAAACAGACATCACTACAATTAAAACCGCAACAACAGTTCACTAAAAGTAACGTAGAACATAAGCGTCATAATTGTAAACCATGCTAAACTGTTAATTGATAATTACAACTGCTGAAAATACATTTATGAGACTCCTTGGCTGGTCGATGTGATGCTGCCATCCTGATCCCAAAACCTGCCTGAGCTTGTAGGCGTACCCCTTCGTTCCAAGTCTGGTCGAGAGCTTACTTCGTTTCAAGGGGTATTTAGCCCTCGGTTGTGGCTCTAGCCCTTGATCAGTAGTAGAATCGAGACACCCCTTGGCCTCACATGAACATGCAAAACCAAGGGGTAGGGGTAAGATGAAGGGGTAAGACAGAGAAATGGGATGCAGCCTTACTGTGACTGTGCTCGTCTTTCCACTGATTTGACCTCTAATAGGATTGTCTGACCAGCCAGTCCCTTCTACAGTCTGTTCGAAACCAGACGGGACTGGAATCAGACCATAGAGAGTGAAAAACCTCTGTCCAAAGTTGAGAATGTCCAAGTACAGCCACTAATTTGTAACACGTGTCTCTCAAATGCGAAAGACATCTCCTCTACAAACTTCTCGTAACATTCAGAACAAAATACATAACTCCTTTTACTCCTTTTAAACTGCCGTGTTTGTTTTTGATGCATCTCTCTGGTTGTTTAATCTGCCTGAGAATCACACCCACTGAAATAAGTGAGATAGGATACAGCTCCAGAGTCACTTGCCTTTGTAAAGATTTGTGAACTCTGATTCGGAATGGCCAGGTAGGTAATTGGAGATATTGGAAACCCTGTTACAATTTTGCCTTGTGGAGTCACCTGCTTGTCTCCATGTATGTTTAATTCCCTGATGTGGAAGAAACCACGCCGGCAAAGCAATAACATCACCACAGAGAGAAAATTTACAAAGTGAACTTTTAATTATAAATCATCATTCTTCCCCAAAAAACTAAGGCCTGTATTTATTTTATCACTAAATGTAAAACTGGTTCTGTTCATTATATTTATGGACAGAATTTCTAGGCGCAGTCAGGGGCCGGAGGGGATCCGGTTTGGGAACCACAGGATCTCATCTCTGCTGTTTGCAGATGATCTTGTCCAGATGGCTTCATCAAACCGGGACCTCCAATGTGCATTGGGGCGGTTTGCAGCCGAGTGTGAAGCGGCTGGGATGAGAATCAGCTCTTCCAAATCTGAGGCCATGGTTCTCGACAGGAAAAAGGTGGCTTGCCCTCTCCGGGTGGGTGGGGAGTTCAAGTATCTCGGAGTCTTGTTCACGAGTGAGGGGATGATGGAGCACGAGATTGACAGGCGGATCGGTGCAGCGTCGGCAGTGATGTGGTCACTGTATCGGACCATTGTAGTGAAGAGGGAGCTGAGCCGAAAGGCGAAGCTCTCAATTTACCGGTCAATCTACGTTCCTACCCTCACCTAAGGTCACATGCTCTGGGCAATGACCGAAAGGACAAGATCGTGGATACAAGCGGCCGAAATGAGTTTCCTCCACAGAGTGGCTGGACGCACCCTTAGAGATAGGGTGAGGAGCTCAGTCACACGGGAGGAGCTCGGAGTAGAGCCGCTGCTCCTCCGCGTCGAGAGGAGCCAGCTGAGGTGGCTCGGGCATCTGTTCCGGATGCCTCCTGGACGCCTCCCTTGGGAGGTGTTCCGGGCATGTCCCACCGGGAGGAGGCCCCGAGCAAGACCCAGGACACGCTGGAGGGACTATGTCTCTCGGTTGGCCTGGGAACGCTTTGGGGTCCCCCCTGAGGAGCTGGAGGAAGTGTCCGGGGTGAAGGAGGTCTGGGCGTCCATGCTTAGACTGTTGGCCCCACGACCCGGCCCTGGATAAGCGGAAGAAAATGGATGGATGGACTAAATGTAAAACTCAGTAAGTCACTTTGAAATATGGTGAATTAAACTGAAATTTAGAGAGCATTCATTGTAGCTTTTGATTACATTTCTGACCAGGCTCTTGATATATTATTGAACAAGTTTTTAATTCTACGAAGTTTTTTTTTATCGTATTAGCATTATTTTTTCAATGCTTTTAAAATACATTATTCACAGACTGGCTCATTTTATACATAATCAAATAATACTATAATACTGAAGTATCTGCAGCCTCTGTGATTTACTAATTGCTGCCATTGAATTTGGGGTTTTGATTATACTGCAATTAATCTTCATTGTTCACTGTACTATGTCTTTGCCTTTCCTTGCATGCAGTGGTGGAAGGTAATGAGGTACAAAAGTAAAAGTGTATTTCTTAAGTACAACTTTTAGGTATCTGTATGCTACTTAAAGGGATATGCCACCCCCAGGTCAAATTTGGGCATCTCCCCACAGTTCAGAGACTAAAATAAGTGGTGGAAAGCGTTTTCCTGCTCACCCAGCCATTGTCCGAGTCTGTCGCCACTGACCGCCGCGGTATCTGCAGCTCCTCCGCCTTAGACTGGAGTCTAACGTCGCCAGAGAAAGATTTCGGCCAAAAGGAATTAATTTGCTCGATGCGTTTCCCAATTACTTTGTGTGTAGTGCGCATTCATATCGAGTGCAAATAAATGTGCAAATCAACACGGAGAGCTTGCCTTGGTCATTTTGGGTGGGAACTATTTTCCAGTGCGGAAGAATACAGCCGAATCACGCAGCATGCTGCCAGGGGAATCCCAGTTACGCACCGGGAAGGGAGTTCCCCTGTTGCACAACGTGGTGCGTGATTCGGCTGTATCAGGCGGAGGAGCTGCAGATACCGCGGCGGCCAGTGGCGACAGACTCGGACAATGGCTGGGTGAGCAGGAAACGCTTTCCACCACTTATTTTAGTCTCTGGACTGTGGGGAGATGCCCAAATTTGACCTGGGGGTGGCATATCCCTTTAAGTATATTTTACAGTGGGTACTTTTTACTTTTACTTCACTACATTTGAGAGCAGGTATCTGTACTTTCTACTCCATTACATGTTTTAAATGAAAGTAAAAAGTACTTCTCATATCATTTTAAAGGTTATGTTTACCATGTTTGTAGTAAAATGTAGTAACCTGACTAAAGTTTTTGAGTTCAAAGCTTTGACTTTCAGCAAACACAAATAAATACACAAAAATCATTTAAGAAAAAATAAGAATTGACTCGTATTCCAACTGTTGACCAAAAGTTACATTTTTACATCAATATCACTGCAATTAACACAAATTAACAACACTTTATTCAAATCTGTGTGAAATACTTCTACTTTTTACTCTAAAAGTACATTTTTAAATGGGTACTTTTACCTAAAGGGGCAATGCACAACCTTTGTGTGTTTAAAGTCATACCATGAAACATTCCAGGCAAAGCAATAACATCTTCATGGAGACAAGCAGATGACGGGCCTTCCACCAGAAAGGTTGTGCAACGTAGCTTCAAGAAGATTTTTTTGTGTGATACTTTCACTTTTTTTACCTGAGTAACTTTTTGCCTCTGTATCTGAATCTTTTACTTAACAAAATGGAGTACTTCATCCACCAGCACATATGCATTCAAATAAAAACACACATTTTGCTGTATGTTGACTTGCTGTTAAGTTTCATCATATTCAGACCATAATCATCTCACACTTAGATGGTCTATCTCCATGTAGACAAACATGTGATGCCAGCAAGACAAGTGTCAGGTTAAATCTGAGCAGTATTTTGGAAATAAAATCACTTGTAATTGAATAAATGATTGATAAGTTGCCATACTGTGGGACGTTCCAAAGCAAAACTGCAATTTCTCTTAAGACAAGCAGGTAGCGAACTCTCCACCTGAAAGTTACACAGTGCACTTTTAATGAGTTATTTTTTTTATTCTTGGCAACTCAGAAGTAGGTGCTCTGATCGGCCGCACTTGGGCGAACCACCCCAATTTCATTGTGCAGTCTGGAAAAGGCTATTCTAAAACCGTGCACACATCCAAAATTTCTATCTGCATATTAACAACGTGCTCAAGGATTTGTGACAGATACGGACGAGTTAGCCAGATTTAAAGACCTACTTCCTCCATCTGTGGCGTGAACATCAGGTACCTCTGCTTCAATGAAGAGAGGAGCGCACTGAATTATTCTAAAACCTGCTGGCTTGAAAGTTGAGTTGCCTGTGAGGAAAGTCAATTTGAGCTCCAGGAGAATGGTAAAGTTACTATGGACTGTGTAAAAACATCCTCACCGTGTCACTCAGAGCACTATCACTAGCATGTATCCCGCTAATTAAACTACTGCAAAATCTTACAGTTAAGAAGAAGAAGACACGCTTTATTCGCTTCATCCTCCGTAGGTAAATTATTTCTCTGCATTTGACCCATCATTCAGGATGCGCCCGGGGACCCATCTCCATGATCTTATTTCTCAGCTTGGTCAGGACCTAAGCTGGAGGATTGGGTTGATAGGAAAAACCGGAGTGCCCGGAGGAAACCCATCCAGACACGGGGAGGACATGCAAACTCCACACAGAAAGGTTCGGGCGACCCGGGGATCGAACCCAGACCATGCATGCAAACTCCACACAGAACACACACAGAAACCCGGAACCTTCTTGCTGTGTAGCACGAGCGCTAGCCACTCAGCCACTGTGCCGCCAATAAGGAGGGTTCGAAAAGGGCCTGGGAGAAATCGCTAAATTAGGGAGGGAACATTACAACAAGGCAAAAAGTTGCAATAGTAGTAAAACATTTTCCATGTCCATTTTCATATCTGGCTCTTTTGGAGAATCATGTTTTTAAGAGTGGACTCAAGACTCACCTGTTTAGCTTGGCCTTTGATTGAAATTTTATACTTTGACCTGTTTTTACTGTTCATATCTTATTTAACTTTTTTACTTTGGGCGTTTTATAAGCTTGAACTAATGTTCATCTAGTATTTTTAGGATTTCCAGTGCCAGGGTCTGTCCTGTGGCCTCCTGGTGGAGGGATGGTGCTTGGGCCTCATCTCTCCCCTGGGCCCTGTGTCCCTGTTTGGGTTGGTTGGTTGTTTGGTTGGTTGTTTGGTTGTGTGGTATCAGGCAGTTGTGGGGGGCTGGTTGGGTGGGTGGAAGGAAGGAAATGTGGGCTGTTTTTAATCACTGTAAAACACTTTGTTACATTTTTTGTATGAAAAGTGCTCTAGAAATAAAGTTTGATTGATTGATTGATTTGTGACTCCAATCTTACATCCAGAAATAGCAGCCTGTGACCCATTATGTTTTGATATTGGCATTTATTGTCACAACTAACATTCCCTGGCTGTCTGTTGACATAAAAACAAGAATATAGCCACATTCACAACAGTCCTTGATATTTTACTACAAGTAACAACTACAAGTTAAGTAGTATTTTCAATCATTCAACGTTCTGACAGCACAATGAAACAAGAATAAAACTCCCTGAATTGCTTTTGTGTCATCCACTCTTTGTAATGAAAGATACAGCACCATCCATCTAAGGCTGCGGAGTGAAAAGTGGCAGGAAGCCATAATAATTCCCATCCACCTCAATAATGGAGAACTTTACTGTGCCAAACTTCAGAAACACTTTCAAGTTCACCCTGCCATTCACAGCAGTATCGTAGAGGGCCACGCTATACGATTAAGAGCCGAGTGGAATCATAATACAGGTGCCAGAGGATGAGTCTCATGGGCCACAGTAAGAAGGATCAGGCTTATATATATAGCATGCACTTAAGTATAAGAGCAATGAATCGCTACCTTCAAACCTACATTTTATATTCCTGTAGCTCGACATACTGAGGTAAATATAGACGATAAATGATAATACTGAAACTAATTTATGCCACTGACTTGAGCAGACCAAGAGCAGATTTAAACCACAAAAACTATTCTAAATGTATAATATTGTAAAAAAAAAAAAAACAAAAAAAAAAACACTTTAGGACTTAGTTTGCATCTGTAATGAGTCATAAAAGTTATTCTTTCAACCTTTCACAGCTTAAAGGAAAATTTACGTTTACAACCTGGACCTTATTTCGATGATAAAACAACGTTATTTACTTACCCATTGTACTTTGGTGTCATTTGGAGAATTTCCGGAGATTTTGGAGTTTAGCGATATCTGTTTAACGTGAGTTGTCGGGGCATACGGTTGCGGTCACCAAATAACACAAACTTTAGCACTTTTCAAATGACAAAAGTTCAATGTATTAGTCTACACTTTCGTTTGAGTCAAAAGTAGCCTGTAATCCGATATCCAGCCATGGTTCCGATTAGATGACGTCATTGAGGACAGCGTGCATGCGCGCATTCACATCTTATTTGCGGATAACACAACGCTCTCAGCTCTCGGTTACAGTCATAAAGAAGCAAAGGAATAATAATAAGAAAACATCTCCGGTTGAGAAAATGGTGCGAACATGCATTTATCTCGGTTGTGAAAACAAAATGACAGCTTGGACAAAGTTGAGTTCCTTATCACAATCCGGAGTTATTGAAGCTGTGGCTAGTTGCCTTGAGAATGGACCCAAACATGAAAGGCAAAGCTGTAAGACGTTTGGACCATCGTGTTTGCAGTACCCACTTCAGTCCGGACGATTTTTTACCAGCAAAGGAAAAGAAAGAAGGCCATCGGATTCTGCGATACCGATAACGAAAGTGTAGACTAACACACTGAACTTTTGTCATTTGAAAAGTGCTCAAGTTTGTGTTATTTGGTGACCGCAACCGTATGCCCCGACAACTCACGTTAAATGGATATCGCTAAACTCCAAAATCTCCGGAAATACTCCAAATGACACCAAAGTACAAAGGGTGAGTAAATGACGTTGTTTCATCACCGAAATAAGGTCCAGATTGTAAAAACGTTAATTTTCCTTTAAATCTTATCTTATAGCCAAACAAATTCTTAGTTGTGCAAAGAAAATGTACACATAATAAATACTGACTGCCAAAAATATCGTTCCAGCCTTCATATATTGAAAGATAAGTTGATATAGTAATTATCATATACTTAACCAATTATCATATACTTAACCAATTATAGTATTATTTGTTCATCTAACATCTTCATAAGCAACCTTTTGTGATGGGTGGATTGACACAAAGTATTGATCTATTCATACTGACTGGGGTATCAAAAAGTATTGATTCTCGTGCCAAAATATCGCTATTTAAAATGTATAAAAACTAGGGCTGTCAGTTTAACGCGTTAATTAGATTAATTAATTACACCGCTAATTAACGCGTTATAAAAATTAACGCAATTAATTATGAGCGGCAATTCAATGCGCTCGCATTTTAAATTTGGCGTGCGGGGCCTTTGAACGGCGAGTTTATTGATAAAAACGTGACGGAGCAGGTCCCTCTTGTCCCTGGACAGCGATGACGCGATGAGAAATGCCGTGCTACCATTAGTCGGCAAACAGAGACGAATGCACTTCTAATAGGGGAGAGCATGTGAAGACGCGCGAGCCCATTCCCCTATCTGCTGCATTCCGCGCTGAACCATTTTCAATTCCCATAACCTCTCCAGCGTGTTCTGCCGCGACTAAGGGTGCACACTTTTTTGACTTAGTCAGTTTTGCCCATCACGCTAAATCACGCTAAACCCGATCATTTACTCACCCCGCGCTGCTGCCTCCTCCCTCCTCCCGTGGTGCGATGGTCCGGACACATCCACACCGGGAGTTTAAATCCTCCTCACGGGTTCCGGGGCTCATGTGAGCCATGAGTAATTTTATTTGTATTCTCTGTATATTTGAAGCCTTGTATATTGTAATGACTCCAGGCTTCTCTTATTCTCCAATGAACTTTATTAAACAGAAGTTCGGTCTCACTCAACATTAACAGTCTCACACACCCACACCTGTCCCACGCATGCGCCCAACAGCCAACCCCTTAAAGGCACAGACACCATTAACCCAGGTCATTATAATATTATTTATTGACGTTGCATGAAAGCTGCTGTACGTGCTCACCTTTTGGCACCAGAAATATTTGCCATGTATTAGTGGAATGGTGTAAATGAGCTTTCTAATGAATGTTACATAATGTGGGAGGGGGAATGGGGGTCTGCCAGCAGTCTTGTCATGTTTACAGTGGAGACAAAGAGAGTGAAAAACTTAGACTTAAAGGGGAAGTCTGCAGTCTTTTCACTGTACCACTATAAATCACACGTTTGACACCTTTTTTGCACTGTGGGAGAGCACAATAAACCACCTAAAAAAAATTATTTAAAAAATGTGATTCATTAGATTAATTAATTACAAATCCTGTAATTAATTAGATAATTTTTTTTATCGCCTGACAGCACTAATAAAAACAAATGCAGTTTTTCATTACAATTTCTGAAATATATTGTTTTGAGTTTATATACGCAACTATTTCAAGCTGTAGCTGTGTAAAAATAATGACACAGAACAATACAGGTAATGCTTTCACAAAGTACTCTGTTTAAAGGGCCCTTTAAAGGTACAATCACTTATTCTCCTACTTACTGCTGCCATGAGGTAGATGGATGGTAAAAAGCCAATCTCTACCACCAGCTTCTTCAGCCACCACCATTCACTTATTCACTGACCGCATTCATACAAAGACATGGTGGGTAAAGTGTCTTGCCCAACAACATTAGTGGTCTAAGCAGGATCTAGATTGGTGAATAATGCATGTAGCAGCAACTAATTATTTTGAAAAATCAATTTTGTTTTTTTCACTATTGTATGTCTTAATTACTTTGGATTATGTAACAGTTGTTCTATTCCAACAGATACTACTTCTCTGTATGAAATTCAGACAATTAAGTATGTCAATTTAGAAATGAAAAAGAAAATCACTTTGAATACTGTTAAAATTGGAGTGGTAAAAGCACATCCTCAAGTACATCCAATCATCCCACAGAAGTTATTTATGTAGATGCTCTGAGCCAGTCGTGAAGCCATCACAATTCAGACCATGTTAAACACAAACTGTTACTTGCAAACATTTCCGCCTTCTTACAGAACAACTTAGAAAAATAAATCTTCTGTTCCCTTCTGTTATTTACGCTCCCAGAAACAGGTCCCGCAGTGAAGAGATAATCTGCGTTAGTCACTTTGCCTCAGTCTGTGGTTCTAATGTAATAATTGTACATCATAAACAAACCAAAGAGCTGCTGGTAATTTGCATTTAACCAGAAATAATACTTGGATTGAGGCTTATTTCCAAATAATAATATTTAGGGGCTGTAATTTATGCTTTTGGTATCATTCAATTAGACTACGAGTGCTATGTTAAACTGTCTAGAACAGGGGTCTCCAACTTTTTTCCTCTGGTGAGCCAGAGAGCTGCTAGTTTCAATGGTCACAAAAAAGTTTGTATAAGTCTTATATATTGAGTATGGATAAGCCTTCTATATTAGTTAGATGCCTACAAAACATAAACCATTATCCATTTATTAGTATAGAGTGGTAATAGGCATTTATTTAATCAAATTTTACTTATTCAGCACTATACATGTAATTCAGAAATCCCCTGGAGAGCTACTTGGAACGGAATGGAGAGCTACCGGAAGCTCCCGAGCTACAGGTTGGGGACCCCTGGTCTAGAACAAAACTATTCATATTAGCATAGAAAGTCATTGATTGAAGCAAAAAAAAAAACAAACAAACATATTAAAACCTCAAAGGTGCTGTACCGGACTTTTACTTTCTTAAACATCCCAATTGACCACTTAGTTTTTAGGCATTTTTTCACAACTTTCAGAGGCCAGAGCAAGGTTTTGCTGTCATAGTAAGGCTAACACACCAGTGCACTACCATATTATAAAATACTTTATAATAAGATGCAGAAAGTTACAACAGCTAATACATATTTTAGAGTAAAAGATATTGAGTGCTTTTTTTCAGAACAGTCGATTCTAAATATAAATGCTTGTTCACTACCAGTAAAGTAAGTAACTAAGACCATCACATACATCATTTTGACACTGTACTCACCCCAGTGTTGTCATTGTAACAATGGTGTACCAGAAGGACGCGGGGATGCTGGTGAATTTGCTCGAGCTGGATCCTTTCTCTGCGTAGAACATCACAGTGGCGAAGATGATGATGGCCATAGTCAGCGAAAAGAGGAGGAAACCTAACTCGGATGCACAGCTTTTCAGCGTGTACCCCAAGATCCTTAGGCCTTGGGAGTGGCGCGAAAACTTGAAGATTCTGAAAACGCGAAACACCCTTAACGTCACGAATGCGCCGCTCACGTCTTCATTGTCGGTCATCACTAGCCCGATATAGTACGGCAAGATGGCCACCACATCAATGATACTCATGACGGAGCGCATGAATCGGTATCTGCTGGGTGCCGCAAACAAACGCAACAGGTATTCAACGGTGAAAATCATAACGCAAGCCGTGTCCATGCAAAAGAACGCTACGGTGTACCTCTCGCCACAAGGCATGTCTTTCTGATGAGGAGTGGAACCACATGGGACTGTCTCAACGACATTGGTGATGACTGATACAGCGATGAAGAAACCGGTGACGTAGTAAAAGACAAGAGCCATGGTAGAGGTATGGGGGTTTTCGAAGGCCCGCCACATGGACTGACGGATGTTCAACTTCGGGAGCTTTGCGTCTTTGTTCTCCTCTTGGTCGTCCTGAAGCCTTTCCAAGTTCTCACGTTTCCGGTCCTTGTACTCTTCATAGCAACAGTCACCGATTATATCTGGAATGATACCGAAGAAGGTAAGCTCTTCGTCATAGGAGGAGATGCATTCGTGGCGTGGGTAATGGAGTTTGCCGGTCCGGTAGAAGTTCAGAATGCTTCGAAAGACATCGGGGTCACGATCAAAGAAGTACTCCTTGGTTTCCTCGTTGTAAAAAAAGTCCTTTTCAGAGCTGCCCAGTAGTGTGTCAGGGTATCGGTCCAGAGTGGTTCTCCAGGTCTGGAATCTGCGTCCGCTAACGTTTAGCATGATTAGCTCATCCTGTTTCTTGCTGTTGCCTCTTGGGGCAAGAGGCATGGGGCAACTGGCCACAGGCATCCAGCCTATAGCAGCCGCCCGGGCAAAAGGAAGCCACGCAGCTGTTCCCGTCGCCATGGTGAACCAGTCCTTCACCTCAAAGATGGAACAGCTCAAGGCAATGTGACATCTGGAAGAAAATATATGTTAATTATATTGTAAATTGGTAATATAGGCTCATAATTTGGTTCCTTGTCATTCAACATATGGAATCTTGCTTGATTAGGAGTACATTTAAACTTTTTTTTTTCAATACAAGCTCGCATCAGTAGTATGCCTTACTAATAGGTCTATAATAAGACTAAAAACATAATCATCATAATCATGACTAACACAGCCACTAAGACTTATTGTATGGAACTTTTTTGTTTGTTTGTTTGTTTTAAATCAACTAGGCCTAAATGTTAAACAAAAATGCGAAATCTAAACCACCTGTTGGTCATTAACATTTCCACGTAGCTTAATGCAGTATGTAACACCAAAAACCTAACTTACCCATAAACGCCACTGAGAAAAGAAGTTCCACTGCTGTGTCCTAAAGTGTGCAGAATCTGAGTTGAGGAGAGCGCAGAAAACCAAAGACCAGAATCCAGAAGAAGAGACGGCTTTCCCTCACGTCGCTCAAACACGGAGCGGAGAAAGCGCCAAAAAGGCAGGGTGAGCGTGCGTAATTATTTCCCGCAGATGCGTGAAGAAAAGACGGGAGAGCGTAAAAAGCGTCCGTGCCTGGTGCTGCTGGATCCTACATCGTGTCCTCTCTGCGCATCGGAGCCACGGCGTGCTTGAAAGTGAGATAGTGAGATGCAGCGGAGAGGAGGCACCCCAGTCCATCCAACGTACGCTTCTCTCTCTTTCTTTCTCTCTTTCTCTCTTTCTTTCCACTCTGGCACGCGCCGTCCCCGTGCGTAACGCGCGTCTGCCCCTACAAACACCACATTACGCTTTGACATCACAGCAAAAACCAGCTCTCCAGCTCTCGTGTTCAGTCTAATCTAAATTTCCACTTGGAGAATTACTAATTTATTTCCATGTTGCTGGAATTTTGACAGGAAATACAGTATATAAAACCTATAAACCAATAGCCTGAATATAAAGTAAATTTACCCAATTTTCCCACAAAGCTGCTACTTAAGGAAAGGCAAGTTTATTTGTATAGCACAATTTGTACACAAAGTAATTCAAAGTGCTATACAGAATAAGAAATCCATACAATACAAACAAATCAAAACATAAATAATTAACTATCAATTAATAAAATCGCCTTAATCCTAGAACACTTTCGCTATAAAAAAGTAACACCATCACTTTTGCCGGGTAATTTTTACCCGATATAATAATTATAACAAAAAGTACTTGTCATAAAAAATAGATCAAAATATGACAACATATGATAAATTAGAGTGGTTCTTTTATTTTCAACTGTGGTATGTGTAACAAAATGGGGGAAAAAACATAGGAAGACCCTAAAACATGCTCCAAAATGACTGAAAAATTAGGAATTTGAGAACAACAAATTCCTAAAAACAGTAATGGTGAAGCACAGACTCCTTGACACACGAACAGTTGCAGGAGAGAGGAACAAAAAATAGTATTTTTTCAGTGGGTAAAAATGGTCAGTTGTCTAAAATATTGTTTTCACCATAAGAATTCCCTTTGAAATTAGCACTTTGTGATATTTATTCATAACCACTGCACTAAATAGGATAGATACACATTCCAGGACCACTCTTACTTACCTATTCCTTACATCCTCTTACATTAAATTCATTACATTCTTACATTCCTGTTTCACTATTGCCGGGTGAAAATCACCTGAAAGCCTGTAGGAAAAAGTGGGCATTGGGTTAGGGATAAAAACAATGGTGAAGCTCCCCAGGAACCCATGACACAAAAATCCAACATATTGAAAATCATGTAAATACTTTTGCTCTGGTGAAAATCATCCAGCGATAGTGCTCTAGGGTTAAGTAATTTCACTATAGACTAAAGACGTCATGTCATTTATTAATTGTAGGCTATTTATATTGTACGTCTGATGTACTATTGTATTATTTTAACCTGGCCAGCAAGATGAATTCTCCCAGTGTTTGTATTTGTGTTCACAAACTCATGAGAATCTGTCTGGACTGCTCCCTTTGTTGAGATTGCCCACTTAACCAGATCACAGGGCAGCATTGTGGTTTGGGTGGAAGCCAAAAGTGAAGTGCCCAAACAAACCAGAACAAACATGGCGACGCCAATGGATGTACCCTTCCCTTTAGCCTATTTTAACATGCCTGGCAAATCCAAGATGATCTCTCTGTATTTTTTTACACAGATTGATATCAGTCTGGTCCCCACACCCAATCGTGCAATCAATTTAGTGTTTTTTCAGTGAAGCATGTGAAACTAAATTTGCTTCACATGCCTCACTCAATGAGCTCATTGGGCACAGATCATTTACAAATAAATTCACATTTATTTCACCTCAGATCAACAGAGTTCAGTCTTTCGCTCATTGATTCTGCAGAATATGAGAATGTTTCATTTTGTGATATTTTTTTCCTTTATTTTTTCCGATATGGACAGACGATGTATGACCCTGATTGGCTAATCTGTCTGTTAATCATGCGCATCTGAAAACAGCGAGAGTCACTGATGACCTCACTCACATCTTCATAAAGTTTCAAAGAACTGTGTATTCTGGATCCCAGCTAATATTTTACCTACTTTGTTTTTGAAGAATGTGTAAAGGGAAGTGCTTTGTGCATTTGTGATTGATTTTCTGTCAAATGGAAGTAACAAATGTTTGATTTCCCAGCTCTGGGGTGAGCCAGGTAAGTATTATTTTGAAATAAAACTCTTCATCACAGTATGTGTCCACTGTATACATGCAAGTATTTAAAGATGCAGTGCGTCACTTTTCTGGTGGAAGGTCCGCTACCTGCTTGTCTCCATGGAGATGTTAGTGGTTTGCCTGGAATGTTCTATGATATGGCATTAAACAAATTCATCTAGTATTTATTCATTACATGTGTTTCTATTACTCAAAAATAGAATAATTTCTTCTGTGGATAGGGGCGATTTATACTATCTTATATTATGTGCAATACGAAATTAATTTGAGTAGTATTACCACCAGGCTTGGGGAGCAATGGAATACATGGAACGGCGTTAAGTAAAAGGATACAACAACAAAAAAAGGTAACTGTATTCAGCTACAGTTACAAGGAAAGAAGACGTACTCAGATTACAGGTTCATTTAATGAAAATGGGGATTATTTAGCAGGATTACAATTTGAAAGCATTTTGTTTTTTTTGTTTTTTTTTGTTTGTTTTCATTTAAAGCTGGAGATGGAGGGAAAACAGAACAAACTGTCATGCAGACATGCGCACACACTATGGCAGTACTATGGAACAAACTTGCAACTGGCATGGCTTCGACCGAGAAGAACGCATTTAGCGGGTGGAAATTTTGACATTTTTAAAGAAGACATGGGGATTTTTAATAAAGTTTACTATGTGGTCAAGACTTGTGCACTTTCATTGTAGGACTATAAGATACTGTTCAAATGAGCTTTCCTCAGTTTCTTTTATAATGCACAAAATGTTATTGTTTTCTTGTTGTTATAGGATATTTGGTGTTAAAATCATCCAAAAGTACTTGAAAGTAATCAAGTTACATTATTTTAATATTATGGTTCTTGGATTACATTACTGAATACATGTTTTAAGGGATAACTAGTAACTGTACCAGAATACATTTCTAATGTAACCCTCCCAACCCCGATTACCACCTGTGAAATACTCTACTTACACCTTATTTAATCCTACCTGTACCTTGTATTTTATTATATATTTTTATTATATTGTTTACTATTAGTATGCATGCTATTAGTACTTCTTGACTATCTTAGCGAGTCAACGGGTTCTTCTGATCCTAAGCATTTCATTGCATTGTTGACCTTGTGTTGATCCTGCATATGACAAATAAACAATCTTGAATCTTGAATCTCTCCACAGATCTGAACTGTAATGTAGCTGAGTGCTGTAACCTGCTTGTCTCTCCCTTGTGATAGAGGTTTAATCTATACTGTGGAACATTCAGGACAAAGCAATAACATTTCCATGGAGACAAACAGGTAACAGACCCTCTACCAGAAAAGTTCAACCAGTCCTTGCCTGGAAGAATCCATGACTCATCGCTGTTCCAGCAGTGAGTCTGGTAACGCTTGGTCCAGAATGCGCTGCGATTGCGCGTAGACAGACAGCTAAGTGAACCAATCAGAGATTGCGCCATCTTGATTCAAAACTGAGGAGGAACTTCCGCTGCCTAAGAGTGACTTTGCGGGCAAAGGCGGGTGCACTGACATCGCCATCTTTGAACGAATCAGAATCGCGGAGTCCGTTTTTAACCGGAGGAGCGAGGGTGGAGCGAGGGTGTCCAAATGGTATCGCGCTGTATAGGAAATACAGAGAGATATCATTTGGCTGGCCAGGTAACAACCAGTCCACCTTTAAGTATTACGTTTTACACTAAGCCATATCCATAACAGGTACTTTTTTGTGTGCCTCATTTAGCATTTAGCTGAAAGTGTGAATGCGCATAATCAGAAAGAGTTGAGGACTGGAGCACCCCTGGTTTTCCTTAGCTCTTTTACCCTCGCACACACAATCCTATGGGGACCACTGAACCAGCAGTGAGGGCTTTGAAAGAGCAGCCTTGTGTGTGGAGACAGGCTCCCTTTTGACGGACCACAGTTCAATCAGACGTGCACGTCAACTTTTGTAAAATATTCATGAATGAAGGCCGGGGTGTTTTGAAGTTTGCAGTTTTCTTAACAGGGCAGCGCTTTTTGGTTAAATCAATGTAGTCCCGCAGGGCAGTGGAATGAAAAATATTTGAAGTACAGTATGCCTGGAAAGAAGAGGAGATAATTATGCTGTATATTGGGTTATTCATAAACTGTAGCAACACAACAGCAGATAATTGTGTGTGCCAATTTAAAGAAGGATGTTTTTTTCTTGACTGACACCTTGTGACTTAAATGTCCTATAATATGCAAAATTTACTTGACTTGTGAGCTATAAACCATATTGTTACCTCATCAAAAACATATCTGGAGCTGTGTTTTGTTTTATTCACATTTGTGTAACCCTTTATTATTAGTCTTTCAAAGCTCAAAATGCTCTGTTCCACCTTGTGATGTCATGAAGGGGTAGTTTAAGTTAACAGCTACTGTACCTTTTACATTTTCTTTAGGAGAGATTGAGAAATTATCCAAATTATTGTAGGTGTATAGAGTTTAAAAACACAATGGAGCATTGACATCACAAAGTGCGTTTGTGGGTTTGTGTGTTAAACATCTGTGAGTGAAACAAAACACAACTTTTGATGAGGAAACAATATAAAAGAGATCAAAGAACAGTGTAATATGGGCCCTTTAATATCACTGCAACAGTGACAAAAACATTTGTTATGAGTCACTGGAATTGGTGCTCTCTCCATATCCAGACACCTAAATTGTTAGCACAGTAATATGAGTATTACTTTACAAATAGATTTTAAAAATATTTTTCGACATCCATTGATTTATATGATTTTTTGCTTAATTTGCTTAATTTGGAAAAAAAAAACAAAAAACTTTTTGCCACATCATGTAAAATATTCATGAATGAAGGCCGAGGCGTTTTGAAGTTTGCAGTTTTCTTAACAGGGCAGCACTTTTTGGTTAAATCAGTGTAGTCCCACAGAGCAGTGGAATGAAAAATGTTTGAAGTATGCCTGGAATGAAACAAACACAGTTCTTATAGATTTGATTTGATCTTCGTGATATTTTACTTGTTTCTCACACTTGTTAATGAGCTCCTGTCAGATGGACGGTTCACTTGCTCCAGTCTGAAGGCCTCTCTCTGAAGGCTCTGGCCGGTGCTTCAACCTTGGAGAAGATTAATGTTACTTAAGAGAATTTCCCCACTTTTCTTTGTACTGAAATGAAAGTTTAAAGTATTTTTGTTTGGCTATTATGCGAGAACAGATGATCTCAATCCAATTAAAAAGGAAGGTCAACATCCAAACATTTAAAGGGTATACAGCATGCGATGCTTTTTTACATGTGTGGACATACAGAAATAACTATGGCCTCCTCTTTGTGTTTAAAATTTTAAAAGTACATTTGATTGAACTGATCTTGACCAACAAAATAAATTAAATAAATCCATACATTAAAAAAAAAAAATGTGAAAATAATAAAGTAGATAATTTAACAGCTGTAAAAGTGATTCATCATAGTACTTGTGGCTATGTAGCAAATGATAATGGGTGTATGATAATGTAATGACAGGAATGTGACCAGGGTAAAAATGACTAAAATATATATATATACATAAATATTAATTTGATTATCTTAAAGGTCCCATGGCATGAAATTTTCACTTTCTGAGGTTTTTGAACGTTAATGTGAGCTCCCCTACTCTGTTTAGGCCCCCCCCCCATGGCTAAAAGTTGCGAAATGTCTAAACTGAGCATTTGCGGTCCTTTTCTGCGTTACAAAAAAACAGTGTTCAAACTGGCGAGTTCGGACAAGGCACCTTTTTGACGTCAGATCGGCAAATGCAGCTCCAGCCCCTCCCTCTGTCTCCGCTCAGCGTCCCTGTATATCCCGCCCATAGAGTTTGGACTGTGAATGCGCTACAATGCGAAATGCGTTTTTTTATTTGCCTGGAAGCACATCCGAGTGTTTCTAGGCTCGCAAGTCCCTTACCCGACCCTCTGGACCTCTGAAATACCAGTGGTTTAATTTTATTTTCTGTGTAAATATGATTTTTTTCATTGCAAAGTCTCCCATCTGTCTTCCTGTGTTAAACACGGAAGAGAGGAGACAAGCTGCGCCGAGCTGTGCTTCGAGCGGGGGAAACCTGCCCCCCCCGCTCCTTAGCCAATCTCTCTGTCCTTCTCATTTGCACTGAAGCAGCAACACCCACAATAAAGCATTTTAGACACATATCTAGCCTCATGAAGACTGTCAGAGTCATATCTCATGCAGTGAGTGTTGATTTTGAAGAAGGATTCATTTACAGTATTAGGGAACCATTAAGGAGCCATATAAAAGCATCAAGAAGTACCATGTCATGGGACCTTTAAAAAGAAAACAAAAGATTAAATCCATAACTAATTTTATGATGAAGTTCACCATCTCTTTCTACAAGTCCTGTGTTGTGTGCTGCAGGTGATCCTGGTGTGGTCCCTCCTGACCTTCACGTCTCCCTCTTACAGGTCGGTCCCTTACCCAGCCTGGGCCCTGGCTCTAGGCTGGTGCATCGCCGTGTTCGTGCTCATGTGGATCTATCTCATTGCGTTTTACAAGTTTATAAATGCACAGGGCTCAGTGTGGCAGGTGAGCATTACAAAAGCAGCTCTCCCTAATGTGAATGTGATTGAGGAGGAAGGAATATGTTGATCAATCAAAACGATCAATATGTATTTAATAGTAATGAATGTATTTTCCGCAGCGTTTCATATCTCTGTCATCCCACTGAAGACAGGCACCCATATCTAGAAGAGCACCGAGGAGAGAGGTACGCTGTGGAAACCAACAAATATCTATACACACATCCAGTGATCTCCAGTTTGTGGCTTTGACAATGTTTGTTCAAGTTTTCCATGTGTTTCCATTGTTTACATTGATGTTTAAGTTAAGTATTTTATCTGTAACCTGTTCATCCACCCACGCCATGGTGGACACTATCACGAGGACAGAAACAAAGTGTATAAACCTGACCCAACTTCTGTCACCTTTGTGAGTGGGCATGTTTGATTAACATGGATGAATCTATATGATAATATAAAACATTCACATCAAAATTAATGGTTTGTCTACAAGCTCTGTGGTTGTAAAGTCTATACAAAGTATAGATATTTACAGGTAGAAATTGTTATTGTACATTTGTAATAACAGTTTGAAATTTTTGTAATAATAATTGTTATTTGTAATATTATTAAATTTACTAAAAGTGAAAGGTTTCCTCTCTTGTTCTTTTATGCAGAATTGTGTGATGTTTAATAGTTACTGTTGTCTTTACAAAAAAAGAGAATTGTCTCAAGCATTAGCTGCATGGACGAGGGTGAAGTGATCTGGCTGACAGCTGAGCTTGTCTCCTGTGTAAAGATTCAATTCTATTTATTTTGTCCAGCCCAAAATTACAAAAGCAGTCGCCTCACAGGGCTTCACAAAACTGCTGATTTAACCAACAGAAAGCAGAAAATCAAAGAATGAAACAGTCAATAACAAAAGAAGCAGATCAGTCAACATTCACAGGAAACAAGCAAATGGAGAACTGCCCCTTCTTGGCAACAAATAACTTAAAGCTCTGTTTATGCGGCAGAGGAGGAGCCTGTATATGCAGTGTAACACATTTATTCACTGTACTCAGAATTAGACCAGACTTAAACAAGTAACTTCACACAAACATGAAGTGATCTGGTCTTCAGTAAAACAACAACTGACCAAGGATGATCTATGGTGCACTATGTAACTTTTCTGGTGGGGGTCCATGAGGACCATCATTCATCTCCTTGGACAACCCTGCGATGAGATGCTGCAAAGTGTCTACATTGATAAATCCTTTGTCCAGACAAGGAGCCAGTGGAGATTCAAGAACCACATCAAACACTAGGCCACAAACTGGAAAAAGCCTGAGGTCTCTGAGTGTGAATTGGACCAGTTTTCAGATCTGGAGGAAGCCATTATGCTGCAGGCTGATGACAAGGATGAAGATGCCGTCTTAGACTTGGGGGTTTTTCTGGATTTTGTTAAAAATCTTCTCCAGATCGACCCTGAGGAGAGGCTGACCATCGGCCAAGTGCTGAGACGACCCTTCAACAATGGAACACCTGATCAACAGTGACAGTGAATATGTCCAAGGTGCCCGTTATCTCTTGGCTGTCATGGTTTTTGCTGTTATTGTTTCATATTTTGTGTATCTTATTCCTTTGGTGTTCCCTTAGTGTTTTTATTTTGACATTTCTGGTCAGCTTGTTACTTTTAGTTTTACTTCCTGTCTGTTGATTGTTTTCCCCGCCCTGATGTGCTACACCTGTGTGTGGCCGTTTCCCAATCCAGCGACGGCACACTTGTGAGCGTCCTTGGAACGGGATGTGCGTCATATCCGGCGCGACAAGCGCCGTTCCATTCGTTTTTTTCCCCCTGCACCGTCGAGACGAGCTCTGAACGGCGCCGTCGTTTCCATGGAAATCGGGGCGTGGACCAAGCGTGCAAACATGCACGCTTCGCACACTTAAAAGTCCCAGCATGCACAGCGCGGGAGGATATATGACTACAAAGACCGACTCGCCAGCGACATCCACAAGTGAGAGTTGCGACGTCACTATAAAATATACGTACTGGTTCACCTCACCTACAACTATTCTACATGAAACTCTTCATAAACTACGCTAAACATGTGTGACGGTAGCCGTAACGGCATAGTTCACGACACCTGTATTACCGTTCACATGCTTTTCCCCTTACACTTCTATATTTCCTTTGCTGTTGCCATGTCCAACGTTTACTCTAAGCTGCGCACTGTTCGCACATTCTCAGCGCACAAGAAAACTTGTGCAGCGCACTGTAAATCAGGGATGAAAGAGCTTTTTATTCAGCCGCGGGGTCTTTTTTTTTTTATATCTGCAAAGTGCGAGCCGCGCGGGGTGGGGGGTGGGCATTTCGGATGTGGAGAGTGTGTTTGCTCAGACACATTAAAAATTAGGGGGAACATTGGCCATGTCCCAATTCCAAGTATTACTAGTCGCAATAGTATAATATTTTTGTCTTTAGGGAACAAGGAGCAGACCACCCGGCTCATTGAGCTGAGGCGGGACTTGTTCCATTTCGCAGACGGCCATGCGAGAAACGTAGTGCACTAAGGACAGAGCGAGTGTGCGCCGTCTCGACGACAGACCGAGTGCACACTCACAAGCGTGCAGTCGCTGAATTGGGAAACGGCCTCTGTGTGCATTTATACCCCGTGTTCTCCTCTGCCCTTTGTTGGTCCATTGTCAGTGTCTTGTCACTAGTAGTCATGTCTTGCCAGTTCTTTGTTTATTATTAAAGAACTTAAACAGTAGTCCTGCATTTTGGGTCATCCCTCCTGTTTCCATGTGGCAATGTCAGTAACACACAAGACCTTCACACCTGCTCCTGTGGAAAATCAAGCTGAAGGAGGTCCAGAACAGGGCCCACAGTCCTCTGCAGCTTTACTCAAGAGGTCAGGGTCTTCTCTGTATTAAGTTTTTCATTGAGACTCAGAGAGAAAATATGCAGATGGACAGGCAAGTCAATATAATTAATAATATTTCTAAACGCACACAAAATAACTGTCCTTTTCAGGTGGGGAAGGACCTAGCAGCCCAAACCTTCTCTCTGTCGATCAGATGAGGCGGATATCACACTCTGGCTTCTTCAATAACAACTTATTCATAGACACTTTGAATATTTACAGATCATTTTAGGAAAACAAGAAACCGAGCGGCACTCTCCCATTGAAGACTGGCAGCCATATCAGGAAAGAACCAAACCAACAAATGTACGGATACAGTGAGAATAACCTGCTCAGAGCTATGACATGAGCTACTGTAAATTTTAAATTCAAAGCGTGAATATGACAATGAATGTAAAATCATGTATCTGTGAAGGGAAAGTTACTTTAGTTTATTTTGTTTTATTTTGGACTGATTAAAAAAACTTTTGAAAAATAAATGTTTGCAATTCAATAAATATCCACAAGTGGACAAAAAATTGACAAATCTAGCTTTCCTGAACAATTTGCTTACTTTTTTCATGCTTAACCTGATTTGCACTACCGTATTTTCCACACTTTAAGGCGCACCTAAAAGCCTTCAATTTTTTCAAAAGCCGACAGTGCGCCTTATAATCTGATGCGCCTTATATATGGATCAATATTGGTTGATCATGGCTACCGTAGTCAGCCACTACTGTAGCTTCTATTCTATGCGCCTTATAATGCGGTGCACCCTATATATGAAAACAGTTTTAAAATAGGCCATTCATTGAAGGTGCGTCTTATAATCCGATGCGCCTTATAGTGCAGAAAATACGGTAAGTAACTTTTTGCTTGGGTGTCTGTCACCTGCTTGTTTCTATGGTTATTGCTCTGCCTGGAATGTTCCACAGTATTAAAGTAACATTAAACAGCTCTGCCTTACCTTTTATTAAATTACTGGTGGTTTTATAGCTCAAAAAAACCTAGAAAAACAGCTATTCTGACAGTAAGTGGGGTTGCCTCTCCACAGAAAAGTTACACAATACACCTTTATGGCTGCATTTAAAGCTACGCAATATTTGAATTGCATTTATGGGGTCATTTAGAATGCAATGAAAGGAGATGTGTTGTGTAAATATTTTCAGAGCTTTTAACCAGGTTGTAATGGGTTTCCCTTCTCATATACACACACCTGAAGTTGTATTCAGAGTGATTCATGCATGATTCATACGTTGAATCATCTTTATTTTCCAGCATTCAAGACATCATCCCGATCTACCCCAGTTATCACCACCGGAACGCCCCCTGCTCTTTACTTACTTAGTTTATTGAAGATACAAATTTTAGGATTTATCATGCAGCTATCCATTGTAGGGGCAGACCGTATTCTCCACTTTGTTGTGATGACATTTACACCGATGTACTGTAAAATGGCAGGCGGGACTCAACTCCTAATACCTGATTGGGCACTGCGCTTTTCTTACCAGGCCTGCAAGTTTTGACAAAACTTTACAAAGATGATTGGATCTGTAGATTGGATCAATGTATCCTGTCTCATTGGGCGGCAGTAGCTCAGTTGGTAGAGCGTTTGTCCACTGATCCAAAGGTTGGTGGTTTGAATCCCGCTCTCGGGACATGATCGGTTGAGCCTGACCCACAGGTACAATTCCAGCTCCCACAGATGAATGCTGCCATTGTGTCCTTGGGCAAGCCACCTCTCCCCCAATGTCTGCATACGCTGGTGTGTGAATGGGTAAGTGGTTCCTTGTTGTAAAGCGTTTTGAGTGCCTTGAAGGTGGAAAAGCGCTGTATAAAAATGTGACCATAACCATTGATTTCAGAGGGTGTGATTGACAGGTAGATTAACCGATCAGTGTGCAACAAAAACATAGCTGCTGACATGTAAAAAAGGAGGAAAATATGAGGGGCCGTTCAAGACATTATTCATTCTGGTCCTCTCACATACATATATTCTCACTCTCACATACATACATTCTCCTCTCACATACATACATTCTCCTCTCACATACATACATTCTCCTCTCACATACATATATTCTCACTCGCACATACATACATTCTCCTCTCACATACATACATTCTCCTCTCACATACATACATTCTCCTCTCACATACATATATTCTCACTCGCACATACATACATTCTCCTCGCACATACATATATTCTCCTCGCACATACATATATTCTCACTTTCACATACATATATACTCACTCTCACATACATATATTCTCTCTCTCTCACATACATATATTCTCACCCTGAGAATATATGTATGTGAGAGGAGAATATATGTATGTGCGAGTGAGAATGTATGTATGTGCGAGTGAGAATATATGTATGTGCGAGTGAGAATGTATGTATGTGAAAGTGAGAATATATGTATGTGCGAGTGAGAATGTATGTATGTGCGAGTGAGAATGTATGTATGTGAGAGTGAGAATATATGTATGTGAGAGGAGAATGTATGTATGTGCGAGTGAGAATGTATGTATGTGCGAGTGAGAATGTATGTATGTGCGAGTGAGAATATATGTATGTGCGAGTGAGAATGTATGTATGTGAGAGGAGAATGTATGTATGTGAGAGGAGAATGTATGTATGTGAGAGGAGAATGTATGTATGTGAGAGTGAGAATATATGTATGTGAGAGGACCAGAATGAATAATGTCTTGAACGGCCCCTCATAGGAAAAAGCTACATAAAGGACTGAGCAACAACTTGGATTTTTACAGAATCAACAATCCAAACACCAAAATATTACTTATCTCAGGTAATAGAAGTTCTATGTTTTGTTCTGAATGTTACAAGAATGTCAGAGATGTCATCTGCATTCTGCATTTTTCTAGGTATTTGAGCTATAAAACTATAAAATGGAATACAATTAAGGTAGAGCAATTTAATGTCATACTGTGGAACATTCTAAGCAGAGCAATGACATATCCACAGAAACAAGCAGGTGTTGTACCCTCCACCAGAAAAGTTACACAGTGGACAGTTAAACTAGAAAAAAAATACATAAAGTTGTGTTAAGTTTCTACTCTACTGTATTGGTGTAACTTTTTGAAAATTTGCTTAAAAGCAGCTTTAGTTACACGCACATTTATCATCATTTGTTCTTCTAACGCAATAAAAAGGCCACCTCATTTTTTGTTGCCACCCTTAATGAACCACCTCAGAATGAACCATAGTTAAGAGAGTAGGTCTAATCAATCACTATTTCTGCAAGTATGTAAATCAGCTCACTAACTGCAATAATTTTACTAATGGGGCATCATCAATTTCTGGTTATCCATAGTAACAGCTGTGATTTGATGGTGTTACTCTGTTTTGTTATCATGCACCTGCCACTTCTGTTATTGTGCTGGAACAAGGCCAAGTTGAATGAATCATAGCCTTGAAAAAAAAACAGCTTCAATTCTACCTGATGTACAAAATAAAAAAATAAAATAAAAAACTGTCTCCATTCTTTTCTTATCAGCTGGCAGCAGTTATTTTGGAGCCAGAGGGTTACCAGTCTGGGGCATTCTGTTGTGTCTCGATATGGTAACATGTATAAATTGTCCTTTTCCACCTAAGGCAGCCAAGGCACTCGAAACGCTTTACGTCAAGGAACCTCACACACATTCATACACCAGTGTACGCAGACATTGGGGGCAAGTGGTGTTAAGTGTTTTGCCCAAGGACACAACGACAGCATTCATCTACAGCTCTGGAAAAAAATAAGAGACCACTGCAAAATTATCACCTTTTCTGATTTTACTACTTGTAGGTATGTGTTTGGGCAAAAATATTTTTTGTTTGAGTCTATAAACTGACAACATTTCCCCCAAATTCCAAATAAAAAAAATATTATCGTTTAGAGCATTTATTTGCAGAAAATGACAAATGGTCAAAATAACATAAGATACATGTTTTCAGATCTCACGCAAAGAAACAAGATCGAATTAATTTTAAAACAACATAATACCAATGTTTACACTTAAGAAGAGTTCAGAAATCAATATTTGGTGCAATAACCCTTATTTTTAATCAAAACTTTCATGCGTCTTGGCATGCTCTCCACAAGTCTTTCACATTGTTCTTGGGTGACTTTATTCCACTCCTGGTGCAAGAACTGAAGTAGCTCAGCTTTGTGTTTGTGTTGGAATTCAACAGACGCTGGAATGGAATGGCTGTAATACATGTAGAGATGCTGATTTCAGAAATAAAATGCAGTGGTCTCTTACTTTTTTCCAGAGCTGTATAGGAGCTGGAATCACACCACCACTACCTGTGCATCTGTGTATCTGACTGCTCTACCAAGGATGTTTCTGCCAACCTTTGGATCAGAGTTTGATCTACTGATGTGATGTGACAGGGAGGGCATCTGATATTTACAGCAAGTGAAAACACAATTACTGTAAGGAGTAACATGCCTCTTATTATAAAAACAACATCATGGTTAAGGTTTACTTTATTGTTGCCATAGGAAAATGTGTCCTCTGCAGCTGAAGCAGTGGGTGCCACATAAGAACTCAACAGGACCCATCTCCACATCTTGAACTATACTTGATCAGGACTACCTTAGCCGGAGGATTTAACCTATTGTGCATGTCTTTGAGTTCAGAGTGGAAACCGGAGTGCCCAAAGGAGAAACATGCAAACAGAAAGATATGGACTGGCCTGGGAGTCAAACTCTTTACCGCCTTGTTGTGAGAGTACATTCGACTGTATCACCACCAAAACAACATTTAAGCATAAATGTGTACTCTTAATAGAACTGGAAGGTATAATAACCAGATTGATCCGCAAAGCTGGTCACATGATCGGCTGTGAGCTGGATACATTTGTGACAGTGAGGGACAGGAGGACACTGGACAAACTGCTCTCCATCATGGACACTCCTGCTCACCCACTGCACCAGACCATAGAGGGACAGAGGAGCTCATTCTCCAACAGGCTCCTACAGCTCCGCTCAAACAGTGAGAGGTACAGGACTACATTCATACAACTGTACAACAACTCACCTTTATATAATAGATAATACTCCCTACAGCTATATATAACTGGGACTGGACATCTTATTTGATACTGTGTTTTATATTTTATTACTTATTTTTCTATTTTATTCTGATTTGTACATATACATTTATTAATGTGCATATACATGTACAGTACATTTAAATTGACATATACATTTATTATCATTTTTATAATTGTCTCATTTGACATTGCTCTTTGGTTGCTATTCCATCTATTACCCTCTGTTATATTATATTTGATGTGTGAGCTACTGTACCAAACATTTTCCCTTGTGAATCAATAAAGTTTGTCTTAGTCTAAGTAAATTGAATAGTATATGCCACTCAGTTGATACCTTTATTATTAATTATCTTTGCACCATTTGTTGATATGGACATGTTGAGGATAAAAATCAGATGATTAAAAACATTTTTGGAACAAAACTATATTAAAGCCTCCGTAATATAGACTCTCTACCTCTCTTTAAATCCAGATTCAAAACCCACCTGTTCATAGCCAATCACTCCACTCTGATTTTTATGTTTTATTGTATTGTTTGTGCTTTTTATACATTTTTACTCTTGTGCAGTGCCCTTGGGTGTTCTGAAAGGCGCTTTTAAATAAAATGCATTATTATTTATTTATTTTTTATTATTAAAGCCACGCAGCCATGTCACTTTTTAGCCACTAAAATAAAAGGAATGGTTTTCATTTAGGTTGTGTTTATATATAGTACTGAAAAACATAAAAATATACATCCTTACTCTGAATGGGCCTTCATCTCCACAAACCTCTTATTTGGCCTGTTGGAGGACCTTCTCCTTGTTTCCATAGAAATGTTGTTTTTTGGCTATTATCCTCAACAATATGGCATGAAATGTATATCCATGGAGAATATTCCGATGTATAGTTTTAATATTTTATTTTCCATGGATCATGCAGGTCTCATGCCACCTCCACAAAATTACAGTGTGCGTTTAAGTTTAAACTTCAACAGAAAGAAAAGGGCAGCCTATGGAGTTTGTTGTGGTGTTTTGCCCAGAATACTTTACAAACAATTTCAGTCATTTACAGAGAATGGTGCAGTGAGCGGCTGAAATCTCTTGTTGATTCCACACTGGTTTGAGATGATGGAAAGACAACAGCGACTCACAGAACAGCGCATCTCAAACTGTGCCTGCAGAAGAGCGCTTCAAACTCTCAACACGACGCTCATACTGTCAGTTAAGAAGAAAAGAGGGGCTCGGCAAAATTGGGGAGTACAAAACTGTTTCATGTGGTTCTCTTTTGTAAAATGTGTATGTGTTACAATTTGTGCTCAAATTTGTTTCAAAGGCACTGTAGTGATTTTTACTAAAAATGTGAAAAACAGAACTAGTTCATTTTGTTTGCAGTGGTCCTGTTTTACATATTTCTCACTTACCTTATGCATTCTCAGCATCCTAATTACTCACTGCAATGAGTTTTTAAGCACGCTTAACAACAACAAGAGGACAGAGTGACTTTTGCCGTCATGGCAAAGCAACTAGCATTCCAACACACATTTCCTCATCTGGCACATAATAAGATGCTGACGGCATGCAGCAGATATATTTTGACTTCAAGAGCTGCTTATACAATATATTTGTTCATTATAAGGCCCATATTACCCTATTTTCTGTTCTGTTATGTTTCCTCATCAAAAACATGCCGTGAGTCATGTTTTATTTAATTCAAAGATTTAACATACAATCCCTGCATATTAGTATATGCCTTTAGTTCTTCTCTCAAACAGAAAACAGTCTGCTCCACCTTGTGATGTCATTTGGTAATACAGGAAGTGCTCTACTGTGTTTTTAAAGATCCCATGACATGGTACTTCTTGATGCTTTTATATGGCTCCTTAATGGTTCCCTAATACTGTAAATTAATCCTTCTTCAAAATCAACACTTAGTGCATGAGAAAGACACATGTACAGAGTCAGAGTCAAAAAATAACTCTCTGAACACCTCATTCTGGGCCTTGTTGCTTGAATGCAAATGAGAAGGACACAGATTGGTTAGAGGAGTGGGTGGGGGGGGGGGTGGGGGGGGGCAAATGCGCCGCTGGTTCCTTGTGTTAGCGGTGCGCTGTGCCTGGCCCCACTTCAGCGTGTGTAAACGTGAAGGAGGAAAGGAGAGCCTTTTCAATGAAAAAAAACACATTTTCACAGAAAATAAAATTAAACCACTGCTGTTTCAGAGGTCCAGAGGGTCGGGTAAAGGACTTCTGAGCCTAGAAACACTCGCATGTGCCTCCAGGCAAATAAAAAAACGCATTTCGCATTGCGTAGCTCCTCCGCAGTCCAAATTCTCTGGGCGTGATTTCCAGAGACAGGGGGTGGACATCCAGACGGTGGTGGAACTGAATTTGCATTTCTTTTTTCGATCTGACGTCAATAAGGTGCCTTGTCCAGAATCGCCCATTTGAGCTGTGTTTTTTTCAAATGCAGAAAAGGATCGCAAATGCTCAGTTTAGACATTTCGCAACTTTTAGCCATTGGGGGGCCCTAAACAGGGTAGGGGAGCTCACATGAACGTTCAAAAACCTCAGAAAGTGAAAATTTCATGCCATGGGACCTTTAAACTTTGTAGACACTCATTAGAATCAATCCTGGAATTGTCAATCTCAACTGAACAAACGGTAACGGTAGCTGTTAGCTGAAAACTAACGCTTCATGACATCACGAGGTGAAACAGCATTTTGAGTTTTGGAGACTAATAATAAAGAATTACTCAAACAAGTGTGAAACAAAACACAAATAAAGCTGTGTTTTTAAAGAGGTGTCAACATTATAACATGGCTTAAAGCTCCCAAGAGTCAAGTTTGTGTAATACAGGGCCTTTATTACTCATACCTCTGCTCGTGCAATGGTCCATCAGTTAACATCTCCACAATCTCAAAGTGGGTGCAATGCAGCACTAGCAGGTGTATACATATTTATGTGGCGCTCCCTTATCAGTTTCCAGCAGTTTGGCTTCAGGCAGAATTGTTGGGTGCAAAGTGGTGTTCATATCAGATGGATACAGAGGTGTAAAGTAAACCTAAATGACAGGTGTATCTGCAACAGTCAGACATTGTGAAAATAGAAAAGACCAGCAGATCAAATGAACACTTAAAGCTGCACTGTGTGACTTTTCTGGAAAAGGATAAGTCACATGCTTCTCTCAATGGAGATATTATTTTTAATCATATTGCATGTTTTGCAGTGTGTCATACATTATGTCAAATTGACTATTGTGAGCTGTTAGAATGTTGTTACCTCATCAGCATGAGTTGTGTTTTTTTCATTCACATGTTTGATCTTTTATTATTAGTCTGTCTACATCACCAAAACTCCAAAAAGTTCTGTCCCACATTGTGATGTCATTAACTGGTAGTTTTGAAGTTGAACATCTCCCCTTTTTCCCATTTTTTTAGATTATAAAATTATGATAGTGAAGGTGTATGGAGTTTAAAACACAATGGCGCACTTTCTGTATCGCCACATGACATCTCCGTTTGAGAGAAGAACAATTTCCCTTGTGGATCAAGAGTCGAAGTCAAGAGTCGAAGTCAAAGTCTTAAAGGGATATGCCACCCCCAGGTCAAATTTGGGCATCTCCCCACAGTCCAGAGACTAAAATAAGTGGTGGAAAGCGTTTTCCTGCTCACCCAGCCATTGTCCGAGTCTCTCGCCACTGACCGCCGCGGTATCTGCAGCTCCTCCGCCTTAGACTGGAGTCTAACGTCGCCAGAGAAAGATTTCGGCCAAAAGGAATTAATTTGCTCGATGCGTTTCCCAATTATTTTATGTGTAGTGCGCATTCATATCGAGTGCAAATAAATGTGCAAATCAACACGGAGAGCTTGCCTTGGTCATTTTGGGTGGGAACTATTTTCCAGTGCAGAAGAATACAGTCGAATCACGCACCACGTTGTGCAACAGGGGAACTCCCTTCCTGGTGCGTAACTGGGATTCCCCTGGCAGCGTGCTGCGTGATTCGACTTTATTCTTCCGCACTGGAAAATAGTTCCCACCCAAAATGACCAAGTCAAGCTCTCCGTGTTGATTTGCACATTTATTTGCACTCGATATGAATGCGCACTACACATAAAGTAATTGGGAAACGCATCGAGCAAATTAATTCCTTTTGGCCGAAATCTTTCTCTGGCGACGTTAGACTCCAGTCTAAGGCGGAGTAGCTGCAGATACCGCGGCGGTCAGTGCTGACAGACTCGGACAATGGCTGGGTGAGCAGGAAAACGCTTTCCACCACTTATTTTAGTCTCTGGACTGTGGGGAGATGCCCAAATTTGACCTGGGGGTGGCATATCCCTTTAAGTGTAAAAAAACACAAATGTGTGAATAAAACAACACAAAAAGTCAGATTATGTTTTTGATGAGGAAACATAACAGGTTCAGAAAATAGCACAATATTGGCGTTTAAACCTATCAGAGACAAGCACAAAAAAAAAGAAAGAAATTGCTATTATGTTAAACATTCTAGGCAAAGCAATACCATTTCCATGGAGACAAGGAGGTACATGAAACCACCACCAGACAGGTTCCTTAATGCACCTTTAAACTGACATGTAATTTAAGCAAAATGGCATTGAACTTGTTTGTTATGGTTAATGAGCAGTGCAGTATGTACATGTAGGACTGAAAGCTATTAAATTTTAATTAATTTATTCAGTTCATAATTTTGCCCCCCCTTTCATTCACGTTCTGTTTTTTTTTTTCAGATAAGCTTGACTAGGGCCTGTTTGAGTCCCGTTCAGTCCTTTCAAAATCCTGGGTGAATACAATATTTTAATTAGTTCTTTAGTTGGAAACAAAATTTCTCAATTAAAATTCAATTCCACATTTCACTTCTCCCCTGTGTTTTCTATTCCAGTTTCAACTTAAAATTCATCAACTGACGAGTAAAAGATTTTCAAAATGAAAAGAAAGAACAATGAGTAATGCTGCATTCATGTGATCTCGGAAAACCCAGAAGATCCAATTTTGGACTTGGAAAAAGTGCTTGAATATTCTGCCTCGAAAAACTCATGAGGAAATGTTGGGCTCCATGTTTCCGAGTTGGCATGACATGACTCCGTTTGGTACTGGAGGGCAGCACGGATACACACTGAGAAGGATTTTGTTTTGTATAACACAGATGGTTCTACTCTGCAAATGAAATATATTTAAGCCAAAATCAATTTTATCATTTAAAAAAAAAAGTGCTGTATCTGATTTTTACTGTCTTAAAATATGAAAAAAGGATTATTTTTTCATTGTTTGCTATGGCCTGAATGTGTTGCTTACTTCCCTGATGCATTTCTAGCATCTTATTTTTTCCATCACGTTTAAGCCAACAAACATTGGCACCCTTCCTGTTTTGGGGAGAAAATGTTTAAATGCAGACATCCTAAGAGCTAATAGCATTTGAGAAAAAAAATCTAATATACAGACCTTTTAATGATCATTATCAACAATACAACAAATCCCTCACATAGTACTCCTTTCTTAAAAATACAGGTTTTTAAATATAAATGTCTGATAGTGATCTTTCTGACATTGTGATTAGATTGTTTTAATAATAGGATTCTGTTCTGATTTCACATTTTAAATGAGTCTAGAAGAATTGACAAAGATACTAATATATGAACTGACAAATACAAAAATCACATTTCAGCAGGTTTGTACAGGTCTAAACTACAGGGTTAACAGTGTTTATGCAGAATCAGATAATATTTTGTTGTTTGATACTTAAATTGCAGCCTTTGTTTTCATTTTCACAATTAAAAAAAAAAAAAAAAAAAATCAGATTAAGGTCACATAGACGCAGTATTAAGAAACTGTGAACCTGGGACACAGCCGTCATTTGGGCTGGTTTAAAAGCCTCACAGCTGGTGGGGAAACTGGTTGGAAAATAATGTCCAAAGGTGACTGTGTTCAGAAATAAAAATACATATTGTACTAAGATGTTTAAAAACAAGTGTGGACAAAGAAGCCATGAGAAATGGTCATGTTTGTTATGCAGAGCATTTAAATCTCAGGAGTGACGATGTTTTCTAAATCTTACACACACACACACTCAGAGGTTTACAAATTGCACCTTCACTTACTGCACATTTCAACTTTACTTACCCCAGCTACCAAGAAGAGTCTACCTCGAACTTTCCTTCTTGTTGGAAGTGTATATGTTTTCCTGTATGTCATATGTCTATTTATTGTTGTCTGTATAGACTTCATGTCCATGAGTGTTTTTAGTTTAAATTGCACATTTGGTATCTGGTAAAACGCAATTTCAGTCCTCTGCGTAATTGTCTGTTACATAGTGAATTGACAATAACATTGTTACGGGGGCTAGTCAGACCCAAAAGCAGAACACACCAAGAAAGGTTTAAACGATTTATTTTCAAAGAGAATAATCTGGTAGGTATCAGGCCGGGGAGCCAGGAGGTGTGGAGTGGTAATGTGGTTCCCAGATGAGGAGCAGAATGGTAGAGGTCCGGGGTAAACTGGAAACAGGGAAAAATTCAATGAAGTTCACAAAAAAAATCCACAGAACAAGCAGAGATTATCAAGAAGGTTGAAAGCCAGGAGACAAGTTACCCTGTGTGTAAAACTGACAAACTGGCAGGGAGTGTTGGATGAACCGGTTCTTATAGCAGGACTTGATTGTAGATGGATCACAGGTGAGTGAGTAGTTGACTGCAGGTGTGGAGTACATGACTCCTCTCAGGTGAGTAGACAAACACAGGAGGGAGGGGGAGAACCCAGGAGGATCATGGCAAAAGTACACTTTAGCTGTTTTCCAATCCAGCGACGGCACGCTTGTGAGCGTCCTTGGAAGGGGATGTGCGTCATATCCGGCGCAACATGCGCCGTTCCATTTGTTTTTTGTCCCCTGCACCGTTAAGATGAGCTCTGAACGGCGCCGTCGTTTCCATGGAAATCGGGGCGTGGACCAAGCGTGTGAAAATGCACGCTTCGCACACTTAAAAGCCCTAGCATGCACAGCGCGGGAGGATATATGACTACAAAGACCGACTCGCCAGCAACATCCACATGTGACAGTTGCGATGTCACTATAAAATATACGTACTGGTTCACCTCACCTACAACTATGCTACATGAAAGTCTTCACAAACTGCGCTAAACATGTGTGACGGTAGCAGTAACGGTATAGATCATGGCACCTGTATTACCGTTCACATGCTTTTCCCCTTACACTTATATTTCCTTTGCTGTTGTAATGCTGGATATTCTACAGTGTAGCCATGTCCAACGTTTACTCTAAGCTGCGCACTGCTCGCACATTCTCAGCGCACAAGAAAACCTATGCAGCGCACTGTAAATCAGGGATGAAAGAGCTTTTAGCGGATCTCCGCTTTTTATTCAGCCGCAGGGTCATTTTTTTTTTTATATCTGCAAAGTGTGAGCCGCGCGGGGGGGGGGCATTTCGGATGTCGCGCACAGGGCTCCAAGGAGCGCTCAGGGAGTTAGTGTGTTTGCTCAGACACATTAAAAATTAGGGGGAACATTGGACATGTCCCAATTCCAAGTATTACTAGTCACAATAGAATAATATTTTTTTCTTTAGGGAACAAGGAGCAGACCACCCAGCTCATTGAGCTGAGGCAGGACTTGTTCCTTTTCGCAGACGGCCATGTGAGAAACGTAGTGCACTAAGGACAGAGCGAGTGTGCGCCGTCTCGATGACAAACTGAGACCACACTCACAAGCGTGCCGTCGCTGGATTGGAAAACGGCTCTTGACTTTAGCCGTGTCTCAATTCTCAGAGTGCACAGTTCGGAGTGTGGTTTTAAGGGCATGTACGTCACTGTTCTAGCCATTTCTTTTTTGTCCCAGGCACAGTTAACACACGGTCTGAAGATTGTAGTCGTTTCCATGGAAATCGGGGCGTGGACCAACTGCGTGAAAAAGCACACTTCGTGCACTCATATATCCCAGCATGCACCGCGCGCTACTTCTTCTTCGGGAGAAAAAGGAGTCGACGGCTGCTTCCCGTACTTGCGAGACCTGTCGCATTTCGCTGACGCCCATGCGGTCCGCGGAGTGCACTCAGGGCTGAGCAAGTATGCACAGTCTTGACTGCAGTCTGAGCCCCCTTAAAACCACGCTCCGAACTGTGCACTCTGAGAATTGAGACATGGCTTTTGACTTTGACTAAAGCAACCACATCAAAGTATTGTCCCTTAGAATTATAGGGTTATCTATCTACCAGTGTCCTTGGTAATTTTGACATATTTAGAATTTCAGACAATGCAAACCTAAAAAAAAATGCTCATGTGTTGATATGATGTATAGAAGTGATGTGTTGATAGAGTGTATAGAAGTAACAAGAAAATATGCATTACTAAATTTTGATGAAAACGTAAAAAGATAAGACCCTATATTTCTAAGAGAACAAAGTACTGAAATGTCATCAATACAGAATCATAGTGGTGAATCTTGTGGTTTCAGTTATTTTGTATTATTTTTTGATTACAAAAAAAAAATCTAAATTTATCAATCTTTTTTCAGCCTCAAAGATTTTTTTTTTCTGATTTTTTTATTTATTTATTTTTTTCAGATATGAAAATCAGACATCTGTGACAAACCTTGAGGAAATCACAACTAAAAGTCTGTTCCAGTGAGTGTTTACTTATTAAGCAAAATGAAAAATGGGAACAAAATGGAACAGTTACAAGTTTGAAAGAAAAATATCATATTAAGTATGAAACTATGGTCATTGTTTATTGCTAATATGCCCTTGGGCAATGCTCCTCTCGAACATTGCCTGTACGAGGGATGGTTTGGTACAGTTTGAGGGGCTGTAGGTGCAGATGTAGACCATAATCTGTGGATATATTTTGATCTCAAGAGCTTCTGCATTATCTCTGTACTCAGGCAAGACACATTTGTTCAAATACATGGGTGAAAGCCTTTGAGGACTTATTGTTGTGTGGAATAAAGAGCATAAACAAGAACATGCATTCATTTTGTATTGTGACTTTACAATGGGCATCTCCAACAAGTCGCATTAGAGTGTTAAGATTAAGGTACACTTTATTTGTCCTCTGCATTTGACCCATAGAGAAACATGCAATATTATTGAATAAACAAGCCACAGCTGGGGCTAACAACTTTTTCTGACATGCTAACACAAGTAATGAAGGCAATTTGGCAGCAGATTTACTCAGATTTTGATTTATGACACAGGAGACCTCTGAACTTTTACCTGTAATGTAACAATCCTGGGAAATTCAAACTCAAATGTTTTTATGGGGCTTAGAGGCAGTGAACTTATACTAAAAAGGATTCATCAAACGTGTGAATGAAGCAAAATACACCAGGTATGTTTTTCAAGAAACCTATAACATTATAAGCATATTTAAAAGCTCAAAAAATCAAATTTTGCATAACATTCTTCAATATGTAGCATATAGCCAGACAAATTTCACTCGATACAAAAGAACCACAATGAAGAATTATTAGTAGGAAAATGAACTGTGTTTTTTCACATCCTGATTCAGTTCCTATATTATAGTTTGCATCATTATCTTCCAGCACGCTTATTCACTCACATCAAAGCGCCACGGCAAAGCGCTAGGCATCCATTAGAGGAAACAAGTTTGAGGAAATTGACGATAATGCATTCATTATTTAACGCCAATCTGATTAGTTGCACTATGAAATATGACAGAGCAAACTAATTACAACGCAGATGTTTTTTTTTTCTTTCTTTCTTTTTTTTCAAAGCACAAAATAGCCTGTTTTTCTATGCAGGTTTGAAAATGTATTTGGATTTGCAACTCTGTGCTCGCCCAGGAAAATTCATTACCCGGACAGAGATACAATAGCGGTATTGTGTCGGTCAACAAAAGTTTAAAATTGAAAGAGGGTGCAAGTAAATAGGGAAGGAGACATGAAAGACTCAAAATCAAAAGCTGATGTCTCATGGGTTAGCAGACACAGACACCACAGGTACAGTATGGGCACATGACATTTAGATGGTATTTTCACATCGAAATAGTGTACTCGTTGAAGTTTACAAGCTCTAAAATATGACCGTAATCACGTTTTGTAGATGATTGACTTGGGTGGGAGTAGTTAATACAAAATGAACAACAGGCACCCTTATAGTGGGTTTGTGTTCACCCACTGTGCAAATACTGTGTGCACTGGCACACTTTAGCTACATTGTCTTCTCCAATCTGTTACAAATGGAAGAGCGCCAAATGTTAACTGAAAAAATTGGCATTTGACTGGTTTGCGGAGATAACCCTAAAAAAATCTACAACAGTACAAAACATGTAATAATTTTTACACGAATAGTCCGGATTCAGTTCTAAATGAGTTTCAGTGATGTGACTTTTTGAGGACTTTTGCCCATTTGAAAATAATTGTTAAAAGTCCCATGGCATGAAATTTTCACTTTCTGAGGTTTTTGAACGTTAATGTGAGCTCCCCTACCCTGTTTAGCCCCCCCCCCCCATGGTTAAAAGTTGCGAAATGTCTAAACTGAGCATTTGCGATCCTTTTCTGCGATCCTTTTGAACAAGGCACCTTATTGACGTCAGCTCGAAAAAAGAAATGCAAATGCAGTTCCACCCCTGTCTGTCTGTACTCAGCGTCTCTGTAAATCACGCCCAGAGAGTTTGGACTGCGGTGGAGCTACGCAATGCGAAATACATTTTTTTATTTGCCTGGAGGAACTTGCGAGTGTTTCTAGGCTCGGAAGTCCTTTATCTGAGCCTGTGGATATCTGAAACAGCAGTGGTTTAATTTTATTTTCTGTGGAAATGTGTTTATTTTTCAATGGAAGGCTTCTCATCTCTCCCCCCGTGCAAAAAAATGGAAGTGGGTCACAGAGCGGAGCGGAGAGCTTGGCCACGTCCCCACCCCCTACTATAGGCCAGCTCTGTCCTCCTCATTTGCATTCAAGCAACAACGCCCATAATGGAGTGTTCCAGAGTGACATTTATGACTCTTTCTCATCTTATCTCTCTTTCTCATGCACTGAGTGTTGATTTTGAAGAAGGATTCATTTACAGTATTAGGGAACCATTAAGGAGCCATATAAAAGCATCAAGAAGTACCATGTCATGGGACCTTTAAAGCTACTACATTACGTGAAATTGATTTACTCTTGTGAGCTTTTAATCATGGTGGAATCTTGTTACCTCACCAAACCTGGACTTGTGTTTTGTTTCATTCACACATGTTTGAGTAATCCTTTATTATTAGTCTGTTTACATCTCCAAAGTTCACAATGCTCTGTTCCACCTTGTGACATCATCAAGTGGTAGTTTTCAAGGTAACAGCTGGTCTTACCTTTACTTTAGTAGAGATTGTTGATTCTAGGGCTGAAATTATCCAAATTATTCCAATGAAGGTGTATGGAGTTTAAAACACAGTGTAGCACTACCTGTATTACCACATGACATCACAAAGTGGAACAGAGAATTTTCTATTTTAGAAAAAAGCACAGCCTCAATATGCAGGGTTTGTGTGTTAAACATTTAAATGAAACAAAGCAAAATTCCAGGTAGGTTTTTGATGAGGAAACAACATTATAACTTAGATTTAAAAAATGTGTAATATGAGCTTTTTTGTTTCAATAGAATGGGTCGTTTTCGTTGCAGTAATGGCAACACTAGAGGGCGCATATACAAAAAAAAACCCATCATTAACAAATATTATTATGCTATTATTTGTGAGGAACTTACTGTCACATCAGCACAAATTGAGGCCCTTGAGTTGGGAATTGATTAAATTTTCTTTGTTAGGTAAAACTGAAAAACTGAAATGGCAAACGTTAGTCTTGTAACATGGGTTGCATTTTGAAGAAATAAAACTCACATCCAGTGCTTGCCAGTTATATATTAGCAGGGAATAACTCTATAGTTTATTATTGCGTAACATTATATTAGATTAAGTGGTGGAGTGGAGTAGACCCTGTTGCATGAGCAGTATTGACTAAAATATATGAAAATAGCTAACATGTAATTAAAATGTTGTAAAAATTAAAATGTTGTTCAAAATAACTAAAACCAAATAAACTAGAGATATAATGTCTTTGTTTTGTATTTCAAAAAGTAAACAATCTAAAGTATACAGTTCTGCAAAAAAATAAGAGACCACTACATTTTTTTTCTATAGGCTATGTAAACTCCAAAGATGATGCGAGACAAAGTGGCAAAGGCCCAAACACTTAAATGGAGCAACACTATGGCATTTTTACGAACAAAATTTTACGAAAATGAAGACCGAATAAATCTACCAAAAGAACAAACTGCTTTTGGAATAACATGCCTGAAAACTCATTCGGTGGGCCAAATTGGGTTAGTGAAGTTTTGGGTGGTATCTAATGAATTTCACGTATTCTCCTCTTTCACTAGAGATAGCAAATCTTCTGGCTCTAACCATTCAAACCAGTCATTGGTACCTGCGTGAAGTTGGCCCCCAACTTCACCCCCCATTAAAAAGGTTTGTTTGTGCTGCTTTAGTTTTTTTTATAAGTCAAATTGGGGTCAGCCAGCCCCCCAGGAAGCTTAAAAATGCTCTAAAATTGCCCAAAATGGTGTCAATTGTTTGTGCTTCGTTTGTGCTGTTTTGTGCTGCAAAAAGTTTTGTTTGTGCTGCTTTAGTTTTTGAGATATTAAAGATTCTTTTATAGGTCAAATTGGGGTCAGCCAGCCCCCCCTCAAAAACTAAAGCAGTACAAACGAAACTTTTTGCAGCACAAAACAACACAAACAAAGCACAAACAATTGACACCATTTTGGGCCATTTTAGAGCATTTTTAAGCTTCCTGGGGGGCTGGCTGACCCCAATTTGACCTATAAAAGAATCGTTAATATCTCAAAAACTAAAGCAGCACAAATGAAACTTTTTGCAGCACAAAACAGCACAAACGAAGCACAAACGATTGACATAGTTTCTGTGTAGGTGTGCGTTTGATGGGGGGCCAGCTTCACGCAGGTGTCATTGCTAGTCTCTCTTAAGTTGTCTAGCATTGACTTTTTGTTGCGAATGTCTGAATTGCAACAACAAACACCTTCTGTTTTCTCAGTTGGCATTAAAACGTCCAAACAGAAGCCACAGATATGAGTGTTGTAGCAATAATAGCCAAATCTCTCGCTTCTGGCTCTACTCTATTAGCCTGGGTATTTGATGATCTAAATACATCCAGAAAATGAATAGAATAGTCCTGTCCATCAAAAGGATCTACATCATTGTTAAAAACAGTAAATGTTTCTCCGGTTTGTTGCTGTGATGTTGTATCCATATTTTCTGGGAAAACATCCAGAGAAGTATTTGAATTTGGAAGTGGATTACTTGATAAGAACACGCTCTCTTCTGGCTCTACTCTGTTAATCTGGGTATTTGATGATCTAAATACATCCAGAAAATTAATAGAATAGTCTTGTCTGTCAAAAGGACCCACATCATCATCAGAAACACGGGTTGCTTCTCCTGTTCGTTGCTGTGATGTTGTATCCATATTTTCTGGGAAAACATCCAGAGAAGTATTTGAATTTGGGACTGGATTACTTGCTAGGGACACATTCTCTTCTAGCTCTACTCTGTTAATCTGGGTATTTGATGTTCTAAACACATATAGAAAAGTCCTGTCTGTCAAAAGGATCCAGGTCATTGTTAGAAACAGTAGACGCTTCTCTGTTTGTAGTATCCATATTTTCTGGGATATCATCTGGAATAGTATTCAGAGTTATCCGTCTTGCCAAGGACACCAAAGAGCCTACTGTAAATCTAAGATAAAATAAGATAAGATAAGACTTTATTGATCTCACACAGGAGAAATTCACTTGCCACATTAGCTCCAAGCAGTTTAGTCCAAAAGAAAGTTAGAACAAAAAAAAGTGCATGCAGACAAGATAAGTAATCATAATAATAAAATCTAACGCAGAAGCAGACCACAGTCAGCCTTAAAAATCCTCAAATGGAAGACTTAACCACTATTGAAAAAATCACCAAAATGTAAATTCCAATATCAATCCAACTGTCCAATCCACAGGAGGTGATGCAGGTCTATCTTCTTGTTGAGTTTTTTTGGACAAATGGTGAGATAACTAAATTGTGTTCACCATTTTCATTTCCGTGTTCAGCATTTTCAGTAACCACATCATCAACAAACACTTGATCTCTCTATGTCTTGTGAGGTCGGGTGAGCATGTTCTGCAGAAATTAATTCTAACCTGTCTTATTTTTGGGACATTCATCGATTTCTTTACTTACTATAAATCTCAGGTCTTCTCGGTCCAACTACTCCAGCCATTGATCACCAGTCTCGGCAAAGTTGTTGGACATGGATTGATCTTTGATGCTTTCTGCATTATTGTCGAGAAACCGAAGAAATTCTGGTTCAAGCCACTCTAGCCACTCTGATCCCCAGTCATTCCTGAGTTATTGCTGGTGTTTTTGTCGGCCCCAGTGTCTTCAGATCTGTTGCATGCATTAGGATGAGAATTGCACTTACAACCTCCTTCGATTTCCTCATTGGACGTCAAAATGTCCGGACAGAAATCACAGATATGCATGTCATTAATGCACACTGTAGGCAATTTGATTCTACTGGTTTCCATAGAGAATTTATGTACATTTTTCACCACTGGGAGAACTTGAGACATTTCTGGTGTGGATGTTTCAATGTTTTCTGCAAAATCGCCCACATGTGAATTCTGTTCACTCTCTCCAATTTCCGTTACAGATGCCATGGTACTGAAACGGGCGAGATTTGTGGTTCCTGCACAAACCCGCCAACCCCTGGGTTCGAACGCCGCTCTTGACAGGTGGACCGCGTGTGATCCCAGCTCCCACAGATGATGTCCTTGGGCAAGACACTTAACCCCCACCTCGCCCCCAGTGTCTGCGGACACTGGTAGCCCCCATGGCAGAAGATACATCAAGGCCCGTTGTGACGTGAGCCACCTGCGGGAGGATTCTCCAGCTGAGGTCCTGACCAAGCCGAAGCAAGAAGATCATGGTGATGGTCCCCGGGCGCAGTAATGTGCATCCCACTGCTCCTAATAACAGGATGGGTTAAATGCAGAGGACACATTTCTCCCAAGGGAGACAATAAAGGCTAATCTTAATCTTATCTTATTTTGTATTAATATCCATTTTGATAACACTTGATTTCTGTCATAAATAATGAGCAAATCAGACTGGCACACAAGTATTTATGCACTAATAATAATCATACAAGTTTTTTCAAGCTGAATTTCACATAAACAGATTGGATTATTTGCTTTTTGTCTGAGATGAGGAAATGATCGCTCTTAACAGCTGGAGCTAAGGTAAGAGGCTAACGTTAGCACCCTTATACTATATATATAATGGTTTGGTTAATTAGTATTAGTGTAATTAAAGACTATTTTATTCATAATTAGGATCAACAGTGCGATAAACCAGCACATCTGCTTTCATTCATTCGTGCTGTGTCCAGTTAAACACCTGTCGCTGTGTGGCCTATATTGCCCGGTCTAGTGACCACCAGTGCGCATTACTTTTCAAGGTGCATTGTGGGAAATTTTTAGTGCACTACTTTTTCACCAACTGGACATTCAGACACCCCAAAAAATGGCGTGACCCCTAAATAGTGCCCTACGTAGGGAATAGTGTGGACATTTGGACACAGCCACTATCTATATTCACTATAGCCCATGTGCGCCCTCTAGAGGAATGATTGATATTGACGCACTTCATGTTTATTGAATTTTTAGTAGATAACTCTCCAAATGTTACATGGATATTTAGTTTCACAATAGTCGCTTTGTTAAGGAGTTATGGAGTTCAAAACTTGGGATGGGATGGGATGAGACAGAATTTTCCACAAGATGAGAAACGAAATATGGTCCACAAGGTTGAGATGAGAGGAGCTTTTGAATCAATTTACAATAATCAGATCACTTCACAATTTTGGTCTTGTGATTTTGAATGGGTTTAATTTTTTATATATTGTGGTTTGAATGGGTTTTATGTGTTGACAGTGTTATAAAAGTCATCATCATCATTGCCACTATCATCATCATCATATGCTTTTGATGATTAAACAGCCTTCATGCTTTAAACACCAATTCCCCACAAGCATCATTATTGATTATAACAATATATTCAATATAGGCCTCCAATATGTTATTAAACCTCATTTTTATCATTAAAATGATTAGACAAAACTGTATCTGATCCTCTGTTCTGGCGCTCCAGCTCCTCCCCAGAGGACGAGGAGCCCCCCTCTCCGTCTTTACATTTGACACAGGCAAATGTGGCAATGGCAAATCAAATGTGGCAAATGGCAAATCAAATCTCGCGATGTAGATTTGTGCACACAGTCTCATGGCAAATTGTTCTTGTGAGATCTTGTGGCCATATTTACATTTAAAATTAAATGGTCTACATACACTTTTTTGATTCGGGGTACATGTAAGTATGAAATGTTCCTCTTCTCATGACCCAGATATGCGTTAGATTTGCAACAATGATCATAAGAGTTTATATTTTTGTTAAATGATATACAACTGACATTTATGTAATCATTTACATAAGTCTCAGGGCATGGTCTTAACGAGCTCTTAATGAAGCAGACATTTTGAAAGTATAAAGTTTCCTGTAGCCAGACCTGAAGAAGCAGCTTGGATGACCTGCGAAAGGTATTTGACCAAATAAACTTTTGTCCAGTTTTGTCAAGTTGTCCAGTTTGCCAAAGTTCTGTATAACGTTTGCAAACATCATCAGAGGTTTTTGATGCCCTGGACATAATATGTGAATTAAACTTCCATCTGTAACTTAACTCCCCCTGCAGAGGTTTAATGGGATGGAACCATTTCTGTCAAGGGTTGATAGGCAGCCCTCCCACTGCAGTGTGCCCCTTCAGTGTGGTTGCATGGGTTTGCGAGAGCCCCTTATTGTTTCCATTTTAATTATTATTATTTATTTTGGGGGCATTTTTGTTTGTACAACATGCATCATTGAAATAGCAAATATATAGTCATTGTGAATATTGGTTTATCAATAAAATGGCTTGGCAGAAGTCTTGTATGTGGTCCTAATACTATATTACCTCCGTGTGAACTGAACAAAAGTTTTTTGATTGAAAAAAACAACAACAGAATTTAATTTTTCTTTTGCTATCCATACTATATTGCACTATTAACTGCTGCTACTGAAAGGTGTGCTATGTAACTTTTCTGAAGGGTATCTGCCACCTGCTTTATGTTATTGCTTTGCTTGGAATGCGTCAAAAAAATTAAAAATACAAACTGTTGAAAAACAATCATTCTCAGTGTGAGTGTGTCCGCCTCTGACAAATCTGACCCCCCAGAAAAATGACATAGTGTAACTTTAATAGTTCAGACATAGTTTTCTTGTTTTTTCTCCTCAAAATGAGCCCCATTTTGAGTCTGAGAGTGTACAAAGAAGGGCGTCTCACAAACAATCTCCTTGAGTCGTCTGATTGGGCCCTCGAATCAATGTGTCCATGGGGAGATAATGGTGGAGGTAAACAGCACACAACATGAGCATTCACACATTTCTTCACCTGCAGTCCCATATAGAAAGCCTCTCTCTGCTATAACTGTGATTGGACCCAAGCCATGCCCTGGTTGTCCTCAATGTCTCTGTGGAAATTGAGAAAAAGACTAGGCTGTAGCACTTTTGAGTTTCTCCTGGCTCTAATTCTCCAATCCTAACTGCACAGTTTTACTCCAGTAACCTGGTGACATACAGCCCGAGCCAGAGTTCCTTTTACTGCAGGATTACACAGGTTTAGAGGCTTGGATTCTGGCTCAGTATGATGAGAAAGCATTCATGTGTAATTAATGCGTAATATGTAAGTATGGTCCAATTTTTAAAAAAAAACTGAATTCTGTCAACTGCACAAAGGTTTTAAAGGTGCATTGTGTCCATCAAATGCTTTTCTTCATGGAGAGGTTATCGCTTTGTCTGGAATGTTTCACAGTACGGTATTAAACCTTTCTATCTTCATGGAGACCAAACTAGACCAAAAACAAAAATACCTACAAAAACAGAATGTCTGTTTTTGTAGGTATTTTTGAGCAGTAAAACCTCCTGCAATTGAATGATTGTAAAGTAGAGCTGTTTAAAGTCATACAGTGGAACATTCCAGCCAAAGCAATGACGTCTATAGAAACAAGCAAGTGACAAACCCCCAACCAAAAAGTTACATAGTGCACCTTTAAGAGTGACTATACTGTGCCACTCATTTTCAGGTTTCTTCATTTCTGACAGGATTCTGTAAGTCACTGTTTTAGCGTAGTTCAATGGACTTAACCAATAATAATCAGACATGACAAAGCTACTTGGATCAATGGTGGACAATTTTTAAAAAAAGTTTTGTTTTGTTCATTTGGAGAACTGAGCCTTTGAATATATGTGACTGAGGGATTATACAGACATCTTTTTTGCATACAGCATACTATAAACTTAAAGGGATATGCCACCCCCAGGTCAAACTTGGGCATCTCCCCACAGTCCAGAGACTAAAATAAGTGATGGAAAGCGTTTTCCTGGTCACCCAGCCATTGTCCGAGTCTGTCAGCACTGACCGCCGCGGTATCTGCAGCTACTCCGCGTTAGACTGGAGTCTAACGGCACCAGAGAAAGATTTCGGCCAAAAGGAATTAATTTGCTCGATGCGTTTCCCAATTACTTTCTGTGTAGTGCGCATTCATATCGAGTGCAAATAAATGTGCAAATCAACACGGAGAGCTTGACTTGGTCATTTTGGGTGGGAACTATTTTTCAGTGCGGAAAAAGAAAGCCGAAGCACAGACCACGCTGCGTAACAGGGGAACTCCCTTCCTGGTGCGTAACAGGGAGTCCCCTGGCAGCGTGCTGTGTGCTTCGGCTTTCTTTTTCCGCACTGAAAAATAGTTCCCACCCAAAATGACCAAGTCAAGCTCTCCGTGTTGATTTGCACATTTCTTTGCACTCGATATGAATGCGCACTACACAGAAAGTAATTGGGAAACGCATCGAGCAAATTAATTCCTTTTGGCCGAAATCTTTCTCTGGCGACGTTAGACTCCAGTCTAAGGCGGAGGAGCTGCAGATACCGCGGCGGTCAGTGCTGACAGACCTGGACAATGGCTGGGTCACCAGGAAAACGCTTTCCATCACTTATTTTAGTCTCTGGACTGTGGGGAGATGCCCAAGTTTGACCTGGGGGTGGCATATCCCTTTAAACAGCTCTGTATTTTTTTCTGAAATCAGCATCTCTACATGTATTACAGCCATTCCATTCCAGCGTCTGTTGACTTGTGGAGAGCATGCCAAGACACATGAAAGCTGTGATTAAAAATAAAGGTTATTGCACCAAATATTGATTTCTGAACTCTTCTTAAGTGTAAACATTAGTATTATGTTGTTTTAAAATGAATTTGATCTTGTTTCTTTGCATTGTTTGAGGTCTGAAAACATGTATCTTTTTTGTTATTTTGACCATTTGTCATTTTCTGCAAATAAATGCTCTAAACTAAATGTTGTCAGTAGTTTATAGACTCAAACAAAAACGTTCCTTTTGCCCAAACACATACCTATAAGTAATAAAATCAGAAAAACTGATCATTTTGCAGTGGTCTCTCAGTGTTTTTTTTTTTTCCAGAGCTGTATATAAAAAGGCTTTTTCAGTGGGAGGATCATGCTTTTCACTCCCTTTCTAATCCAGTCCAATTTTATTTCTAATGCATTTTAAAAACAAGACAGTTGCATAGTACACAACAATAATTATGAAAGGCAATAAAACAGACACATATTGCAATAACATAGAGACATAAAAATACACTAGACATTAAAAAGGTCAACATTAATCACAGTGAAATGTTAAAGTAAGCAGGTTCTTTATAAGAGCTGATTTAACCGCCTCTTCTGCACCATTATTGGTCACCTCTGGGACACCATGGTAGTTTTAACAACCTTGTTTGAAAGAATTGGATTGGAATTGGAAGCTTTATTTGCCATTGTATTTCTACAACAAGATGAGATTGGAAATGGACGGGTCTCTTGACCTTAAAGCAGCCGACATGGTGTGCTAACGTCCCACCTCTCTCATCAGTGATAGCAGAACATGAACAGAATAGAAAATGCAGATACAATCACAGTAGTCACAAACACATACGTAAAACTTTGAGGTCTTTTTTGCTTGGAAATTCATTACGGGAGGGGGGCAAGATGGAAAACAGAGAAATATATTATTGACAAAGTGAGGCGGCAGACTATGTGAGAGGGCAGAGTGTTTACAGAATACAGTTCTACAATACAGAAGAGATACAGGACTACATTCATACCATACTCCATACAACTGTACAACAACTCACCCTTATGTAACAGATAATACTCCCTACAACTTATATCACAGTATATACAACTTATATACTGTGATTGGATATTTTGTTTGATATTGTATTCTATATGTTACTTATTTTTCTATTTTATTCTGATTTGTACATATACTGTACATATATTATCATTATTATGTCTCATTTGAAACCGGTCTGTTACTCTTTTTTTGCTATTCCATCTATTTTTTGTTACCCTCTGTGAGATATTATATTGTGGTGAGTGAGCTACTATATCCAAATAATTTCCCTGTGGATCAATAAACTTTGTCTAAGTTTATACAGACGCTCCTCAACTTACGAACGAGTTACGTTCCGGACACCCGTTCGTTAGTTGAATTTGTTCGTAAGTCGTTATTATAGCACTTTCTCCTGCCTTAGCCTTAAGGTAATTAAAAAGCGATATGGCCTTCTCACTGATCAGCATAAGGCTCAAAGCAACACGCCGCTGCCGCTGATTTTCGAGCCAAATACCAAGAAGTTTCTCCATCTCTTCCATGAGTTTCCCTCTCTTCTTGCTTATGATGGTGGATTGCATACCCGCTGCACTTTTCACATGCTCCATAATGCGGTCCTTTTGTTTATATATCGTACCAATTGTCGAACGGTTCACGTTGTACGCGTGTGCCACATTCACCATCTTCTCACCAGCATCAAGTTTCTTTATTATCGCCACCTTCTTTTCAAATGAGATGGCTTGCCGCTTTTTCACAGAAGCTTCACTAGAAGCTTTTCGCTTTTCACCAACCATATTGGATTACTGTACGCATGCAAGAAAAACAACAAAGTTCATAACACCGCACCGTAGTAACACCGTAGTACGCCCACTCAGTTGAAGTTCTGAACACTTCTACTGAGCGGGCGTGACGCTTAGGAGATGCTGCGCAGCGCCTGCCTGTGCGTCAGCGGCGGAAATACGCACTACGTACTGTACCCGGAAGTCGGAATAGGAGCTAAATACAAAAACTCAAACATTTAACTTTTAAAAAAAAAATTTCAACCCTGTTCGTAACTCCGAATGTTCGTAAATCGAATGTTCGTATGTCGAGGAGCGTCTGTATGGCATTTAATTAATCTCTATGGGGACAAACAGGAGACAGTACCAGCTCAGGTCACAAATCAGATCTGTGGAGAGGCAATCCCACACAGTTAGAATGCACGTTTTTCATAATCTTGTTCAAACAACTGTAATTTAATAGATGCAAGATATGTAGGCTTAATGCCATATTGTGAAACATTACAGCAATAACATCTGGAGACAAGCAGGTGACAGACACTCCATCAGGAAAGTTATGCAGTGCACCTTTAATTAAATGAGTTGAGCCATCACGTTTGATAACACATGCTTACTAATTTAAACCTTGTGTTTAAAACCATTGCTAGAACTAAATACTTTTAAACTTCTGGTCAGTTCAGAGTGGGTGGGGTTTTGTCAGAGAATTGTGCATCAAGTGTTTCCAGTCATCTAAAAACAAGAAAATGAAATTCAGTTTTCCTCTCAGCAAGGTATATTCATGCTCAAATGCCACGAAAAACGACCCCCCTAAATGCTCTGTACTTATTGTTCCCTGTGTGTTGCACTCATGCCAGCAACGCTGTATATTCCAAAACAAAATAATAGCATCCTTAAGGCAATAACCACCTTTTTCATATTCACATTTTTATCCCTTAATTTGCTGCTGCCCTTGAAAAAATTTCTGAGGGAGGTATGGGCCTGCAGTCTGAAAGCCCTCTCCGCTTGAATCTCTGGGTCGATATTGCTACTATTTCCACATAATAGTACGAGGAGGCTTGCTTGCGAGGCCTCTTCTGGTTCAAAAGCTCCATCCTGTGGGACAGTCTTCTATGTGCTCAAAGCAATCTATCCTCCGCGTTGGTTACTGACAATTCACAAAGTGGAGAGGCGATGGGGCCGCTGCATTTGTGTTGACAGGAAAGCAAGCATCGCATTAACAAAAGATATTGACTTGGAGGGTAGTTGATATACACATCACAACAGGTTACTGAAGGCGATTGAAGATAATGTAACAATAATGCAATTCATTCACAGTAGGGGTCTTGGATAGCTGGATTCTGATCTGATAAAAGGTGCAAGCTAAAACTACAAAAGTAGGAAGGAAAATTTGTGTAGTTGAAGTTTTCAGATGGCAGATGTGAAGCAGGCAGCTCGCACAGCCCATCCAGTCTCAGTATTTGGCTCTTTCTTCCAGGTTTGTTATAAATAAAATACTTAAAGGTATGTAACTTTCTGGAGGCACTGCATCCAAGGCGAATCTACACGATTCATGTAGGTCACCTGTTTTGGCTTCAAAACTGCGAATTTCGTCGAAAAGCGAGCAATTTTAATACCTGTCCATCACCTAAAAGTCCCAGTATTATCCGAACATTACTACCTGCTTACCTGTTGTGCCTGTGCGATAGTTCCTTGGTCACTCTATCCCTCGGGTTCCCTCGGGTTCCCTGTCTGGCTGCTCCTCTCCCTGTCCACCTTCAACCTGGAGGCTCCAGCAGCCCCTCCAGAGAATATGTCTGTTATTTTAGAACATTTTGCAGGGTCTACAGCAAGATTTTTTAACCTTTAAGCCCGCAACTTTTCCACACCCCCTTTCTGCCGCTTCTACATGTTTCCACGCTCAACACTGAAACTGGCAGAAACTGATCAGTGCAGAGAAAGGGGTGGGACCGCTCTTGTAAGCTTCTATATCGTGATTGGTTTAGTCCACTGTCTATATTGAAGATGGACCAATGGACCGCCTCCTCTAAATTGTGGGCCGGTCTCTAAGTAAAAATAAATAAATAAATAAAAACCAACAGCATCGGCCCCGAGGACCGTCTGAGGACTGCCCGGTATGCCTGATTACCAGTCCAGGCCTGACTACGTCACCTGCATGATTCTATGGAAATAAAAAGTTATAACTGTAAGTCATTAAGAGACCCATTTCAAGGCCAATTAAGAGTCAAGTTTGGGGAGATGCAAGCCTACTGACAGCAAGGACGCATGTGACACATAAAAACACAACTGATAAATGAACAAATTAAAGAAAAAAAAAATCACATTTTTATTTTAGTATACAGTATTTTAGGTGCATTGTGTTCTGGGCAGCAGGTCTGCTTGGACTGCTGCCCCCATGACCCAGAAATGGAGAAGCAGAAGAAGATGGATGGATGGATATTTTAGCTAGAAACTTGCCTTGTCTTGGCTGTATGTAATATTTGTTCATGTAGTTGAGCAAACTTTACTTCCCTTAGTACAGAGACATTGTAAAAGCAGCTCTTGGGGTCAAAATGAGCATCTAATTAAAAAGCTTTTTATTGTGCTGTTGCTGTGTTGTTGTTATCATTAACGCAATGACAAAATACCGCTCTGGAATCTGAAAGTTGTGAAATGTGCTTAGACACTCTTTGTGGTCAATAATTATGTGGTAGAATGTGTTAGGAAAGTAAAAGTGAGGAATAACTGTGGACCTCTGCAAACGATTTCAAATGAAGTACTTCTGTCATAGTTTGGAAGACAATGAAAATCAGGTACTGCGTAGATGTACACAGCCCATAGCAGTCTGATTTTCTCACAATACTGCTTTGACAGTACACTCGGTGGAGGGAAAACAAGATTTTCAAGTACCCAAAAGGGAAGTAAGGGATATTTCATGAAAAATTTTGGTCTTAAAATTTCATTCTGCAGACTTGTGTGTCATGGTCTGAAATACCAAGCGTGAAGGATACCCTAGTGTGTGTTTTCTGTGAAACTCCAAGAAAGACCTTTGTGCAGTGAGATGAGAGGACTTGCTACTTATTTCATCCAACTGAGGCTGAGACAGAGACACATACAGCTATTCATTAATTTACTATGGGGTGTGTATACAGCGCTGGAAAAAAAAATAAGAGACCACATTTTTTCTGATTTTACTACTTATGGGTATGTGTTTGGGCAAAAGGAACATTTTTGTTTGAGTCTATAAACTACTGACAACATTTCCCCCAAATTCCAAATAAAAATATTATCATTTAGAGCATTTATTTGCAGAAAATGACAAATGGTCAAAATAACAAGAAAGATCCATGTTTTCAGACCTCAAACAATGCAAAGAAACAAGATCAAATTCATTTTAAAACAACATAATACTAATGTTTACACTTAAGAAGAATGCAGAAATCAATATTTGGTGCAATAACCCTTATTTTGAATCACAGCTTTCATGCGTCTTGGCATGCTCTCCACAAGTCTTTCACATTGTTCTTGGGTGACTTTATTCCACTCCTGGTGCAAGAACTGAAGTAACTCATCTTTGTGCTTGTGTTGGAATTCAACAGACGCTGGAATGGAATGGCTGTAATACATGTAGAGATGGTGATTTCAGAAAAAAATGCAATGGTCTCTTATTTTTTTCCAGAGCTGTAGGTCTATGTCTCCAGTCGTGGCACTGGACAATTGGAAGACATCTGGACTGAAAGAGAACCTATGGCAACAAGCTGTGTATTAAAGGGCCACAGTGTAACTTTTGCCGGAAGGTCTGTCATCTGCTTCTCTCTATAGAGATGTTACCTGGAATGTTCCACAGTATGTCATTACACTTATTTATCTTTATTTGTCCCACAATGGGGAAATTGCAGTGTCACAACGCAAATATGAGCATGTTAAGCAAAAATATGAGCAAAATTAAGATAAATAATAATAATAAGTATGTACAATCAACTAAATAATATTGCACATTGTTATTATTACAAGTCTATGGAGAGGCGAGTCCACTCACTGACTGCATGCACATGGACGAGTGGAATCCGATTGCAAACGGATTGGGATCGTATCGAATTCATGTGCACAGGCTAAGGATCGTATAGGGATTGGTTTCCGGAATCTGATTGGAACCCCTGGCTTAGGCCAATAGTAATCCGCTTGGTGCCGCCTTGTGCACGATATCGGATCGGATTGGCGTACTGCGCAGGAATTTCATCAGGGATTTCACCTGGAAGTGGCAGGAGGCGCTGATTGTTAGGGATTTTTCCTAATAAACATCAACAAAAGGGAACAAATGAGAAAACAGACACAGAATTATTATACTCGTTAACGAGGGAGAATGAGGTGTAGCATTTGTTAAGCCTCCTTCCAGGCCACACACTCAAATCTCAAAGAATACCTCCTCGTTGCTTCCTTTTATTTAGAATCACATAGTAACGGAAAATTCCCAGTTTCAGCACAAAGTCTTCAACAAAGTTAATCTTTACCATACATCACTAATCAGCAGTTGCTTTGATTGTTTGTCTAAGCCAGTGCTTCTCAATTATTTTCTGTGACGCCCCCCCTAGGAAGAAGAACAAATTTCACGCCCCCCTTCCTGCGCGCGACTATAAATAGTATTATTTGTCTAGAAAATTGTTATGAGAACACCATTGTATCCTTTTATTAACATTATAAACAAAAAAAAGAAAGAAACTTACAACAAAGACTGCACTGAGGACTCAAATATTAATGTGTTTTTAATGCTTTGCGCACATTTGTTTGCGTTTTACAGAAATGAAACTTAAAACCACCTCATTTGCATAAGCTAAAAGCACTGAAAAAAAACGCTCTCTCCTTGTGCCACTGATGCGTCAGCTTCTGTCAGACTAAAGGACACGACTCAGTGGAATATACGTGTTTTTTCTGTGACAGAGGATGTTTTGTTAATGGTGAGACTGTGCGTAAATCGCATGTGAGAACGCCACTGCCAACTACTGTTGTTGATGTGCAATTACACTTAGTTCTAGTACAGTACAGCAAAAAAACATGTTTCCCAGGGTCATACGCGCCCCCCCTGGCATCACGCCACGCCCCCCCAGGGGGGCCCGCCCCACTATTTGAGAAGCACTGGTCTAAGCTAAGTTAATCAGTCTTTGTCCTTTGTCCCATGCTATGGTTTCACAATAGGAGATGAACCAACTCAAGAAGAATATAACACTTTGATAATTCATTAAAGACACTATTATACAATTTTCTTTAACACTGATGCCGTCATAAGTAGCGATTGTTGCCGGAAAAGTCAGACAAAATCATGGCTGCAAGGAAAGAATGCACAACACGTACACCAATGCTGCTCTGTCAAACTCCTCACGTCCCATCTTTGCATACTGCCAGATAGTTTGTTGTGTTTTTATTGAGTAGCCATCACCCGGAAGTAGTTGGACTCCAGTGCCACATAGCGTAGCAGAGCCGGCCAGGTCGCTGACCATTATCCGATTGCACGAGCTTCATGTGCAGTGGGATCTAAGGACATACCACCCGCCGAGTAACGGGATGGATCGGATTTGGAGAAATCCAATCCGATCCTACCATGTGCACGCAGTGACTGTAACAATGCAAGGTTTGAAGTCAATAAAAACCCATGTTACTGAGTTAATGCAAGAAGGGTATGTTTAATGTCATACCAGGACATTCCAGACCAAGCAACAACATCTCCATGGAGACAAGCAGATGACGGACCCCCTATGAGACAATTACACAATGCACTTTTAAGTAGAGAATTTAAAAGGTCTGATATATAAAAAAGACTTTGCCCTCAAGCACACCACACCATCAGCTGTCCTCTTTGGATTTTTTTTTAAAAACATACCTTTTCAAACCTGTTTATTCATTGTAATTTTAATTATGTTCTGTGTCTCTTTGTGTGTTTGTTATTTTTAATTGCTTTTATTGTAAAATGGCCTTGGGTGTCAGGAAAGCTGCCATCAAATAAAATGAATCATTATCATTATTGTAATTATAAACGTTTTCAGAATTCACATTGAATCATTTCAGGATAAGGGTAACTACTGATAACAAGGGGTGCGAGAAACAGAATTATTTTATTTAAATGGCTTTATTGAAAGGCCCATATTGTTTTCCTCATTACAGTTACATAAAGTAAGTTGTGTTTTCTTTCATTCACGCATGTTTATCACACATATCCTGCATATTTAGTCCTTCTCTCAAACTGAAAATACTCTGTGCTCCACTGTGTTTATAAACTTCATACACCTTCACTAGAAAAAAAAAAAAAAAAGAGATAGTTTCAGCCCTGGAATTGTCAGTCTCTAAAAAACAAAAGATAAAATGTAGCTGTTGTCACGAAAACTACACGTCATGACATCACAGGTGGAGCACAGCTTTGGAGATGTAGACAGCCTAATAATAAAGGGTTACTCAAACAGGTGTGAATGAAACAAAACAGAACTCTTTTTGAGGCAGTAACAATATTATAACATGGATTAAAGCTCACAATAGTACATTTTGTGTAATATTGGACATATTTAACATTTAGTAATGGTTTGGTCCTGGTTTGACCCTAGTTTATTTCTGATGTAGTTGTTTTGGTCCTGATCTAGTCCAAGATTAGTCCCAATTCTGATGAATGAATGCATCAGAAAGCAACATTAAATGATGTACAAAATCTAGTATTACAAAATCTAGTAAGTATAGAGACAAAAAAATGCTCAAATCATTTAATGTTGTCAACATGAAGCTTTTGTCACTTGTAGACTTTATCATCTCATAGTGGAAGAATAAGGTGGCTTGCCCTCTCCGGGTGAGTGGGGAGTCCTTGCCTCAAGTGGAGGAGTTCAAGTATCTCAGGGTCTTGTTCACGAGTGAGGGGAGGATGGAGCCTGAGATTGACAGGCGGATCGGTGCAGCGTCGGCAGTGATGTAGTCGCTGTACCGGACCGTTGTGGTGAAGAGGGAGCTGAGCCAAAAGTCAAAGCTCTCGATTTACTGTCAATCTATGTTCCTACCCTCACCTTTGGATAATGACTGAAAGGACAAGATCGCCGATACAAGCGGCTGTAATGAGTTTCCTCTACAGAGTGGCTGGGCGCTCCCTTAGAGGTCGAGTAAGGAGCTCAGTCACACGGGAGGAGCTCAGAGTAGAGCCGCTGCTCCTCCACGTCGCGAGGAGCCAGCTGAGGTGGCTCGAGCATTTGTTCCGGATGCCTCCTGGACGCCTTCCTCGGGAGGTGTTCCGGGCATGTCCCACCGGAAGGAGACCCAGGGGAAGACCCAGGACACAGGCTGGAAGGACTGTGTCTCCCGGCTGGCCTGGGAACACCTGGAGCTGGAGGGAGTGTCCAGGGTGAAGGAAGTCTGGGAGTCCGTGCTTAGACTGTTGCCCCACCACCTGGCCCCAGAGAAGCAGAAGAAAATGGATGGATGAATGGATGGATGGAGTTGGAAGAATAACCAAAACCTTTACTCAAGTAGGAGTACAGTTAAAAAAAAAAAAACTCAATAGGAGTAAAAGTATGCTGCTAGAACAGTACTCTGGAAAGTACCATTTCTTCAAAAAGTTACTAAATTAACTCAAGACTAAATGTAACCGAGTACTACTGAAAATTATTATGGTCATGGTCACATCTTTATATAGCGCTTTTCAACCTTCAAGGCACCCAAAGCGCTTTACAACAAGGAACCAATCACCCATTCACACACACATTCACACACCAGTGTACGCAGACACTGGGGGCGAGGAGGGTTAAGTGTCTTGCCCAAGGACACAATGGCAGCATTCATCTGTGGGAGCTGGAATCGTACCAACCAACCTGTGGGTCAGTGGATCTGACCGTTCAACCACTGATGTTTCTTATGTCAAGAGCGGGATTTGAACCGCCAACCTTTGGATCAGTGGACAAACGCTCGACCAACTGAGCTACTGCCGCCCATTATCCTCCCATGAAAGATCTGTAATACTCCTCAAACCAACAACAAATGCTAAACTCCCTGCCCAACTGTCACCATGGCAACACTCACAAAAACTCACTTCCAGCCACATCTCCCATCCATCCCATACAACTTAATAACACACTTATGTAAAACAGTTCCCAAATCTGACTCGCTGTCTGTGTGAATGGAGCTTCTTTCGTCAGATACCGAGATGAGAGCCTTCACTGGCCCTCGTGGCTTTTTATGAACTGGCTAATCTAATCAGGCTTTATAAAGGTTTGGATATCAGACATGCATATCTCCGTTGTACCCCCCTTCCGCTCGTCTTTTTGAGTTATGAGATCAGCGGAATATCGTCTTCCATCAACTGTCTGGAAATGGAAGAAAAACACTTGTGCTTAGCGGCCCATATTAACATTCACACCACATTCTTGTTACAGAGGAACAGACTAAGGAGTTAGACTTTTGGAGAGCAGAGGGGACATTATGTGATTAAATTACCATTCATCATTTTACTATCTGCTCCTTTTAGCTTGGATGTTTGCCTGGATAAACAGTCTCTTTCTCCAAATGAGACATGTGTGCTCTGTATTGCCCCATTAGTTATTCAAATAGCGTTTTTACACAATGATTTGGCTGTGAGGAGGGCGCTGATACGGCACTGCTACTAATGTCGATGCAGTTTGCAGACATTACTTTAATGGGAATTTGCATGCATTCTTTTGACAAGGGGGAAATGAAGTCAGTGATCACGCAAGGAGTATAAGAAGGTTCTGAGTGTATCTGAGTGAGTGAGCTATACACATTAACAACAATAAAACAATACACATTAACAACAATAAAACAATATTACTCCCAATGCTACGTTTTATTATCCTACTCAAGTAAGATAAAACATCAAATAAAATAAATACAATACACCGACTACTACTGCTATTACAGCCACAGCTATTACTACTACTTGTATGTAGATGCTTTGATATGGACTATTACTTGTACTACTACTACTACTACTACTACTACCTGTTCTCCTAGCCCAATGAGATAAAATGCTATGCCTTTACTACTATTACTACTACTAGTACTGCCACTACTGCTACTACTACAATCACAAAGACTACCACTACTACTGATATTACTCTACTACTACTACTACTGCTACAACGATGATGACAATGCCGACTACTACTACTATTATTACTACTTCTACTACTACTATTACTACTGCTACTACTATGTCATTATTACTAACTAAACTTTATTTGCTACAACCGTACTAAAGGTTACTAGCTAATTCCATGAATGCACCACTAGCCATTGAAATCACTTTCATTCAAATACTATTTTGTCATATGTGTCCCATCACGGAATCTGAGCCCGCAAGTCGTCTTGGAGGCGTTTTGAGTTATTCACAGATTCTGAAAGTACAGGTTCTAAGCTTTCCAATGATGTCTTACATGTGAAAATCGGACCATATTTTAAAAAGTTGTCTCTATTTGAAAGCAGCCATACCACATTTTCTAAATCTGAGAAAATCCTTCTCGAAGTTTGGTCTCTTCAGCCCTCCTTGCCTACCAAGCATTTTTGAAATTAAAAATGTATGTTTTTAACGTCACTAATGCTGTTATCTGAAACATGGAGAGGCTTCTTCATGATCTCAACTAGCACATTATGCAAAAAAACGAAAATTACAAATTAAAAAAAAACACACACACAAAATGCATTTCCTGAGAATCTGTAATGCCGACATGCGCCCTCAGCTTCCGTGGTGGGACACATATTTAATAACAGTATTTTTGGAAATAAACAGTGTCTACTGTTGGATAAAGAAACAAAAATATTACCATTGATTGTGAATAAACATTAGCACCTGTCGCAAAAGGAGAAATTCAATTTGTCAACTGGACAAAAGTTTATTTGGTCAAATACGTTTCACAGCTCATCCAAGCTGCTTCTTCATTTCTGGTCAAACGCTGGTGAACACTGTATCTGCCTAAAGGGCAGTGTTGTATAAAGTACTGGAAAATCAAACTCAAGTAAAAGTATAGGTACCCCTCCCAAAAATGACTTTGGTAAAAGTCGAAGTCACTGACTGAAATGTTACTTGAGTAAAAGTCTTAAAGTATCTGGAACTTCTTGTACTTAAGTATGACAAGTAATGTAAAAATAAATGTACTCAAGTAATGTAATTAAAAGTACAAGTAAAAGTATCAAGCAAAGACAGTCTGAATGTAATATTTTTAAATGTTTTTTTTAAATGTTTTTTTTTTTTTTAATAACAGTGCTGAAAATAAGGCATACATAACACCATTGAAAAGTAGGCACATGTTAATGTTATTTTTTGTCCTTTTGAACTCTTGTGCCCTTTCTCATTCGTTACACTTAGCCTACAGCTATGCCTTCCCTTGAGCCGAAAAAGCTAGGTAGCCTGTTAGCTCCGACATCGTCAAATACGCTTTGTGTAACCGAAACAATGTCACACAAAGTTAATTTCTACATGTTATGATCAAGGTTTCACAACGGTGTCTAGAATGTCCATGCTATGGTTACTGAAATTGGAATATAGACACTAACAATTTCATTAATCTAGAACTTACTTTGATGTGTTTCTTGAGGTTGGACGGGGAGTTTCTGTAAGATAGGATTTCCACGTTTCTTGGAAGGCACAAGAGGCACTTCATTCGATAGGACGAATCCTTTACATCAGCGTAAGAGAACATTGTGTTTAAGTACGGCCAGGGATGCTCATAGTCAGGTCCCCCTTCATTTGTAGCCGACGTGGATGCTGTCTCCTCTTCCATCAGGGATGTTGATTGATTAAACTAGCTGCATGAAACCAACAGGTGTAGGTTGATTGTCATGCACAAGTAGCGAACAAGCCCAGGCACGTCCTGACTTCCTTGCAGTCAGTAGAGTTTTTTTTTGTAACGAGTAACTAAACGGCACATTGAAAATGTATCGGAGTAAAAGTATGCAATTAAATTCGGAAATGTAGTGAAGTAAAAGTAAAAGTAATCATTTTTTTTAAAACTCAAGTAAAGTACAAAGTCTCCCAAAATGTACTTAAGTACAGTAGTGAAGTATTATTACTTCGTTACTATACAACACTGCTAAAGGGAGAAGCTAACTACAATGAAATTACTCTGAGACTACCACACCTATTTGTTTACAGTTTCTGTTAGTTAGGTGGGCCTATTAAATATGCAGTGTGAGTGGAGTGTGGGGTCTTGTTAGCAGAACTATTCAGGCCCATAATGGGTGTTTTCACACCTCTGGACCTGACCTGCTGCCCTGTTTTCTTTGTTGTTTTGATTTAGGTTTGAGGATAGAGTTATAGATGGGAGACAAATTATGTCTGAGACCTCCATTTCTGTTCAAGGAAGGATTCTCTTTTTTGACAAAAATAGCCTCTTTAACTCCCCTCTCAAATCAGTTCTTTTCTCTGGCTAAGATCTGTACCTCACTGTCCTCAAATGAATGGCCCGTGACTTCTAGGTGAAGATGTACGGCAGATGACGGTCCACTCTGGCTCACCCGTCTGTGTTGGTACATCCTCTTGTGAAGTGGTTGTTTTGTTTCTCCAGTGTAGCGCTTACTGCAGTCTTCACTACACTGAATGTAGTAGTAGTAATGTAGAGTAGACCACATTGCTTTGTTTGTGGCTCGGTGTTTTGTCCTTTGGGTGGACCAGTTTGTGTCTTAAAGTGTTTGTGGGTTTGAAATAAACTGGGATTTGATGTTGTCTGAAAATCCTCTGTAGTTTTTTAGAAATGCCAGCTAGGTAAGGAATCGCTACCCCTTTCCTCCTGGGTTCTGATTCTCTGTTGTCTTGTTTCTTGTCCTTGTCTCTCTAAGTTTTGATGAAAGCCCATTTAGGATATCCACAAATAGAGAGGGCTTTCGCCACGTGTTGTTCTTCATTCTCCTTTCCCTCTGTGCTTGTGGGAACCACTTGGGCCCTGTGTTGTAATATCAGAATAACTCCCAGTTTGTGCTGCAGTGGGTGGTGTGAATCAAAAAGTCACTGGTCTTCTCCTGTCGTTACGGCACAATTTGAAACCAATGTGTTATCCTTGGCATCTTCACGAGTGAAGATGTAGTAGTTAGCTCCTCCCTTAAGGCAGATATAAGGCAGTGTCCACCAGCATCTGAACTGAAGAAGCAGCTTAGATGAGCTGCGAAACGTATTTGACCAAATAAACTTTGAATTTCTCCATTTGCCATGGGTTCTACCTGGATGACTAAGGGATTTTACACACATCATTAGCACCTGTGTAATTTGTGTTTTTTATGACAATATTTTGAACCCATTTTTTCAGATCACCCTCTGTCAGCTAAAATTATCCTTTTTTCTCTCTTTTGCTCAAGTTCAACCATCATCCACTCTGTACTCCCTCCTCCCTTAGCAGCTCCTGTGTGTGGATGGTTACCATTCGTCAGTCTACAATCCCACTAAAATCCCTCCAACAGTGTCTTATTTTTCAGCAATAAATCAAATATTTTATGTGTTTTCAGTAATCCTCTGGAGGCAGCAGACACAGTGCACCACACTACTGACACTGTGGGGGAGTCTATAGAGCTGTCTGAGAGACTTAAAGGTTCCTGTTCAGTGCCTTTTCTGTTTGTAAACTTATATTTAAAGTAACATTACAAAACTTTCTGGAGGTGGCATATCATCTACAGGATTCCACAGAAACATTCTCCATGGTAATGTTTATGCTAAACTTATAGCCAAACGAGCATTTCAATGTAGATAAGACAGAAGGCAGAATGCAATGTTAAAATCAGAGAAAACAAATCAGACACAAAGCTGATCTTTGTCAAGAACATCCAAAGCATGTCCAAAGGTACAATGGTAACGAACTCTTAAATATATCTATACATCTATTATACAAAATTGAGTATTGTTAGCAAGTCTACATCTCCAAAGCTCTAAATACTCTGTTCCACTTTGTTATGGCGTGTAGCAGTAGTTTTCAAGTTAATAGTTACCCATTAACTTTAGTTCAGTCGAGATTGGCAATTCCAGGGCTGGGAAGTGCTGTGGAGCACTTCCTGTCATAAGGTGTAATTGTGTTCCATGATGTTTTCTGTTTGAGAGAAGAAATCATCCTAAATATGCAGGTTTTTTTTGTGTCTTAAACATGTGTGACTCAAACAAAAAACAGCTTACTAACAAACAGTAGATCAGAAAATAGTGAGATATGGGCTTTTAAAGGTATATTGAATTTCCTTCAGACTATTTTTCAAGTGGGCACACCTATTTACCAACCTGACCCATGGTGTATTGAGCCATTCTTTTATTTAATCAATTCAGTTTTGTTTCTCTGCAATTTAGAAAACAATATCTGTGGTTTAAAATGTGTTTGCCAATTTCGCATTTGCTTTACCTACTTACCTGCTGCTTATTTAATTTCCTATGGGATAACAAAGTTTATCACATTGCTCCATATGAATAGAGTAGACTAGTGTTGTCCAGACTTTTTTCATCAAGCAGTGCATATCGAAAAGCTGGAATCAGACCTGTCATAATAACAAATCCTGATATTCGATATTGCTTAAAGATGCATTGTGTACCTTTTCTGGTGGAGGGTCTGTCAAATGCTTTTCTCTATTGAGATGTTATTGCTCTCTCTGGAATGTTTCACAGTATGGCATTAAACCTTTCTATTTTCATGGAGACCAAACCAGACCAAATTACTCGTCAGATCTGTGTAGAGGCAACCCCAATTACAGTCAGAATTCCTGTTTCTCTAGGTATTTTTGAGCTATAAAACCATCTGTAATTGAATAAATGTATTGTAGAACTGTTTAATATCATAATGTGGAACATTTCAGGCAGAGCAATGGCATATCCATAGAAGCAGGTGACCCCCAAGCAAAAGGTTACACAGTGCACCTTTAAGTAAAGTTGTAAATATAAGTAAATATCAGGGCTGTCAACGTTAAAGATCCCATGACATGGTACTTCTTGATGCTTTTATATGGCTCCTTAATGGTTCCCTAATACTGTAAATGAATCCTTCTTCAAAATCAACACTCAGTGCATGAGAAACAGAGATAAGATGAGAAAGAGTCATAAATATCTCTCTCAAACTCTTTATTCTGGGCGTTGTTGCTTGAATGCAAATGAGGAGAAAACAGATGGCCAATAGTATAGGGTGGGGGCGTGGCCAAACTCTCCGCTCAGAGCTCAGAGCCGACAGCTGATCCATTTCCTTGTTTTTGCACGGGGGAGAGATTTGAAGCGTTCCATTGCAAAATAAACACATTTCCACATAAAATAAAATTAAACCACTGCTGTTCAAAGGTCCAGAGGCTCAGATAAAGGACTTCCGAGCATGCATAAAAAAACGCATTTCGCATTTCCTAGCGCATTCGCAGTCCAAACTCTCTGGGCGTGATTTACAGAGACGCTGAGTACAGACAGACGGGGGTGGAACTGCATTTGCATTTCTTTTTTCGATCTGACGTCAATAAGGTGCCTTGTTCAAACTCGCCCGTTTGAGCTCCGATTTTTTGTAACGCAGAAAAGGATCGCAAATGCTCAGTTTAGACATTTCACAACTTTTAACCATGGGGGGAGGGCTAAACAGGGTAGGGGAGCTCACATTAACGTTCAAAAACCTCAGAAAGTGAAACTTTCATGCCATGGGACCTTTAACGCGTTAACGCATGTGATTAATCACAGAAACATCAAGTCGAGCGCGATAAACGACGCTGGCAGAGTGCACCCGCAGAAATGTTGTCAACAAAAGTACTACAGATAAGTTGACCAACGCCTTTGCAAAATGGACATCATGTAGGCCAATTTACATCATTGAAGACCAAGGGCTGCAAAATCTCATGCACATCGCCACAGGTGATCCGTCATACAAAATACCTTCGAGGGGTACGATTTCCACAAGAATAAATGAACTGTACTGCGCAAGTAAGACCGCCAAGATGCAACTGCTGGCTGATGCGGTTAGGGTTAGGGTTTATTTCCCTTACTGGAGATCACTGAACCTCAGTAAGTAATCATAATTACCTCAGGGTAACAGCTCATTTAATTGACGACAAATGGCATCTACAGTCCTTTGCTTTGGATGTTTTGAAAACTGAAGAGAGACATTTTGCTGAAGCATGCGCTGGGCAATTTCTCAAAGTTGCTAAAGACTGGAATATTGCAGGCAAGGTCTGCATATTAGGGACAAACAGTGCTTACAATATGGTAGCTGCTGCAAGAAGTTTACCATTAGCAGGTCACATTTTACAAAAAAAGAGATCAGCACTGTCATCTGAAAATGTCAATAAGCTTGTCTGCCTAAGCAACTGGTTAAAGGAAGAGTAAATGCACTTTGAATTATCTTTGTGGCTGTTTAGTTGTATTTGTGTACATCAGCCACTTACTACAACTTAGCCACAACTTCTTACTACACTGTTCCCATGTTTTGAGCAGATAATTGACATGCACTCATGTAAAACATAAAAAACAAAAATCAATAATATAACTTTCTGACAATGAATTGCATTTTTGTCAAAATATGTGGGTGTTTTTATGAAGAATAATTAACTGCGATTAATCGTGATTAATCAAAATTCTAAAGTGTGATTAATCTGATTTAAAAAATTAATCGTTTGACAGCACTAGTAAATACAGTGGTACCTCACCTGACGAAATTAAATCGTTACAGAAGTGGTTTCGTAACGTGAATTTTTCATAAGTTGAGTAGCTATTTCAATGGAAAAAGCCTGATTAGTTCCAAGGCCCCGTTCCAAGTTTTTTTTTTATAGTGTAACTTTTTTTATAGTGTAACACTGTGTTCTGCGTCCTGATTGGCTAAGAGACTGTAGACCCAGGACTAAACGTGGACTAAACCAGGTCTAAACAAGGTCTATACCTGGACTGGATCAGGACTAAACCTGGACTAAACCAAGAGTGGACACCAGGATTAAACCGCCGCGTGCGGGTCTATTTCCTGGTTTCGTGCTAGCTCTGCCGGTGTACCTCACGAGTCACGGCTGAGGCGAGCAGCGAGGAGGGGAGGAGATGTGCTCCCCTCAGGACGGCATGCAGTCCAAGCGCATGAACAAACGCATGCAAGAGCCGCGGTGGTTTAATCCTGGTTTAATCCTGGTTTACACCTGGTTTACACCTGGTTTACACCTGGTCTAGAGAAGGGTGCCCGCAGTCTTCTCCCCCTTCCCCCCACACTTCACTATTAATACATTTTGTTGAAAATCTATGAAAGTTTGAGTGTTTAAACGAGAGACAAATGTGAGAAAAGTTTAAATCCAGTCTGAGAAAAGCGTATAATGTGTGTGGCTGAGCGCGCATCTGAGCACGCATTATTTGAATTTTTGAGATTTCGCATTTCGTAACTTTCTTTCGTAATTTTCTTTCGTATCTAGAGACCAAAATTTAACGTGAAGGCGTTTCGTAACTTGGAATTTTCGTTTGTTGGGTCTTTCGTAAGGTGAGGTACCACTGTATATGATAAATGATAGTGAAACAAATTTATGTCACTGACACAATAACCCAAGAGCTGATTTAAAACACAAAAACTATTGTAAATCTATAATATTGCTAAAAGACTATGAGCTGCAATAAATAAATAGCAGAATTAAACACTTTAGTACTTAGTTTGTGTCTGTAATGAGTCATGGAAATATAATGGAATGTATATACATGGATACATGGAAATATAACAAAAAAATTACCAAACATTTCCCAGTAGTGCAAAGAAAAAGTACAAAAATATATAGTCATATAGTCATTATCGTGACAGGAATACTGATGGTAAATGCTCATTGAAGTTATTACTTTTAGCTGAGATGTGACTGTTCCTGTTCCACATGTTTATTCAGGCTTGATATTGGCTTTCCAAAAAAAAGTTTGTTATTGATGGTGGTTAGTAAAATTAATTTGGCATTTGGCCCCCGGGTGGGACTAGGCATGTGACATCAATTAATATAAAACAATTGTAGGCAAGCGCAATAAACACAGACATTTCATATCAAATTAATGAATAAGTAAATAAACCAGTAGATGTAATAATAAATAAAAATGTGTTGGATTTAAACAAAGCCTTCCCTGTTGCATTTTTAATTCATTGCACACTCGGTGGTTGTAAGTTACTATTGTAGCCACAGCTGCCCTGGAACATTAGGCAATGGGGTGAAATGTCTTGCCTAAGGACACAAAAACAGTGCGCTCTAAAGCCATCCAAGTGGTAAACAGGCCCGGCCTTGCTTAGCTTCCAAGATATGACAAGATTGGCTTTGAAGAGGAGGCATGGCTATCATTGATCCAAGAGTGGTCCATCCATAGGAGAGAAGTGAAAACATATTGTGCTTAAGGCTACGTTTATATGATGACGGTCTGAACAGAAGACGCAAAAGTGGCGTCGCGTCTTCACTTTTTATTCCGTTTAGGTGAGCATTTTCAAGAGGAAATCTGCGTGTATACGGTGACGCAAAAGTGTGTGGAATTCGATTGGGTATGCATGCCAGGCGGGTAGGTGGTGCTGTGATACATTATCACTATGTCCGCGTGCATGCGTAGAATCTTCCTTCTTCTCATGTGCGCCACGAAAAGCAAAACAAAACATGGCTACCGGTACAAAACAAAATTTGTGTGGTCAGACGAAGAAGTTCAACTGTTGCTTCAGACCACGTTAGACTACAAAACAATGAAGGCGCAACAAGGTGTGGACTGGGAGTCCTGCCAAACAAAGTACACTGATATGGACCGATGTGACGTAAACGCGTATGTGACGTCAGTATTTTGACCAGAGTTTTGCGTCTTGGGCAGCGTAGATGAAAACGCTACGGCCGAGCATATTCAAGTTTTCCACTTTGGAGGGCGAGTTCAGTTTTTTGCGTTTTTAAGCACCCAAAATGCTGTCACCGTCTAAACAAAAGGCACTTCCGATAAAATATTTAGTCGTTTTTACCCGTAACTGTTCTCGTGTAAACAGGCCCTAAATACTGCTTATATGGAGCCAAATTACTGACTATTGTGGATATGTTGTATACTCTCTATACACAATAAATAAACACATAGCATCTCCCTTTTCCATAACTACCAATGACCTCTGAGTCCTCTCATCCTATTACATGTTGTTTTGCCTTTTTTGACTCTACCTTGTTTACCCCACCTTTCACAGCTCCTCCAAATTTCGCATTCCACTACCGCCACATCCACTGCTGCCTGAGGACTCGTTATCACTTTGAAGATGCAAATTATTAATCAGCTCCGATCCAAGGTCAGGCTGTCGTATCTTTTACATTTAACCAGACCCGCGAGGAACAAATCAATCTTGACTTTTTTCTGAGCTCTCCGCATGTAATCAGGTAGAGCAGATGGGCGCATTACTGTTGGATTGACTCTCCGGCATGAGACGTGGCATATTCACTGGCCTATTGAATGAGTTTCGGCAAATGGGATAGAAAGATATAGAACAGTGGATGAATAGCCAGAGCCCCCAACAGAAATGGAGCCAGGCACCAGATGAAGATAACCAAATCAGATTAGCTTGGATTGTCAGCTCCCTCCATAGACAGGATATTTCTGTCCTTTCTATCATAGTGCCTTAGATATTCCCTCACTGCTACAGAAATGCTGTGATGGAGCCAGGTGTGAACAATGAAATATTGGACAAATCGCGCTCATTTTTGTCAGAAATACTAAGAGGCTGAGGAAAGTTGGACATGAGTTTCATTCAAATTGATGGCATGCCAGATGTTAGATTATATGGTGAGACGGAGAGCAAGAGAGGGGTTTATGGACTAAAGAAAGGTTGAGGGATTGTGTGAAATGTTCAGAAAAGCATGAAAATACGATCAATCCATGTATTAGAGAAGAAAAGAAAGTGAAATGTTATTGTGTAATCTTGCTGCTCTCTAACCCTGATAAATTAATTTTGGCACAAGAAATAAGATAAGATAAGATAAGATAAGACTTTATTGATCTCACACAGGAGAAATTTACTCGCCACAGTAGCTCCAGGACAATTGGACAGGAGGGGAAAAGTGCATGCAGGCAGGGAGGGGATAAAGTAAGTAATAAATAGTGCAAATAGTAATATGTAATAATAATAATAATAATAATGGAAAATGGAAATACTGTACATATATAATTTGTCTGCTCCTATTTGTTGATTAGTAGTCACAACAACAAGCAGATTTTTTTAAGCAGGATGACCTTCCTGTTGCCAACAGAGACACAGTGACTGCAGAAGACCTAAAGGAAGAGAACCTGCCCAGTCCAGAATGATATCTCTGTTTTTTTTCCTTTTCTTTTCTTTTTTCTGTTTGGTCACTGCTCTCTCTTTTTGGCATCTCGAGCCAGACTCAAACATGACAATTGTTTTGTTTCAGCAACGCATGTGAAACAATGGAGCTCATTTGTTTACGTTTGTTTGCGTCAATCGTTGTCGCCTCTGTAGACGTAACAGCCAAGTAGAGGCAAAGGATGATGATGCAAACGATAATCGAGTGGTGTCCCATTTCTTAGGGGAACATTCGTACCCCGAGCCCTCTCAGATCGGTACTAAGGGGCAAGACAAAGACGTAGATTAAGGGGAAGGGGTAAGACAGAGAAATGGGACGCAGCCTAAATATCTCATACCTCAACGGACATTTACAGACTTCAGCTCTTGGTGCATTGATTCTGCAGAGATCCGTTCTTAGTCCACAGTGATATATATTTTTTTCTTTTTTTTTTTTCCTCATAAGCAGCCATATTTGATTTGATATGGATGGACCATGTGTGTTACTGACTGTCTAATCCACCTGTCAGTCACGCCCATCTGAACTCAGGGAAATTCACCAGTGACCAGACTCAGATCTTTGTAAAGTATTAACGAAGTGTGTATTCTGAATCCCAAGCAACAAGAGAACAGAACCGCACACCAGTTATTGCCATCATAGATCGTTTTGTTTGTTTGTTTTGTTTTTAATAATCCAATTAATCAGCAACTACAGCTGTTTAAACATTGATAGTCTATGTAAATACAATTTCTTATGCTGTGGTTTTTCAATCCAATTCTGCTCTAACTGAAACAAAAGGAAAAGAGAGAAGCTTTTCATGTGTTTCTGATTTCCGATTTAACTTATTAGCCGCCGATTCTGAGCTACAATAACAACTTAACAAAAACAACCTAAAGAAATAATATGTTATGGTATTGACCAGTTGACGTTCCCTGCCCAAGCCATTTTAAAGCACAAACCCGAGGCAAGTGACCTGCTGAGAAGGCTAATCTCACAACACAACAGGGGGCAACTGGACAACAGAATAATCGGAACATGCATGGGACATTTTGATCACAATTTTTGGGAAAAATAAAAAGCTATCTGTACTGGGGCAAGAGAAATTTAACTTAATATATCTCAAAAATCAGGTACAGGGATTTGACATTCGTAACGCCCAATAAACGGCCGTTGGCGATCGTAAACCACACCTCCGGTACGAGATATTTCAAAGGTGGCTTCCAGGCCATATCTCACTTGTGATATAGTCAGTAGGGGTGGCACGGTTCACAAAATTCACGGTTCGGTTCGTGTCACGGTTTAAGGGTCACGAGTGACAATTAGTTAAAAGTTAAATTGCGTAACTAAATTTCAGCCTGATTAATGCCATGTGTGGCGTGTGAGCGTGTGAACACGTCGAATTCCGTGTGTCACACTCTCAAAGCGTGAGACTTGAGAGCCCTGTGTTTGCGGTCTCCAAATAACACAAACTTTAGCACTTTTCATAGAAGCTCGATGTCTTAGTCTACGATTTCGTTTGGTCAAAAGTGGCCTGTAATCCGAGATTTAGCTATAGTTTCGAGTAGATGAGGACGCCAGTGCGCATGTGCGGAGTGTGCTCTCAGCTCCCGGGACCCAAAGATGAAACGCAAAGCTGTAAACTATGGATAAATCTCGGATTACAGGCCACTTTTGACTCAAACGAAATTGTAGACTAAGACATTGAGCTTCTATGATTTGAAAAGTGCTAAAGTTTGTGTTATTTGGAGCCCGCACGGGGCATATTACATGCTCGGGGAATATGCCCCAAGCTATGGCTAGAAGTCGCTCTAGGCTAACGCAAATCTAAAACATCTCTGGAAGTGCCCCATATGACACCAAAGTGCTATGGGTGAGTAAAACAACTTGTTTTATTACCGAAAAAAGGCTCAAATTGTAAAAAACGTTACTTTTCCTTTAAGCCCATTATTGGAACCATCTCTCCGATCTGGTGGCAGTAACTATGTCACCTGCTGTTGAAAAAAACATTTCACTAGATATTGAAGAAACAGAAACAAAAGTATGTGTCTCGTATTAACAGGGCTCTCAAGTCTCACGCATTGAGAGTAGGGTGACCACCGGCATGAAACAGGAAAGGAGGACACTTGTGTCCAAAAAGGAGGACAAAGGCCCTAAAGTGAGGACACCTTTTTTTTTTGTTTTTTTTTTTTGTTTTCCCTCGGGGGGATTATGAATAATGTATGAAGTCAACATATATTTATTAACATGGAACACCCATCAAAAAGAAAAATGTGGCAAATTATGGTCAAGATGATATGAACAAAAAAACTATATCATCACTAATTCACTGAAAAAACACAGTCTTTGCCATGGCATCATATGCCATAGCAAAGAAGAAAGAAATGCAGAACTAGTAGTTGCATTTCACTTTTAAGAGGTAAGATCTCGCTACCTGGATTTGTGCAATTCGCACAAAATCCCCAAAATATTATTTGCAATTATGAAAGCCGTAATGTAAATATTGTAACGTATTTTAACTGTCTGCATTGAGAGGAAACGTAAGCGAAACCTGTTACGCATGGCACTAAAGAAAACTAAATTTTAAGGGACAGTAATAAGGCGATGAAGATGGAAGAAGGAGCCAAGTTGCACCTCAAAGAGTGGCTGATAGCGCAGATAGAGAGCGGACAATACGAGGGGCTGACGGGCTGTATCAGCTGCGCGCGGCGCGCATCGCGAATGTTTGCATACGACACAACATCGCAGAGTAGCAAGTGTAAATAATGGGTGGGGATTTATGACGATTTATGCAAGGGTGGCCGATGAGGGTCCGAAAGGAGGACAAAATGTAAAAAAGGAGGACACGTGACAGACAGCCGGACAGACAGCTCTAAAACCGGACTGGCCGGACGAAATCCGGACAAATGGTCACCCTAATTGAGAGTGTGACACACGCAATTCGACGTGTTCACACGCTCACACGCCACACATGGCATTTCTCACGCTGAATTTTTTTTTCTTTTTTTTTTTTTTTTTGTGCCCAGAAAATCGGTCTGTGTGGCTCAGTTTATGCAGGCACCGCGCGTTTTCAGCGAAAAAAACTCCCCCGCTCCCCCCTGTCCCGCTCCCCGGAAAAAAATCTCAGATATCAGGCACCGCGCCCTTTTCAGCCAATCAGAAAATAGATTGTTCTGTTGTTGGGCAGGCTGTAGACAGTGCAGTGCACGCTCAGTGATAAGGACAGCGACTGAACAGGAGGAGATGATAAAACAAACAGAACCATCAGGTAATAACTTCATTTATATAACTCTCATTAGTTGCTTTGTAGTTTAAGTTTGCTCTTTAGACAAACATTTACACAGGGCTCTCAAGGGATCTCAAGTCTCACGCATTGACACGGCAATTGAAGCGCCCAGTATGTTTGTGATGAGGAAACATTATAACATAGATTAGAAAATAGGAAAATATAGGCCCTTTAATTGTGATAAATGTCAATGAAAGAGCCCCAGCTCCCATCATGAGCACCTTCTACAGAGGCACCATAGAGAGCATCCTCACCAGCTGCATCACTGTGTGGTATGGCACCTGCACTGTGTCCTGCCGGAAAAAGCTACATCGAGTAGTGAGAGCAGCTGAGAGAATCGTGGATGTCTCTCTCCCCTCCCTGCAGGAAATCTACCGCACCAGTCACACCTGCAAAACCCTCTGTGATCCCACCCACCCATCCAACTGCCTCTTCAGTCTGCTGCCATCAGGAAGGAGACTGAGGAGCCTCAGGGCAAAGACCAGCAGACTGAAAGAGCTTCATTCACCAAACTGTCAGGATGCTGAACTCTCCCTGCCCTGCCGTCCCTCCCCAGTGACACTGCTGCTTAAAAGACACTTAAATGATACTGACACTGCTGCTTAAATGACACTTAAATGACACTGACACTGTTGCTTAAATGACACCATTTGAGCTTTATTACACTACACATTGTGTGTTTTACCTATTTGTATTATATACAAGTTTACTGTACTTCTGCTAGGAATATATGTGATGTTTTAGTCATTGTGTTTATTGTCTTGTTTATCAGATATTTTATGTTCACTCTGGGCCTAGGGGGCGCTGCAATTTCAAATCCTGTGTGTGCAACTTGTACATATGTTTTTTGACAATAAAGCTGACTTTGAACTTTGAATGATTTTTCACCAAATTCCTGACTATAACATTTTCCTCAATTGAGACTGAAGCTTTCTTGAACTCTTTGGAGTACAAACCTATGGCCCCTGTTTTTTTGATTGATTATACATGGAAACATCTGATTTCAAATACTGATAAAATATTTTTGTTGGCAAATACAAGGAGGAGTAAAGCCGATGGAAGGTACGGGCTAAGATTGAGCATTTGTTGCATTTTGACAATTCCCAAGTAAATATCACTGAAAATTTGATTTAGTTATGAATTGATTAACTAAAATGAAATTCGTGAAAAGTCCCTCAGTCGTCCAGGTAGAATCCATGATAAAAGGAGAAGTTCAATTTGTCAACTGGACAAAGTTTGTTTGGTTGAAAACGTTTCGCCGCTCATCCGAGAGACTTCGTCAGCTCTGGTTCTAGTGCAGGTTAGACACTGCTTATATCTAGCTGCAGGGAGGAGCTCACTACACTGAAATAGCTCTGAAACTATCCCCACTAATCTGTCTCTTTGTTTTTCAAATTACTCTGGCGACTAGTTTCGCCTCCTATTCACGCCTAACGACCCTCTCCACTCCTCTGCCCTGGATTGTCTGCCCTAATGTTTCTTTGTCTGTTTTGACTTGGTTTAAGAATCGAATTATAAATGCACATATAAATAAACATTTATAATGGTGTACAGACTGATCCTGAGAGTTGAAATGACTGATTGATTGACTGATTTTGGCAGATTTTGGCAGATTTTTACTCATTTTGAAAATAGCAGGGTCAGAACCTTCACACTGTTTACATGCCCTGGAGTTATATAGTTCCATTTTCTCAGATGGGGGACAAGCGGGAACAAACGCTGACAAATTCAAATGTCCTGCCCGAGGGATGTGCGAATTTTAACCACTTTCATTTCACTCAAACACATTTTTGCAAATAACGCTTATTTCTACCCATGGGAGTAAACTGTAGACCTCTCATGTTTATGACTGATGGTTCGAAACACTTGATTGGGAATGTTATTAGTTGCACAAAAATATCAAATCTACTGAATTTCTTGACTTCTTGACAAAACATTTTTTTCCTACATATTACTAGACTAGGGTTCAGTTTTTTCTGTTCTGATACCGATACTTTGGCTTTAAATAACTGCTGGTAGCTCATATCAACCAACACTAGGGCAAATACTAAAAAAAGTAAAACAATCATTTATTTCCTTTAAACACACTCTGTATGGCAAATTTTAAAAAAATAATAAAATCCAGCTACATCTAGTACATGACTTTGTACTTAAAATATGAAAATACATCTTGCTACACCTAAGATTAAGAAAAACAACTCTTTGCACTTAAAATAATAAACAAAATCTAATGTTGCTTGAATTAAGAAAAACACAGTTATTCCATTGGTAGATATCAATTGTCAAGTTGAATACTCGCATAAAGAAAAATGTTCTTCATTAAATTAATTTAAAGGAAAAGTAACGTTATTTTACAATCTGAGCCTTCTTTCGGTAATAAAACAAGTCGTTTGACTCACCCATATCACGTTCGTGTCATTTGGAGCTGTTTGAAGAAAGTTATGTTGTAGCGTATCCGTTAGCATTTGTATTCGGGGCATTACTTTGCGGTCTCCAAATAACACAAACTTTAGCACTTTTCAAATCATAGAAGCCCGATGTCTTAATGTAAGATTTCGTTTGAAGCAAAAGTGGCCTGTAATCCGAGATTTATCCATAGTTTTCAGCTTTGCGTTTCATGTTTGGGTCCCGGGAGCAGTCCGCGCATGCGCACTGGCGTCCTCATCTACTCGAAACTATGGCTAAATCTCGGATTACAGGCCACTTTTGCTTCAAATTAAATCTTACATTAAGACATCGGGCTTCTATGATTTGAAAAGTGCTAAAGTTTGTGTTATTTGGACACCGCAAAGTAATGCCCCGATCATATGATACAGCACCATGTTAACGGATACGGGATCATTAGTAGAACAGAACGGCTCAACATAAGTTCTGCGATACTGCTCCAATTGACAGAAAAATGCTATGGGTGAGTAAAACTACTTGTTTTATTGCCGAAAGAAGGCTCAGATTGTAAAAAAACGTTAATTTGCCTTTAAGTAATTTTATCTTTGTTTTCTGCAGTGCCGTAAATCACCTCCCTCTGAATAATCTGTAAAATGTATCAAACTGGACATTTAGATTTACAAGAAACCTTTAATGGAACTTTGCAACCTGCAGTGGCATGGACCTGATTTGAGTTCATCACAACCTTTTTGGAAGTATTTCTTTTGCTCATTTTTAAAAGTCAAAATGTTCTTTTTTCATTTGCGCTTCGTGAAATGTCAATGCTCTGTTTAGGCCAAACTATAAGAACACCGAGAGTCAAGGCACCTCCCCAAAAAATGAGCTATCGACTGTTTGTAAAGGTCCAGTCAGCGTTTATGTCCACCCAGATCAGACAGAAGCGAAAAAGTACAAAAGATTAAAACCCAGCTTGTGCTGACTCCACTGGATTTGACTCGATTGCCAATAGAAACTAAAGACTGTATAGGGGCTGGTTTTATTAGCTGCTCCCCTCGAGGGCTTTTTACAGAAAGAGGTTGACATCAGATTTTATTTTAAAGCTCCATTGTTTAACTTTGTGTTTTAGCCAGAAACACAAAGTTGTTTTGGATGGTTTTATTGCACTGAAAATAAGAATAATAATTTAAAACACACACACACACACACACACACACACAAAATAGGTTCAGTTGTGACCTCTTTAAAAAGCCTAGGCTACACTGTTCCTTTAATGTTCCACCTCCAAAAAGTTAGTTTTGGTTTAACCGTAGCAACTGTATCTTTTCATAGAATACAAGGTTAAAAGAGGTAAATGCATCATTATTTAAATCGCTTGTTGCTCCCATTAAGCTCATTTTAATTGCTGAAAGGCTCTTCGGTAATGTTGAGCTAAATATGCTTAATTGCTTCTTCTCCCCAGCCATCCATGTGCTAACTTAGTATTACCTCCATTCACACAGAGAGCAGTGACTTCATGAGCACAGTAGGGTGACCGAGGTGCGGAGCTGTAATAAAAAAGTGACCTTTATCAACATGATGGGCAGACATGTTCTAAAAGGTCTGTTTTTTCACAGTCTGTTGTGAATGCAAATTGTGAGAGTAGTGCCCTCTACTGGCAGCTATTATGTACTGCAGTGGCACGCTGAGAGGCATTTGTCCACTGAGTTTACAGCTAAGGGAATAAAACATAGTATACAGGAAGTAAGAAGTGGCAAATTAATTATAGTTTAGAGTATTTCAAAATTATAAGACATTAGAAATCAATCAACTCATCAGTCAACTTTGAATTAGGTCATAAAATATAGTAATCTTCTAACAAGCATGTAAAAGTCGGCCTATCTTGTGTCAAAAAGGATACACAATGAGTAAATAAGTCCTTATAACAATTATAACAACAATTAATTGGCATACCATGGCTTTAAAGCAAGTGTTTGAACACACCTTGTGTTTGTCACAGCATTGTGCGTAAAATGTTGCGTTTTTATTAGAACATTTACTAGCCGATTATAACTGCACAAGTTCTATTTTGTCTTCCAGGCGCTGGGGAATCTTCAAGAAAAGACACTAAACAAAGAAATCCAGCTAGAAATGAGTAGGCGGTACATCTCTACCCACTCCAACAAAGAAACGATTTTACTGGTCACTGCGCAAAGCTCCACACCGACCATTGGCCGGACTCACTGCCAGACAAAAACTTCTTGGCTGAGCCCCGCCGCGTCGGGATCTGGGACCCAAATCAACTGAAACAAAACTTGTGACAGGAGAAAAGTTGATGCCGGAGTTTTTAAAGACTTCAGACGGCCACATGAAGGTAAGAAACGGAGCCAACTCACTTAAACGCGCGTAATATGTGCGTAAAGGCACACGTGAGACTACGGGGCTGCGCGTCTCGACCAAGTTTTGACCCAAATAGAGAGAAGATGGTTAAGAAATCGAGGTTACAGGCCAATCGGTGTGTATCTTAAACTTGAATCGTACATTTGCAATTGAAATAGGCTACCTTACTTGCGTAATTATCAAGTTGGCGTTTGTAAAAAAGGGGAAGACGATAAAAGTAGCCGGTCACTTTGAATTCGAGTTACACCGTTGCAGACTACAGCTGTTAAAACCTAACGGGGCGTCCATGAACTGCATCCTCCGTTTTTGCGTGTGATCGTTGCATTTATTGCTTTTAATTTACTCCTATAGGCCCACTTAAAGCTTACGGGAAAGGACGGGAGCACGTCCACTGTGTCCGTGGCCTACGTAATAAATAGGTTGGCCCGCAAATCCAATTTAGTTTGCAGTCAGGCTTCTGTTCAGGCATCCTGATTAACACAAGGGAAATCATTAGTCGGTTTTAGCCCTGGACTACTGGTGTAACTGTGTAATGGTTTGTATTACAGACTACATTACATCGTTATTGTGTTGACTTGTCTTGCCTATATGTAAACAAGGCCATGCTTATGTTAAATCAAATACAGCTCTGGAAAAAAAAAAGTAAAAGACCACTGCAAAATTATCAGTTTTTCTGGTTTTATTACTTACAGGTATGTGTTTGGGCAAAAGGAACATTTTTGTTTGAGTCTATAAACTACTGACAACATTTCTCCCAAATTCCAAATAAAAATATGATCGTTTAGAGCATTTATTTGCAGAAAATGATAAATGGTGAAAATAACAAAAAAGATACATGTTTTCAGACCTCAAACAATACAAAGAAGAAGATCAAATTCATTTTAAAACAACATAATACTAATGTTTACACTTAAGAAGAGTTCAGAAATCAATATTTGGTGCAATAACCCTTATTTTTAATCACAGTTTTCATGCGTCTTGGCATGCTCTCCGCAAGTCTTTCACATTGTTTTTGGGTGACTTTATTCCACTCCTGGTGCAAGAACGCCAGTAGCTCAGCTTTGTGTTTGTGTTGGAATTCAACAGACGCTGGAATGGAATGGCTGTAATACATGTAGAGATGCTGATTTCAGGAAAAAAATGCAGTGGTCTCTTATTTTTTTCCATTTATTTAAAGGTGCACTCTGTAACTTTTCTGGTATGAGTCCAGCACCTGGTTGTATCCATGGAGATTGCTTTCCCTGGAATGTACCACAGTATGGTTTGTATTTTTCTACGTTTTCATAGAATTAGGTAAGTTTAATTTAATATCATACTGTGAAAAATTCCAGGCAGAGCAACAACCCTCCATCCGGAAGCTTACACAGTGCCCCTTTATGTGTTTTTATTAGCCTAATTATTTATTAATTTGTACATCAGAGCATTGCATGATTACACAAAGCAGGTGTATTGGTTGAAGTCATATTTTTTGTTAATATAGGCCTGTTTTCTTTGGTACATTTCCAAAACATGTCCCACTAAATTACAATATTTCTCATATTTTACCCCAATCTATTGCCTAAGACCAGTGCACATTTTCAAATTCTTTTCCACATAAGATCTGGTTGCGTGAGAAGTCCCTCAGTCGTCCAGGTAGAATCCATGATAAAGGAGAAGTTCAATTTGTCAACTGGACAAAGTTTGTTTGGTTGAAAACGTTTTGAAATACAAAGAGACAGATTAGTTGATAGTTTCGGAGCTATTTCAGTGTAGTGAGCGCCGCCTAGGGCTTATAGATATGCTAATACAAGACGCCAGAGGAATTTGTAAAACAAAAGAGAGTAGCTGGGATAGGTTCAGAGCTTCGTTCAGGGTAGTTAGCTCCTCCCTTGCAGCTAGATATAAACAGGGTCTAACCAGCATGAGGGCCAGAGCTGACGAAGCCTCTCGGATGAGCGGCGAAACGTTTTCAACCAAACAAACTTTGTCCAGTTGACAAATTGAACTTCTCCTTTATCATTAGATCTGGTTAAAATAAGTGTTAGGCATTTGTCCTTTTTTGTCACTATAACCCACCACCACACTTCTGTTAGTCCCATTATTGCCTCACCATGAGCTGCTAACTTCAAAACTACCCACAGCCCCATAATAACGGTTTTATAATGACCTCTGATATGATGTGGGCTGCCTGGTTTTTATTTTCTTATGGTGAGTGCACATGAAGTCACTGCTCCCCAAGTCAGCTGTACTTTTATGCCTGAGTGAAACATGTGTTTTTGCAGCGGAAGCTACAACTGTGTTTAATGAGTGACCCAGACAAAGCACTTAGCCGACAAGCTTTAAACTAACAGGACTAAAAAGATTACTGTCCCAAAGAGTTTGAATGCTCTGGAAACGTGGGAAAATCTGGATTTCTCATGCCATGTTTGTGTTTGAAACCATTATATTTGATTATAGACATCAAAACAAAGCCTCAGTATATTATGCGGTGTATTTTCATTGCACATAAGTTCAAATAACACAACAATAGGACGCTGTACAGTTCAGAGTGCATATTGTCAACTAGGTTTAAAAATTTTGCGATATTGCTGTTTATAACTGTGATACTGATATTGTTGAGATTTTTATAAGATACTTTTTGAGTTTCAGTTATAATAAAACACAAATGTACATGCTTTAATTGACTAATTAAACTGTCAAAATAAAAAGGTAACAGTAGGGCTGGGCGGTTTACTGGTTCATACCGAATACCTGTTGTTTTTGTTTTTTTGTTGTTTTTTTTATATGAATTTTTCATATACTGCAATACCGGTGAGTGTGTGCGTACAAACAAGCTGTGTCCCAATTCGAGGGCTGCAGCCTCCGAAGGCTGCTTTTTCAGCTGCTACGAAGGCTGCAAAGGCTGCAGCCCCCAAACTGGCCTCCAGGGACTGCAAGGCTCTTTGCCCAAATGGGACAGGTCCAGCCAACGGAGCCGCTACTGCCGCCCAGCAACCGAGACACGCTGCTAACGCTAATGCTAACAATATGCACCACGCAGATTACGCACACGGATCAATAACCCTCGAAATGGGACACGGCTAGTGTGTGTTGAGTGCTAACAACATGGACGGAGAAAATGTTACAGACACAGAGGAACGTTTACCGAAAAGAGGGGCCGTGTCAGTTGTGTGGAAGTACTTTGTCTTTAAAAAAATCCGACGCTGATCATACAACCGTATTCTGTAAATGTTGTCGGGCTAAAGTTGTAGCAGCAGGAGGCGACAGGAGCAATCTGCTTCACCACCTCCGTCACAAGCATGTCCTGGAAAATGAAGAATGCACAAAACTAAGATCTGCATCCTCTTCCACGTCTGCAGGGAACGTTCAAGTTGGCGCTGCAACACAAAACGCGACTCAGACGTCACTCAAAGACGCGTTTGCTAAGGGGACTGCCTACGACAAGAAAAGCAAAAGGTGGAACGATATTACCATCGCTATTACTGTCCACTTCGCCAAAGACATGGTACCACTTAGTCCTGTTGAAAGTAATTATTCTCTAAATTATTAGGAAATCAGAATCAGAAAGGTTTTATTGCCATATGTTTGAACATGTTCACAACATTAGGAAATTGCTTCGGTACTTGGAGCGGAATAAAATAAAGTAGAAAACTTAAATTAACAATGGGGTTAACACCTAGTCATGCATGAAAAAAAAATACTGTCAAATACCATGACACAGTTATAATTTTGAAAAATACCGTGATATCATTGGTCATACTGCCCATCTCTAGTTAACAGAGACAAAATCAAGTCAAACTTTGTATTTAATAAGGAAAATCATGAGTAAAATTGAACAAACTTGAAAAAAAAAAAACATTGGATTGGTGTTATTGCAGTATATTGAGTTGCGATATTTATTATTGCATCAGCCAATATTGCGATATCGATACTTTTGCAATGTATTATGCAACAACAGGAGCATTAATATCTGAGAGAAGACTGAAATCTGAACTGATAAACTAATCCAAGAATCCCATGTACGTATTTCAGAACATGTTTGTAGAAGTGGATATACGACAAGATTTTCTGCAAACAGCATATGTAGTTCTTTGCAGAGAACATTGTATTATCAAATTGACTGCAGCCTTTTTGATTTGATTACAATAATATACAGCTCAACCATTCACTCTTCTAGCACCAATTACCCAGCGTGTGAAATTAGCAATGAAGCCTGTAAACCCAAACTCAGTGAGGTAGAAGAAGTCGAGGTTTAATTAGCATATTGGCCATGCGGTGTAGCCACAGAGCGGGAGGGCTACAGGTCGCACAGTGAAAGCCTTCTTTAGACTCTGCTGTAGGGATTAGGAGACATAAGCACAGTTCACAAGAGGCCAAGTGAGAGCCCAGTACACATGGAACTTTTCACTTCTGCATTTGACTGAAGCACCGTTGTGCACATCCAGTAAAGATACTTATTGAATGTCACTCAATTTCCCAGTTACTGAAAGCTGATAAAAAGCTCTAGCATGTAACAGGAGATTAGGCTGATTCACTGTCTCACTTTATAAAATAATGATCAGATATTGCAGTTAAAGAGGGGGTATTACATTTTTATGAGGCATTAACTGCTAACATATAACATATTTGGAGCATGATTGTTTTCAAAATGTTATATTTGCTGAAAACAGCTCCCCCAAAACACCATCACAGCACGATCAGCATGCATCTTGGTAATAAAACTACACATTGCATCGGGTTTGTGAAGTTGTAGTGTATTATTTTGTATATCTACAGAAAACTGCTGTGCCGAGCAGGGGTACCGTCGGCTTGTGGGTTGAGTCTAGGACAGGATCTAACCATAAGGAGGGTTCCAATAGTCCCCTTGAGACATCGCAGTATTATTCAACCCTGCATGGATGACATATAAAACCATTTCAGGCATGTATTTGATGAGGGAACTATATTATTATACACTCAACAAAAATATAAACGCATTGCTCCCATTTTTCCTGAGATGGACCCAAAGATCCAAAATTCACTCCAGATACACAACACTACCATTTCTCTCAAACATTGTTCACAAATCTGTCCAAATGTGTGACAGCGAGCACCTCTGCCCCGCCGAGACAATCCACCCCACCTCACAGGTGCGCCACATCAAGATGCCGATCCAACATCATGACCAGTGCACAGGTGCGCCCCAGACTGCCCACAATAAAAGGCCACCCCGAAATGTGCATTTTTTTTTTTGCTTTATTGGGGGTCTGGGGACTCCCTCTTCAAAGGCTGTTATGGATGAAGAACACAGGTGCATTTTATTGATGGCATTTTGAATGCACAGAGATACCGTGATGAGATCCTGAGGCCCATTGTTGTGCCATACATCCATGAACATCACCTCATGTTTCAGCAAGATAATGCACGGCCCCATGTTGCAAGGATCTGTACACAATTCTTGGAAGCTGAGAATGTCCCAGTTCTTGCATGGCCAGCATACTCACCGGACATGTCACCCATTGAGCATGTTTGGGATGTGCTTGACCGGCGTATACGACAGCGTGTACCAGCTCCTACTAATATCCAGCAACTTCGCACAGCCATTGAAGAGGAGTGGACCAACATTCCACAGGCCACAATTGACAATCTGATAAACTCTATGCGAAGAAGATGTGTTGCACTGCATGAGGCAAATGGTGGTCACACCAGATACTGACTGGTTCTGAGTCCCCAGACCCCCAATAAAGCAAAAAAAAAAAAAAGCACGGGGTGGCCTTTTATTTTGGGCAGTCTGGGGCGCACCTGTGCACTGGTCATGATGTCGGATCGGCATCTTGATGTGGCACACCTGTGAGGTGGGGTGGATTGTCTCGGCGGGGCAGAGGTGCTCGCTGTCACACATTTGGACAGATTTGTGAACAGTGTCAGGAAAAATGGGAGCAAAAACAAAAGTGTTGCGTTTATATTTTTGTTGAGTATATGTAATTGCACCTTCACTTATTGCACCTTACATATTGCACATTTCATTCTACCTCGAATTTACCTTCTTGTTGGAAGCATATGTTTACCTGTATATCTTATGTCTGTTTATTGTTGATGTCTGTATACACTGTATGTTTTTTCCATGAGTGTAGCTTTGTGTTTGTGTGCACACGTTTTTAGTTTAAATTGCACATTTGGTGTTTGGTGAAACGCAATTTCAGTCCTCTGTGTAATGTTTGTTACATAGTGTACACTTACAAGTACACTTTGACTTTGACTTATAACATGGCAGAAAACTCCAAAAAGTCAGTTTTGAGTGACAAATTATTACATCTTTGTACCTGTTTGTTATTAAAGAGGAGGTATTCCTCTTTAATAACAAACAGGTACAAAGATGTAATAATTTGTTGTATCTGTATAGCACTTTTGGGACACTCAAAACTGCTGCATTGCATTATTTATTCACTTTATGCCACTTTCTGTTCATGTGGCTGCCAAGCTGCGCCTCTGACCACCACTGCTCACGCATGTATATGCTAGCAAGAAAGAAGTGCCTTGCCAAAGGACACAACAGCAGTATGCATTGGCTGTACTTAGAACCACAAACTGTCTGGTTGGTTACTCATTAGGGCCACTGTCACAAAAAAGTTATCTTGGTTCAAGATAGAGAAACCTCAAAAGTCTTAGAGTTGTAAGAGTTGAGCAACAAAGAAACATTAATTTTAGTGGAATTAATTCTGCCAAAGTCTGAAATCTACTAATCTATCAAGGTGATCATTAACAATTTGAAACAATTACATCTCAAATCGATAAATTGCAGGCCTAATTTTAACTTTAAATTTCATGAATAAATCAAGCCAGTGGAATTAAGTCTGAATTCTTCTATTACTGAAAATGATGTATCCCAAAAGAAAATCCAAAGTATTTTTTCTATATTATAATTTCTATTTCTATAACTAATGCTTTTTCACTTTAAACTAACATGAATACATTACACTCCCAACCTCTTGTGTGTATGAATATGTTACCAAAAACTAGATCACTTGAAGTTAGACCTGTCACGATAACAAATTTTGAAGCATGATATATTGCTACAGTTACCTGGCCAGCCAAATGATATCTCTCTGTATTTGCTACAGCGCGATACCATTTGGACACTCTCGCTCCACTCTCGCTCCTCCGGTTAAAAACGGACTCCGCGATTCTGATTCGTTCAAAGATGGTGACGTCAGTGCACCCGCCTTTGCCCGCAGAGTCACTCTTAGGCAGCGGAAGTTCCTCCTCAGTTTTGAATCAAGATGGCGCAATCTCTGATTGGTTCACTTAGCTGTCTGTCTAAGCGCAACAGCAGCGCATTCTGGATCAAGCGTTACCAGACTCATCCGCTGGTACAGCGATGAGTCATGGATTCTTCCAGGCAATTGCTACAGAGAAATATAACGATAAACATTATTATTTGAACTATTTAATAATTCCTCGGTGACAATAACAATAAAGCAGGATAATCACAGTTAAGCTTCAGTATCACTAAAAGACCTGAGTTTAACAAAAAATATAACAGAATTAACCCATATTTAGCCATAGAAGTCACTTAGTCAACCTTATAAAGCTCAAATGTCATTGTATTGCAACAAAAATAACAAAAAATGAATCATTATTGTAAAGAAAATATACAGACAAATATAAATATTGAGCCCAAAAATACATTATTATATTTTTAAAGATAAATCAATATAGTGTTTATCTTGACAGGCCTATTTGAAGCGGCTCTTGCCTTCATCTTCTGGATCAAGCTACAAAGAGTATTTTTACTCCCCACTGTCTCCCAGTAAAAGCTTTTTGAAGCGGCTTTATTTCTGTTATTAGTTTGGGCGCAGACTTCATCCATCATACACAATGTTTTGCCTCAGAACATGGATGCATGGTGTAATAACAGGCCTATCTTTGATCCCATTTCAAAGAGCGAGGTCCCGTATACGCTAGCTGGGCCCGGTTGTGGTTGGGGCGGTGGAGGTGTGGATGGCCGCAGGGCTTGTCAGTACAACCCCCAGACAGCTGTGAGCGAGAGGCACACCAAGTCTTCAAAACAAAGCAACCAACTGCCGTCACATACTCTAGGACAGGAGCATGTGCTGGAAAAACAAAGAAGACATTTGAAATCATATCCACCGCTGAACTTTCAAGATGGGCTGTCTCTGTGTTATCTGATCTGCAGTGGGTGCCTGCAGGACCTGTTAACTGACAGAGGAAAAACTAGACTTGCTTACAGTGGAGTGTTGTGGATTGGAGATAAGATTTCTAGAAAGTTTTTTAGGAAGTTTAGGTTGATAAAAAGTCAAGGCTGTCCTCTGTCCACTTCGTCAGACTGGGGTGAGATGGGGCTGAAAGTCAAAGTGTGATCTGATCTCTGTGATGATGAACTGTTTTGGTGAAATCGTGATTCACTGATTTCCTTGGTTCAGACTCATCCCCACGTCCCACTCCTCCTGTTGGTCAGCTCTCAATAAGGCTCTGGTAGATTTACAGTGAAATGTGAACATTCAAGAGAACATTTTCACTTTTAAAGTCACTATAGGCTTTTAGTTGTACACATACTAGACTTAAGAAAGAAGTGGATTAAGGGAGTGTGACGTGACCCACTGCGTTTGGCTCCAGTCAAATGAAGCTCACAATGTTAGAGGTTATAGGGGCACATTTGGAGCCGAGTTCCATATTAGGAATAGGAATTGATTTATGGACAAAATAGAAATAAAAACACCAGGATCATGTAGAGCAGGTTATTATGAACATTTTAAAGGGATATGCCACCCCCAGGTCAAACTTGGGCATCTCCCCACAGTCCAGAGACTAAAATAAGTGGTTGAAAGCGTTTTCCTGGTCACCCAGCCATTGTCCGAGTCTGTCAGCACTGACCGCCGCGGTATCTGCAGCTACTCCGCGTTAGACTGGAGTCTAACGGCGCCAGAGAAAGATTTCGGCCAAAAGGAATTAATTTGCTCAATGCGTTTCCCAAATACTTACTGTGTAGAACGGTAGCGGCACGGTAGCAGAGTGGTTAGCGCTCTTGCTTCACAGCAAGAAGGTTCCGGGTTCGATCCCCGGGTCGCCCAGACCTTTCCGTGTGTGTTCTGTGTGGCGTTTGCATGCATGGTCTGGGTTCGATCCCCGGGTCGCCCGAGCCTTTCTGTGTGGAGTTTGCATGTTCTCCCCGTGTCTGGGTGGGTTTCCTCCGGGCACTCCGGTTTCCCCCACCAACCCAAAACATGCAGCTTAGGTCCTGACCAAGCCGAAGCAAGAAGATCATGGAGATGGTCCCCGGGCGCCCTGGTGTGTGCTGCCCACTGCTCCTAATATATGTATATATATATAGGATGGGTTAAAATGCAGAGAAGAATTTCTCCAGTGTGAGATCAATAAAGTTCACTTCTTCTTCTAGTGCGCATTCATATCGAGTGCAAATAAATGTGCAAATCAACACGGAGAGCTTGACTTGGTCATTTTGGGTGGGAACTATTTTTCAGTGCGGAAAAAGAAAGCCGAAGCACAGAGCACGCTGCCAGGGGAATCCCTGTTACGCACCAGGAAGGGAGTTCCCCTGTTGCGCAGCGTGCTCTGTGCTTCGGCTTTCTTTTTCCGCACTGAAAAATAGTTCCCACCCAAAATGACCAAGTCAAGCTCAAGCCGAAATCTTTCTCTGGCGCCGTTAGACTCCAGTCTAACGCGGAGTAGCTGCAGATACCGCGCCGGTCAGTGCTAACAGACTCGGACAATGGCTGGGTGACCAGGAAAACGCTTTCCACCACTTATTTTAGTCTCTGGACTGTGGAGAGATGCCCAAGTTTGACCTGGGGTGGCATATCCCTTTAAGACCAAAATGACGAGGCTTGGATAGGCTTGGAATCAACAGAGCCGGAAGGGCTCCCATGTTTCATTTTTTTTGGTGGGTTAGCTCTGTCCATTTACAGTCTATGGGTATGCATGGATAGTGATATAATCAAAGTCCTGATAAAGCTCCTAGCAAATCATGATATACATTTTGTTTGGCCCAACCCTAACCTTATTAAACACTATAATAATGTAGGTTGTCACACATTATGTTATATTATCATAATGCCTCAAGCCAGTGTTTTGTAAAATGTAAATGTTACTGAAACATGTTATTTTTTTAACTTTCTTAGTTTACTTGTCACTTTTAATAACTCAAGTATGTATGCAGTCTTAATGAAACGGCCACTAGTATGTTCAGTTTACTTTTCTGTACTCAAAATATGATAAACTGTTCTGCTTCTCCAAAGTCACTAAGCCCAGTTTGATGCACCAGTATCCCCGTAAAGCTGATGAATTACTGAGTCAGATCCCATGTCTGTGTGGATGTTTGGTTTGGACGCTACTGCAGAAGACGGGCTTTTCTTCTACAGTGTAATGAAATTACTGAGCATGTGGGAGATGCACTAAAACATGGCCCATTGTCACTTGGTCTATTTTGAGTTTGTATAACTTTTACTTTGATAAGAGCAAAGTAGCATTACTATACAGTATGTGCAAAAAAAATTTGTTCCAATAAGTTCCAATGTTGATTTCGATACTATGGGTTTAAGTATCTGCCAATACCCGATATTAACAAACAAATATTAACAACAAATAAAATTACGACAGAACTGATCCAAATGTGTTTCTAATCTAAGCAAAGAACAGCTTTGTATAAACCAAACAAAATTTCTCGGTTGTGATTGGTTCAGAAACTCTCATTGTTTATGACTATAAGAGTTTTATGACAGTAAACTAAGATTCACACTGAACTGAGAAGCCGATATTCAATCCTGCATATTTGTCAGTATCAGCGCCGATATCTGATACCAGTATTGTACTAGTATTGCATTGCTGCATATCTATCTCAGAGCAGCTACAACTCAGACTTTACCTTTAATTAAATTTTAGTTAAATCCCAGATCACAAAAATTGGCTTAGGGCTTTTTAATTGTCATGTCTATGTGGCAGTAAAAGCATGTGGGAAAGTTCGATGGAAAGAATCTGATTTTCTTTGCTGGTGTTAAATGGTGCAGGAGTGGAAATTTTGACTGTTTGCAAACCTTCTTATTAAAAACCATAAATATTCGTTATTGATTAAAAAGATAGAATTGCCAGACATATTAATCCATCCAAACTTTCCAAATCTTTGGAAAAATGACAATGATTGCACTAAAGACATGAAGGGCTTTTTATTGCAGAAGTATAAATTTATATTGTGTTTTCTTTTCCAGTCCAAACTAAACATGGAGAGATTGAGCAAGCCGGAGCTGCTGATGCTGTTCAGTGTCCTGGAGGGAGAGCTGGAGGCCCGGGATCTCGTCATCGAAGCCCTCAAGGTAACCATCACCTGAGACAACATCATTAATTGTATTTGTTTAGGGGACAGTACATATTATAAGACAAGATAATACAAAAGAAAAACATGCACTTGCAGGACTGTAGCCAAAGCTAATTTCCATCCTTAGTCAGGATGGACTTAGCCACATAGCCCGCACAATTAATAAAACATGATAAAAGATAGAATAACAGCTTCCACACGCTCCTCTCACTCATACACACTTATACATTCTAAAACACAGGCGTACAAACTTACAACAGTAATATTAAATATTAATATTAATATTAAATATACAGGTCAGGCATATACTTACACAAAGTCACTTCTTCTTCTTCTTCTTCACTACATACACCAAGTTTAGGCTGTTTACGGATAGGCCTGTCACAAATGTTGAAGTTCGATATATTGCTGAAGAAAATATAGATAATAATCAATAATAGTGAATTTATGCCACTGACACAATAAACCCAAAGCAGCCCCCCCCCCAAAAAAAAAAACAAAACAAAACAAAACAAAAAAAACAATTCTACATTAACGATATTGTTCAAAAGTCATGAGCTGCAATAAATAGTAGAATGAAACGCTTTAGTACTTATGGCAAATGAAGAAATTAAATTTGTCAACTGGACAAAATGTATTTGATCGAATACGTTTCGCAGCTCATCCAAGCTGCTTCTTCAGTTCTGGTCAGACGCTGGTGGAGACTGCTTATAACTAGCTGCAGGGAGGAGCTAAGTACAATGAGATTACTTTGAAGCTACCACACCTACTTGTTTTTCAATTTCTGTTAGTTAGGTGAGCCTATTCAATATGCAGTGGGAGTGGAGTTTGGGGTCTGCTTAGTTTAGCCATTCAGGGCCATAATGGGTGTTTCTGGACCTGACCTGCTGTCCTATTGTTTTCTTTGTTTTGATTTATGTTTGAGGATAGAGTTATAGATGGGAGACAAACTGTGTCTGAGACCTCCATTTCTGCTCAATGAAGGATTCTCTTTCTTGACAAAAATAGCCTCTTTAACTCCCCTCTCAAACCAGTTCTTTTCTCTGGCCAAGATCTGTACCTCACTGTCCTCAAAGGAGGACTCACTGCCTTCTAAGTGGAGATGTACGGCAGATGAAGGTCCACTCTGTCTCTCGTCTGTGTTGGTTAGGGCTGCTCGATTAATCGAATTTTGATCATGATTTCGATTTTGGTGTCAAACGATCTCAAAATTCATATAATCGAGACTAAACGATTATTTTTTCATTTCTCTGTCGAGAGGGACGCGCATGCGCAATACGTTCCCTTCCACGCGGGCCTACACTCGCTGAGCACTGCTCCGGGAGCAGTGTGATTGCATGACTCCATGGCTCCACCCACGCATCTGAAAGTAGGGAAGATTGTGAATTGTTTGGCGCCAGTGTTGCCAACTTAGCGACTTTGTCGCTATTTTTAGCTACTTTTTGGACACCCCTAGCGAGAAAATTAGACAAAAGCGACTAGCGACAAATCTAGCGACTTTTTTTGGTGATCAGAGGCTCCAAGATCGCGGGAGGGGGAAAAAAATAATTGCGCCGTTTTCTCTCTTTCCCCGTTCAGAGAAAGAGACAGAGAGAAAGAGAGGGGCAGTGGAGGAGAGACACAGGCAGAGAGGGGCGGGGGCGGAGTTGAGAATAGCGTGGACTGTTGTGGACTGTCGCTTCCTTGGTTTTTTTCCTCACTCACTCACAGGCAGACAGACACACTCACCAGTCTCTCCTCTGCTCCCTCCCATCTCGTCAGATCGCCTCGGAGTCTGGTCATTCCTCTGCCATAGGCTCTGATTCTCAATAAGTGTATGCCTATGCGCTCTGATTTGTTTTCTTTTTGGCGACACAAAGTCACAAGTAGCACTGCTTAAAAGCTAGTTGTACAGCACAGAAAAGTTTAAAAAAGCTAGTTCTTTAGCACAAAAAAAAACAAAAAATAAAAAGCTATAGTTTGCCCACTATAGCACAAAAAAATAAAAAATAAATAAAAAGCTTTAGTTAAACTACAGCACAAAAAAAACACAAAATAAAAAAGCAAGCTATAGATCTTGAACCGATAATGCTGCAAACATGAAGCTGGCTACTGAAATCAATGGGTGGCCGAGGCTTCAATGTTTCGGACACAGACTCCACTTGGCCATAGGTGAGTAGGCTAGCACTTATTTCAGTGTGAAAAATACAATGAAAGATAAAGATAAGCTATGAAACAGTGATGGTGGTACTTAACTTCAGTCAACCAGACAACTCTTTATGGCCTGTGAGCACTCAGTGCTTTTTCAGAGTGTATTATGCTTAACATTTTGTCGTAGTCTATGCTTAACTTGGGTGGAGCTGGACACTAATGTATCAATAAATGACAGCGTAATACAACCGAGAACAGAATTAATTTGTGTTTATTGGTTATTAATATTCATTCTACCCCAAAATTTTAACAAAAATGTTTGTTACACTTTAGTGCAATGCTACAAATTTCCAAAGTTTATTTTTGTATATTCTTCATACAGAGAAGTACATTTTATTTGGTAAAATATAGAGATTGAGGAGTGTACATTTGTCTTATGACAAAATAATATTTTTTTTGTTTTATACATCGCTAAACATAACAAATAACTAAGTTTGTTTTTTGTTTTTTTTTTGTCTGAAATGCTGAATAAAAGCATTGTTTGAAAAAATCGTTTGAATAATCGTGATTTCAATATTGACTGAGATAATCGTGATTATGATTTTTTCCATAATCGAGCAGCCCTAGTGTTGGTACATCCTCTTGTGACGTGGCTGTTTTGTTTCTCCAGTGTAGCGCTCACTGCAGTCTTCACTACACTGAATGGAGTAGACCACATTGCTTTGTTTGTGGCTCGGTGTTTTGTCCTTTGGGTTGACCAGTGTTTGTCTTAAAGTGTTTGTGGGTTTGAAATAAACTGGGATTTCATGTTGTCTGAAAATCCTCTGTAGTTTTTCAGAAATGCCGGCGATTCCTTAATCGCTACATCTTTCCTCCTGAGTTCTGATTCTCTGTTGTCTTGTTTCTTGTCCTTGTCTCTCTTAGATTTGTTAAAAGCCCATTTAGGATATCCAACATAGGGCTTTCTCCACATGTTGTTCTTTCTCCTTTCCCTCTGTGCTTGTAGGAACCACTTGGGCCCTGTGTTGTAATGTCTGAATAACTCCCGGTTTGTGCTGCAGTGGGTGGTGTGAATCAAAAAGCAGGTATTGGTCGGTGTGCGTGGGCTTCCTGAAGACCTCTACTTGGAGCCCCGGTCTTCTCCTTTAGTACTTAGTTTGTATCTACAGTAATGAGTCATAGAAGTGATTTATTCAACCTTTTATGGCTTAACTTTTTGTTTGGGGGGCCTTCACTTGCTTGTTTCTATGGAGATGTGACTGCTCTGCCTGCAATAAATGTTCCAAAGTATGACATTAAACAGCAATACTTTACATTTATTCAATTATAGGCTGTTTTATAGCTCAAAAATGGTTCCAGCTTTCATATATTGAACTATAACTCTATATAGTAATTATCGTGACAGGTCTATTTCCGGGACGTACTAAATGAAAGCTTCAAGTGTTAGAAGTGTTTGACTTAGAGTCAAAGAGCAGCTGTGGTCTGGTCTGTCTTATGTCATTTACAAAGCCCTACACAGGTGTCAGGTGTACAGAGCAGGGAGGTATGTCAGAGTTGACGGCCAGCAAATTTGGGTAAACCTTAAAGTGTTGAAAAAAAGCCGTGAAAAACCACAGGGAGGACTCCAGGGCAGCTTCTGTAGGAAAGATTAATTATTGGTTGAGTTGGGTTTGAAAACTGTTTTAACAAGTGTGTGAATATCTCTTAGTGGAGGACAAGTAATTATAGGGTCATACGAGCAGAGATGGACGTTTTGGTTTGGGCTGCTAACTTTGTGATTTTTGGTACAGTTTAAACAAAAAGGTTCATAATCTGTAATTTTTGTGTCAAACTGCTCAAAACATTTCCTGACATTTTGCTTAAAGAAGAGGCTTTGGCATAGTTTAAACTTTCTCAGGCCAAAGGGTGACTTTTTCCATGACATTAATTTTTTTTTTTTTACTGTAGGCCTCTGTGGAAGAGAACCAGTGTCATATTGGAAAGTGTATTTTATCTAAGAAACAAGTCAGAAGGAAGAATTTTTTTTACACTTCCTTCAGCATTGCATAGCCTAGTTGTATTTTTTTTATTCCAGCATTTTAATCATCTGAATAAATTATTTTTCACTATTTCAGAAAAAAGAGCCTGTTTGATTACTGTTTTATACTTCGGATCTACCGTAAGCTGGTTGGGCGTTTGAGGGTGGTCCACTCTGATTTCCATCTGAAAATGCAGCTCTAATGGTGTTCTTGAAAAAGTCATGCATGTGAAAACTAAAGATGTGCCAAAGGGTTGTGAGAACTAGAGAGTTGGAACCGTTTAAACTACTTCCTTCTTTCACAGTTTGAAAATCACATAACCCTGCCTTAAAATTGGCATGTCATACATTCTTGTGGTTTTAATTTGCGTCTTTCAGTCACATTAGCAAAGGTATTTCATATTTTCTTAAAGGTCCCATGGCATGAAATTTTCACTTTCTGAGGGTTTTGAACGTTAATGTGAGCTCCCCTACCCTGTTTAGGGCCCCCCAATGGCTAAAAGTTGCGAAATGTCTAAACTGAGCATTTGCGATCCTTTTCTGCGTTTGAAAAAAACACAGCTCAAATGGGCGATTCTGGACAAGGCACCTTATTGACGTCAGATCGAAAAAAGAAATGCAAATTCAGTTCCACCACCGTCTGGATCTCCACCCCCTGTCTCTGGAAATCACGCTCAGAGAGTTTGGACTGCGGAGGAGCTACGCAATGCGAAATGCGTTTTTTTATTTGCCTGGAGGCACGTGCGAGTGTTTCTAGGCTCGGAAGTCCTTTACCCAACCCTCTGGACCTCTGAAACAGCAGTGGTTTAATTTTATTTTCAGTGAAAATGTGTTTTTTTTCATTAAAAAGCCTCTCCTTTCCTCCTTCGCGCTTACACTCGCGGAAGTGTGGCCAGGCACAGCGCACCGCTAAAACAAGGAACCAGCGGCGCATTTGCCCCCCCCCCCACCCGCTCCTCTAACCAATCTGTCTCCTTCTCATTTGCATTCAAGCAACAAGGCCCAGAATGAGTTGTTCAGACAGAGAGATTATGACTCTGACTCTGTACATGTGTCTTTCTCATGCACTAAGTCTTGATTTTGAAGAAGGATTCATTTACAGTATTAGGGAACCATTAAGGAGCCATATAAAAGCATCAAGAAGTACCATGTCATGGGATCTTTAAACTTAAAATAAATGAAGAAGGCAGCAGGATTGTTATGCTAAATAAGCCATGCGTCTGTTGTGAACACAATTTGACCACAGAAATGCTCAGAACAAATGCCGGGTTACAGACTTGACAACTGAGCTGGAAAAGTATGGAGTTTTACCTGTGATGCAACTATCCTGGGAAAATAGAAACAGTGTGTGTTTTTTGAGGTTCAGAGCAAGAGGATTGAACTGCGAATGAAGCAAGATGCAACTCCAGCTATGTTTTTGAATTATGGAAATTAGTGGCAGATTCTCCAGTATGAATATAAAACCTGAAAAAAGCTGGTTCAGACTAGAGACCGACTGATATGGGTTTTCTCATGAACGATACCGATTGTTTAGAATCCAGATCATTTTCCCCAAATTATGTTATTTAACTTTACTACAAACTCCCCACAAGCCCTTTTTTTTTTTTTTTTTTAATCACAAATCTATTGGAGAGCTTTGTAGTCATGTTTTAAGCAGTTATCTTTTTGCACTGAAATGTTCAAATAAAGCTTTCTGCATCTTCTTTAAGCAGCAGATCAGTTAAAACTAAAGCCAATATCTGCTCGCTCTCTTTATCTAAAAAAAAATGAGTATCTCTACTGACTAAGCTACCACGTGTTAAAGGATCTATTGTGCAAAATTTGTTCACATGACACTGTGGTTCATTCCCACATGTTTGAGTAACCTTTTATTATTAGTTTGTCTACATCTCCAAAGCTCAAAATCCTCTGTTCCACCTTGTCACGATGTCCAGGTCACAAAGAAGTAGTTTTCAAGTGAATGGCTACCTTCAGATCAGTAGCGATTGGAAATTCCAGGCCTGAAATCATCCAAAAAATTCTAGTGAAGGTGTACAAGAAGTTTTAAAACACAATGGAGCACTTCCTGTATTACCGCATGACACAGCCTTAATATGTAGGGTGTATGTGTCAAAGAAACATGAATGAAAACACAACTCCAGGTATGTTTTTGATAAGGAAACAACATTACAGCAGTCTCCAGAGATAAGAAAATGGCTCGATATGGGCCACGTAAATGCTTTCACAGCCACTCAAAGTGTGACTGAATCCCTAGTTGAGCCTTTGGCGATCAGAGTCTCAGCTGAATGTTGCAGTGTTGTGTCTAGGCTGCATTCCTCCATCTCTCCCGGGGTATGACCATCTAAGGCCAGAGGAGTTACAGCACCGGGTGTGTGATGACTCAATGAGAGCCGGGGCCCACAGAACAAATAAACATTGGCCTTAAGTGGAGCTGAGGGCAGGGTGCGTGTGCGTCGCTAATGCCTCCCCCGCTAGCACGAGCGCTTAACTCTTTCAGGGCTGGGGTCAGCGGCGATAAGTGTGTCAAACATCTGGCTTCGCTCCTAAAATAAGCCCAAAGGGAAAATGCTGAATGGAAAGTTAAATAGAAAGTCTTTTGTCATGGAAGGAAATTTATTTTATTTGTGGCTTTATATACAGTGGTCCCTCGCTCTATCGTGGTTCACTGTTCGTGGCCTCGCTGTTTCGCGGATTTTTCGAACATTTTTTTTATACTGGACTAAACCAGGTCTAGACCAGGTCTAAACCAGGTCTAGACCAGGTCTAAACCAGGTCTAGACCAGGTCTAAACCAGGTCTAAACCTGGACTGGTCCTGGACTAAACCAGGACTGGACCAGGTCTAGACCTGGACTAAACCGAGACTAGACCAGGTCTAAACCAGGATTAAATCACCCCGTGCGGCTCTTTGCTGGTTTCGTGCGGCTCTTGCGTTCGTTTGTGTGTGTTCGGTTTGTGGCTCAGGCTGCGAGGACGCGGTCCCGAGGGGGAGGCATGGTCCGGGCACCGCGGTCGCGTGCTCGCAGCCCCGGTGTACGCGCGGCCTCGCGCCGGGCGTCCTGCTCTGTCACGGATTTGACCATGATGAGCGGGTGCACATGTCGTGCACTTCTCTGAGGGGTTGGTGCGCGTCGTGTCCCGGGATGTGGCAGTGCCGTTGGATGAGCGTGATGCTTCCTGCAGATGCAGTGACTCATGTCTCAGGATCCCCTCGCGCGTCCGGCGGGGCTCCCGGCAGAGCACCCACGCTTCACTATTAATACATTTTGTTGAAAATCTACGAACGTTTGAGTGTTTAAACGAGAGAAAAATGTAAGAAAATGTTAATTCCAGTGTTTTAATGCGTTTACAGCCTTAAAACATGTATAATAATTGTAAAATATAAAGTTGTCCTACTTCCCGGATTTCACTCATTACGGGTTATTTCTGGAACCTAACCCCCGCGATAAACGAGGGACCACTGTATTTATATATTTGCATTGTTTAACTTTTCTGGTGGAGGGTCCATCAAATGCTTGATGTTATTGCTTTGTCTGGAATGTTTCACAGTGTGGCATTAAACCTTTCTATCCTCATGGAGACCAAACCAGGCCAAGTTACATGTCAGATCTGTGGTGAGGCAACCCCGCTCGCAGTCAGAATATCTGTGCCTGCACTGATCCAGCTTTTTCAGTTAAATTCTGATACTATAGCTTTAAATATTAACCAATACCAGTGCAGAGACTGAAAACGGCTTTTATTTCTTTAAGACAAAAATAATGAGTTATGTAGCTGTTATGTATCCCACAAGTAACTCCTAAACTGCTCTGTGTAAATAAGAAATCAAACATTATGAGACTTTCTGGGCCAAATATGACCCGTCTTGAATGAATAATCCAACCAGGAAATCTGCTGAACTAATATTGGGAAGCTGATATTGCATCCAATACCAGTACTGGATCGGTGCATCTCTAGTTTTGCCAAAGAGCAGCAGCGCCAAATGGTTCTGGCCTGGTAATGGAGTTTTGGCTCATCCTTGTATTGGCTTATGGTCAACAGCAAAGTAGGTTAACTGCTGGTATATCAACTTAGAAATGTAAGCAAGGTGAAATTTTGAGGTTGGGATTTAAGTTAGCGTTCTCTTTAGTCGGATAAAAAACAAGCTTGAAAAAAAAACAAAAAACTCATACCTTCCTCTCTCTGTGCTGTTAAGGAATTCACCCAAAATGTTCTCATTCTCACACTGATACTTATCTACAATAGAACTGCCTGTAATTTTAGTCCCAGAAGTCGGAGTCATGCTGCTTGGACTGGACTAAACCGATGTGTAACAAACCACAGTGTCATGTGAACACTGATTATTCACTATTGCGATGACAACAGATCATTTACTTTGAAATGGACCCACTGTACAGTTCCTCTAAGAAAACTATGATATCATATTTTTTATTTTGAAAGACCTTTACCCTAACCCAGTATTGGATTAGATTTACGTGTTGCAGATAAAATAAAATCAGATTTCCACAATGAGAACTCTAGGAGGCCAAGGTTTTGTATATATAGAGAGGTCTCCTTTGTAACTTAATTAGTAATAGTCTAGCCTGGGAATTTCCAGGCCGCTTCGGTTCGTTTCGAACTGGAAGGCGGCCTGGAAACTCGTCCAAGCGAGAGTCCCAGATTTAGGGCCCCAATCAGAGAGCGGGGGAGGTGTGGCAAGACGGTGACGCGTACTACATGACAAACGGAAGCTTGTAGTTTGAACTGACAACTGACATGATTGGCTATGGACTTACGTATACGCTCAATGATAGACATTCATAACGCCCAATAAACGGCCGTTGGCAATCGCTAACCACACCTCCGCTACGGGATTTTTCGAAGCGAGTTTCCAGACCCATATCTCACTTGTGATATGGTCAGGTGTTAACCAGACTAGTAATAGTCCACTATTACTAATGTTCTCACCAATGCAGCTGCAAGTCACATCTTTGCTCAGCCTGTCTATATTTCCAAATGCTCTGTTCCACCTTGTGATGTCATAAAGTGGTACTTTTCAAGTTAACAGCTACGTTTTACCTTTTGTACAGTAGAGATTGGTAATTCCAGGACTGAAATTATTATCCAAACTATTCTGGTGAGCATGGAGTTTACACTTCCTGTATGACCACATGACATCTCTCCAATGGAAAACACATTGTGAACTCTGCCTGATTATGCAGGGTTTGTGTGTGGGTTAAACATGTGTTAATGAAACAAACTCCTGGTGTGCTCGTGATGACAAAAAACATAACATAGATCAGAAAGTAGCGTAATATGGGCCCTTTGAAATGCTAAGTTAATGATACGAGCTCTTCTATTTAATTATACAGCTGTACTATCAGTGGCATCCCAAGTATTTGCCACATTTTTCCCTCATGTGAGTCACTCTGCAGCTGCACTCTTCTCACTGTGGCTTTGAAAAGGAAGTGCACTTTCTGGCAGGCCCTGAGTTTGGCTCCTAACAACTAGCACTGATCCAGAGGGCCCTTTTTGTGCATTGGGGAAAAAAAGAACACAAGGCTTTTAAGTTGAGAGGGACTTAAATATAGAAATGACTCTGTAATTTAAAAGCAAATGATGCAGGCGAGTTTACCTTATGTGGGAACTTTATAAGGGCAATGGTAGGAAAAGATTTGAACTGAATTTAAATTCTTTTCTGTTGGAGGGTCCGTCTCCATGCAGATGTTATTGCTTTATCTGGAATGTTTCACAGTATGGTATTAAACCTTTCTGTCTTCATGGAGACCAAATCAGACTAAGTTACAAGTCAGATCTGTGGAGTGGCAACCCCGCTCACAGTTAGAATGCCTGGTATTTTGGTATTCTTGTGCTAATACATTTCGCAGCTCATTCGACCAAATAAACTTTTGTCCAGTTGACAAATTTAATTTCTCCTTTTGCCATAGATTCTACCTGGACAACTGAGGGATTCTATAAATTTTGTTGTGCTATAAAACCACCTGTAATTGAATAAATGTAAGGTAGAACCGTTTCAAAGTTCAAAGTCAGCTTTATTGTCAATTCTGCCATATGTGTTCAACATACAGTGAATCGAAATTTCGTTTCTCTCTGGCCAGGTAGTGCAAAAAGACAGTGTACAGAATACAACATGAAGACAAAACACAACAAAAACTATCTAAGACAGAGATCTAAGTTAAAACTAAAGTCTACGGTCTAATGTCACATTGTAGAAGATTCCAGAGAGAGAGCAATGACATATCCATGGAAATAAGCAGGTGACGGACTCCTAACCAAAATGTCACCTAGTGCACCTTTAACATTATTTAAACCCCTTTATATAGTTCCAAACAAAAAAATAAATTTGGCCAGTGGACTACTGCTAGCTAACTCAATGTGTCTCAAAGCTAACACTCGCTTTTATTAAAATCGTAAAATATAAAATAAACAACCAGTTAAAATTCACATTATTGAAAATAAAGGCTACCTGAATTTTTATATGTAGATGACTTCAATTTGTGGCATTGTTTTAATATTTATTATCCCTCTAAATTAGCATTAGCGTTAGAATTTTCTCCCTTTGTAAATACAGAAGTGCTCCCCCTGAAGTATTCACTTTATTTGTCTACTATTTAACACGTTGTCAGTAACATCGATCCACAGCTCCCTGTTCACTGTCTTATCTTTAAATATTTATTCATTTTAGCACGATTATGCAAAAACCTCATACTGATAAAATTAGACAGGAAGTAGCGATGCTAACGGTGTGGTTTTCGGGTGCTGTTTGACCAGAACTGAAGAAGCCGATTGGATGAACTGTAAAACATCTTTACTCAAAAAACTTTTGTCCAGTTGACAGAATTTAATTTTTCTTGCTAGACTTCGACAAACTTTATTGATCCACAAGGGAAATTATTTGGACGCAGTAGCTCTCACATCCTAATATATTATAATAACAAAGAGCAAACATATAATTATTTCAAAATAAGTAGCAAAAATAACAAGAGACTGGTGTCAAATAAGGTATAATTATATAAATGCCTATATACAAGTAAAAATAAATACATATGGAAATATAGTAATAGCCTACAAATAGTATCTCTTAGCTATATACTACAAGCAATGAGAGACACATTGCTTGTAGTATATAGGACAGGACAAACAATGAGAGACACAGGACTACATTCATACCAAAATCAATACAACTGTACAACAACTCACCATTACGTAACAGATAACCCTATGTCCTGTCAATCACTGTTTCATATTTACACTGTTTCCGCCTTTCTTTTGCTATGGATCCTATCCGAACGACTGAGGGATTACACAGACTATATGTGGTTAGGGCTGGGCATCGAAATTCGGTTCCTCCATGGCACCGACCCAGAGGTTAATCACGTGTGGCTCAGATACGTGTCTGCGTGTTTATGGCCTGATAATGCCACCTGAGATTGCCTGAAACGTCCACGTGTATGAAAAACACAGCGTGGTCACGCCCCTGGTTCACAGTCAAGGCGAGATTCGCCTAACTTGTAAGTTAGCTAATCAATTAGCTTGGCTGCGGAGTCGTCAAACCGTACAAAAATGCCGAAGTCGAAAGCGTGGTTATAGTTTCGTAAGACCGAAAGGCCGGGAAAGGTGCAGCATATCTGACAAGAGCTACAGGACGTTTTACGACCACACTCGAAAAGTACTGAGCACAGTGCTGTATCTGATATTTCATCGGGTAAGTTTGTTCTGCGAATTCCGTTAATTTGCTTTGTTTAAGGTAGGAGCTAGCTACATTGTTGCAAGTTTACCTATGTATGTTAACGGTACTGTAGGATATTAGCGAGTAACTATTGTTTATGGCAGTGTTTCTCAACCTTTTTTGTCTTGTGTACCCCCTGAGCCCTTCTGTCATACCTCGAGTACCCCCTCACTCATACGTGTTGATAATTCTCCAAAAGTAGAACGTGACACAACGGATTTTTAAATGAAAATCATTTTATTTCATCTCCTTAATTTGAAAAATTAATTCTCAGGCTTTTTCTCTCTTTTCTTTAACTCAGAGTGTGTGAGAGAGATAATGTGATGATGTGCAGTTGTGTTGTTGTTCATTTACTTCAATAACTTGATATTCAATAACTTGAATAACGGAAAATAAACTCCAGTATGTGGAATAGAATGTATAATGACATTTTTCTTAGAATTAATATAAAATAGGAACCGAAAAAGGTACTGGTTAGGAATCGGTATCGAAATGAAGGTATCGATATTGGTATCGGCATCGGAAAATTTTGAACGATACCCAGCCCTATATGTGGTTATGTCTGATTGTTATGGGAAGCTTCTCTTTAGGCTACAAGACTAGTCTATCCAGGGGTAGACAGTCTAATAAATAATGATGCATTAATCATATATAGACATTTATTCCAGATGCTTAAAGTCACTTTACAATTTTTAGCAGTTATAGGAGAGAATTTAAAGCTGAGTTCCATTTTAGAAACTGATACATATCCAACATATTCAGAAATGAAGAAGCAGCTTGGATGAGCTGCGAAACGTATTCGACCAAATAAACATTTGTCCAATTGACAAATTGAAATTCTCCTTTTGCCGTATTTGAAATTGGACAAAATCACAAAATAAAAACACCATTATCATATAGAGCGGGTTAATATGAACATTTTAAGACCAAAATGACAAGGCTCACAGCAGTTACAGAGAGAGGGATTACAATTTTTCAATGTAAAATCAACTGGAGCCAGAGTCGATGGAGCCAGAAGCACCTCCTTGCTCACTACCTATTTGGAAAGCAACAGCTAGTGGGCGAGCTATGTGCATTTTTATATATACAGCCTACAGTATGCACTAGAGTCGGCACGGCACGGCACGGCACGGCACACGGCACGAGTGTGTGTGTTCTGTGTGGAGTTTGCATGCATGGTCTGGGTTCGATCCCCGGGTCACCCGAGCCTTTCTGTGTGGAGTTTGCATGTTCTCCCCGTGTCTGGGTGGGTTTCCTCCGGGCACTCTGGTTTCCCCCACCAACCCAAAACATGCACCATAGGTACCTCCAGCTTTGGTCCTGACCAAGCCGAAGCAAGAAGATCATGGAGATGGTCCCCGGGCGCAGTAATGTGCTGCTCACTGCTCCTGATAACAGGATGGGTTAAATGCTGAACTGGAATTTCCCCACTGTGGGACTAATAAAGGCATAGCTTTCTTTTTTCTAGAGTCAATGCTGCCCAACCTCGGAACCATATTCCCAGCGATCTCCCATCCAGTATTTACCAGGCCCAACCCTGCTTAGCTTCTGAGAGCCTACGAGATGAGGCATTCTCAGGGTAGTATGAATAATGTAATATCTTCTTGGTTAAAGCACATTCTTGAATCCTCCATCCATATTAGGCATACAGTCACGTATAGAGTCCTATTCCCACTGGCCAAAAAATGCCCAAGTCAGTGCCCAAGTCTACCCTATGCCTGTCTGTCCAGTAACATTTTAGATAATGATTCCCTGCACATCATAGAACTGCCTGAATAGAACTGAATGCGACCTGGCCGTTCAGACTGAAGTCGCACGTCAAAAGATCGGATATGTATCGGTTTTAGGACCACATAGCCAAGTGGCCTGGGTCGCATTTGAAAAAATCGAATTATTTATTTATTGTTCTTTATTTAACCAGGAAATATCTCATTGAGATTAAGAACCTCTTTTTCAAGGGAGTCCTGGCCAAGAGGCAGCAGCAAACACAAAACACAGTTACATATTTACACAGATAAGACATAAAAGTTTAAAAACATTATAAAAAAAACAAGTGCAGATTGTGGAATTGGTCTCAAAAGCTCTCAGTTTGGATTTAAAAGTGCTCAAGGAAATTAAATTAGTTAGTTTCCAGTCTTTCTGTAGCATATTCCATGCAAAAGGTGCAGAGTAAACAAATGCCTTTTTACCCAATTCTGTACGAGCATAAGGAACAGAAAGCAACAAATAGTCTTGTGAACGAAGAGAATACGATTCAGCATTTCTCAGAGCAATTAGGGTGCAAATGTACGAAGGCAGTAGCCCCAATATTGCCTTATAAATGAAAGTGTACCAGTGACTAGTCCTCCGAGTGGCCAGAGCAGGCCATCCCACTTGAGAGTATAATTCACAGTGGTGAGTGGACATCTTACAGTTTGTATTGAACCTCGAAGAAGCATGATAAACAGTATCAATCATTCGAAGACATTGAGCAGCAGCATTCATGTACAAAAGATCTCCATAATCCAACACAGATAAAAATGTTGCATTGACGAGACGCTTTTTACATTAAAAGAAAAACACAGTTTATTTTGAAAAAAGTTTATTTCGATCTTTGTCATTCAGACTGTCATTAAAAGATCAGATACAGGTCGCATAGAGGCAAAAAAAAACAAAAAACGGATTTGTGTCACTTCAGGCTGCAGTCTGAATGTAGCCTTAGCGTGGGGAATGGAGAGGGGACTTGCAACAACAAAACTGAAACTTATTAAACATGTTAATATGTTGTGTTTGATGAATATAGCATTTTCAAAACAATAAAAGCTAGTGTTGTGATCTAAAATTAAAGAGTACAGGCGTCTTTCTGGGGTGGATTAACTTCATGTGAATCAGGGTCTCTTCTTTTTGCAATAAACTCAACCCAAAACACCAAGATCTGTATAATGAATGTACTCTGCATTACAAATTTACCACTGGCACTTTTGTAAACGTACAGTATGTAATGAAAGAGCTATAGCAAGATCTGGAGTCTAAGAAAAGAGATGCGATTCCCATAATCCTGTCTTTTAAAAAATTTCTATAGATGCGGAGGCTAAAAGAGCGCCTTTGTGTTGGCTTACTGGAGGAGGTTTGAAAAGAGGTGCGGATTGACAGACTGACATTGTCCCGGAAAAATAGGCCCAATTATCCTGCCATAGAAATGTGTGAAAACTGGGAGAGGTTGACGAGAGATTTACTGCACTGAGAACAAACAGAGAATCTATGGAATCTATGGGTCCTGAATGTGGTTTGACATGAGGATTAATGTCTCTAAATGGACTTAATTATGGTTGTATTATAGTAATATCTTGCTACTGAACTCTCCCATGGATATGATATCGGTTATAAAAATTATTTGTGGGTTTTTTGGATGGGTAGAGAATGCGAATTGAAATGCGAGGAACCACCCTGACATGCAGGTGAACATTAGCATAACAAACATATCTACTTTTTGAAGTGCTGTTGCAAGGTGATTTCAAGTTCAACAAATTACAAATTACAAACAGGAGCGAGGCAGTAGACATGATGAATATTGTAAACTTAAGAGCTGCACCAAGTCGTTGAATACAAACTCATTGCAGCAATAACTATTCAAATGATTAGTATTAGTATTGTATGTGTGTAATGTTTGAAACCAAAATCAATTATTGAATTTATACAAGTATTTAATTTGTACAAGTTTTTCTCCTCTATATTTGGGCAGCACAATCAAAACTCTAGATTATAACATGAAGAATTTGGCCATCTGGGGATCCACCAGTAAACTTAGACTTAGGCTGCGTCCCATTTCTCTGTCTTACCCCTTCGTCTTACCCCTACCCCTTGGTTTTGCACGTTCATGTGAGGACAAGGGGTGTCCCGATTCTAATTTTGATCAAGGGCTAGAGCCACGACCGAGGGCTACATACCCCTTGAAACGAAGTAAGCTCTCGACCAGAGTTGGAACGAAGGGGTACGCCTACAAGCTCAGGCAGGTTTTGGGATCAGGATGGCAGCGTCACATCGATCAGCCAAGGAGTCTCATAAATGTATTTTCAGCAGTTGTAATTATCGATTAACAGTTTAGCATGGTTTACAATTATGACGCTTATGTTCTACGTTACTTTTAGTGAACTGTTGTTGCGGTTTTAATTGTAGTTATGTCTTTTTAGCCAAAGTTATCGTTTTCATCGAGCTTTCATGTATAAACAAGCTCATTTTTTTATCGAGCTGAGGTACCTGATAATCCTTGACATTTGTTTACGTTTGATTGCGTCAGTTGTTGTCACCTCTGTAGACGTAGCAGCTCAGGTAGAGGCAAGGGATGATGACGCAAACGGTAATCGAGTGGTGTCCCATTTCTTAGGGGAACATTCGTACCCTGAGCCCTCTCAGCTCGGTATTGAGGGGTAGGACAAAGATGTAGATAAAGTGGTAGGGGAAGAGGAAGGGGTAAGAGAGAGTAATGGGACGCAGCCTTAGACTTAGACAAACGTTATTGATCCACAAGGGAAATTGTTTGGGTACAATAGGTCACTCATCAAATATAATATCTAACAGAGGGTAACAAATAGAGGGAATAGCAACCAATGAGACATAATTATAAAAATGATAATAAATGTATATGTACAAATGCTGATACTGGTATTAATAGTGAAAAAATACTAATACTGAAAAAATAACTAATACTGAAAAAATTGCTGAATCAGGTATCAGTTCCATGATATCGGTTAATACAGCATCCTGGTTGGGTCTTTAATTATGTGTAATAAGACTATCTACAGGCTGATTTTGGCTTAGAACGTCTGTAGTTCAGTAGTGATGTAAAGCAGTGGTCCCCAACCACCGGGCCGTGGACCGGTACCGGGCCGTGAGCCCTTTGGTACTGGGCCACGACGGCTTATTCTCCTACCCCTTCATTTTGAGTGGCCCGTGCATGTTCCGAAAAGAGCACGTCGACTTCCATGTGCACATGATGCTCTTTGGAAAGTTTCTTTGCAAAGGGGAAAAGGCCCAGTGAGGAGACAGAAGAAGAGCCTATGACCACTAAGAAAAAGAAAGCTGGATTTAACAGACAATACCAGGAGACCTACTTAAAATATGGATTTAACGCAACAGGTGATTCCCACACACCAAGCCCGCTCTGCATAACATGCGGCGACCAGCTCTCCAGTGAGGCGGCCTTAAAAGTATGTTTGAGACGTCAACTCTGCTGGTATTCTGGATAAAAGTTACGGAGTAGACTGGACATAAGCAACACACTTTGGGTGTCATTGTCTCCCATTACACCTAGATAGATCTCGTAGCAGAGAAACAAGCTCAGGGCTCTCATTGATTCAGCATTATGGTGAGTTGTATTTTTCATGTACTTTATATTTGTTTTGTGGTGTATCTTATTTTAAAGGCATGTTTAAGCATTACCATAGTGACCAGAGAGCATCGGGGGGTGAGAGTATGTTGTGACTCTTGTTATGTTGTTGGCGCATGTCATGTCATCAGGAAGTACACAGTGGATTCACGTTTATTATTATATTTACAACATACCACAGTTCTTGTGTTGTTTGTATAATTTTATTTTGTGGTATTTATCCACCGATATCCACGCGCCCCCACCACCCCCACCGGTCCGTGAAAATTTTGGGTGGCATTAACCGGTCCGTGGCGCAAAAAATGATGGGGACCTCTGATGTAAAGGATAAATAACATTTACGTCTCTTGTGTAATAAGTTAACTGTGTAGGAAATAAGTCCCATTTTCTGTCCCTACACTGCTATCGGTTAATATCAACTTTCGACAGGTACGTAAAGTCAAAGTATCAATATTGGTATGGGAACTGAAAAAGCTGGAACCGTGCATCCCTATGACCATCATGTCCAATATTTTTGTACTTAAGTTATCAGTAAAAGCTTTGAATATGTTTACCCTGTATCAAGCGGCACAGTTTAGTTATGTTTATATAATTTTAAATCAAAGTCTTACATGCAGTTTCTTTTCTGCTAAATATTCACAAAATATTACAGAAATGTGATGTTCTGACTAGTGCTGTCAGGTGAAAAAAATTAATCAAATTAATTACAGGATTTGTAATTAATAAATCTAACTAATTGCATTTTAATCTCATATCTGCTAAAGGTCCCCAAATAAAGAATTAGAATTCTAGGACATTACAAAATTATAGTGCTTGATGAATCAATTGAATAAACTAAGAAGAGAAGATTTGAAATTCACATTTTTATTGGTGAAGTGTGTTTCATAAATGAATTTCAAAAGAAAAAGGTCAGGCACATCCTCGCAAATCGCTTTGCTCATTCATTCTCAAATTCTGCGAGCGTGGTTTGGTGGTTTGGCGAAGTGCGCTCATGTTCGCACTATCACCGGTAACAATGGAACTTGTCCAGACGTGTTTATCGTTCAAATGATCCATCAGGCTGGAGCAGCTTCAGTGATTGGAAAATTCTTTTTGACAAAAATTCTTTTTGTTGATAGTCCCGTCTTTGTTTTCGTTTTTTTTATAAATAAACTTGCCGTTCAAAGGCCCTGGCAGTGATTCACTCGCCTCACCCCCTGAGTCGACTCCATGTCAATCTTCTTCTTGATTAGAAGAGGAAGAGGAAGAGGAAGAGGAAGAAGAAGAAGATGAAGAAGAAGAAGAAGAAGTAGAAGTGACTTTATTGATCTCACACAGGAGAAATTCTTCTCTGCATTTAACCCATCCTGTTATTAGGAGCAGTGGGCAGCACATTACTGCGCCCGGGGACCATCTCCATGATCTTCTTGCTTTGGCTTGGTCAGGACCTAAGCTGGAGGTACCTATGGTGCATGTTTTGGGTTGATGGGGGAAACCGGAGTGCCCAGAGAAAACCCACCCAGACATGGGGAGAACATGCAAACTCCACACAGAAAGGCCCAGGCGACCCGGGGATCCAACCCAGACCATGCATGCAAACTCCACACAGAAGATTAGCGACGCAGGTGAAAGGTGAAGTGACGTGCCACTGCCAAGTCGCCTACAGGTCATTCAATGGGCCAAATTTAAAATGTGTGCATTGAATTGCCACTCTTAATTAATTGTGTGAATTTTTATAACGTGTTAATTTGCAGTGTAATTAATGAATCAGTCTAATTAATGCGTTAAACTGACAGCCCTAACTAACTTCACTAGTTACACTTTTCACCCGAGTAGTCACTGTTGTGTCATAGACTACATCAGACATGAGTGAATCCTCTTGGGCTTGTCATTTATTTCTATAGTGTTTTTTGGACTGTTTGATGTGACGCTCTGCTACTCCCCACAGACCACATCAAAACCAGTACAAGTTCAACTTGTACACCCTCCTCTCCCTTAGCCTCAGGATGACAGTGATAAAGTCTGTCATTTGCCTTCAGAACCATGTGAAGTTTTCATCAGGTTTTTAATTATTTATGATTCAATAAATGTGTCTCAATTATAAAACAGAGAGATGTCGGACCTGTGCGTGCTTTGAGTGTAAACATGGTCTCCTTTGATTAACCTTTCATGTAGTGATAGTTTTTTAAATTTAACAGCTACCTTTTACCTTTAATTCAGTAAAGATTGGAAATTCCATGGCAGAAATTATCCAAATGATTCTTGTGAAGGTGTATGGAGTTTAAAAACACAGTGGAGAACTTCCTGTATTACCACATGACATCACAAAGTGTGTTCGATGATAAACATAAACCAGAAAGGTACATTTAAAACACTATTTAGTTCATCTTAAAGACATCGGTAGGCAGTGTAGGGGCTCAGAATTCAAGTTTGGAGCAGACGGAATGTTTTCAGTTTGAGAGAAGAACTCAGCCTAAAAATGCAGGATTTGTTTGATAAACATGTGTGAATGAAACGGAACACAACTCTGGGTGTGCTTTTGATGAGGAAACAACATTATCGTAATGTGGGTTTTCCAGGACTTTTTTAACTAGTCAAACTATTATTTTTTTAACATATTTTACCAGATAAAGATTGAAGGGAACTGTACGCTTCTTTTTAGAGAAGAAACTTGTTCTTTTGAGCTTTTATTGACAAATGGCACTGGAGTGTGGACCTACGTGTCTAATGGCCCATACACTCATCATGATCGGTCAATAATGTTGTAAAGATCCTCTCTGAGCTGCATTTGAACTTGTCCAGTTTTCTGGTATCAGCTGTGAGCCCTCCTCTTTGCCCTGACTCAAGATACTGCACTACTAATCTCTTTATCTGCTTTTGTAGCCGCTGAAATGTGCTACTCTCTCACTCACTCTGTGTCTCTCACTCTTTGTCTCTGTCTCTCACTCTTTTGTGTCTCACTCTTTGTCTCTGTCTCTCACTCTTTTTTGTCTCACTCTTTGTCTCTGTCTCTCACTCTTTGTCTCTCACTCTGTCTCTCACTCTTTGTCTCTGTCTCTCACTTTTTGTCTCTCTCTGTCTCTCACTCACTGTCTCTCACTCTTTGTCTGTCTCTCACTCACTGTCTCTCACTCTTTGTCTGTCTCTCACTTACTGTCTCTCACTCTTTGTCTGTCTCTCACTCACTGTCTCTCACTCTTTGTCTGTCTCTCACTCACTGTCTCTCACTCTGTCTCAATCACTGTCTCTCACTTTTTGTCTCTCTGTCTGTCTGTCTCTCACTCACTGTCTCTCACTCACTCTCTCTCACTCTTTGTCTGTCTCTGTCTCTCACTCACTGTCTCTAACCCTTGTCTGTGTCTGTCTCTCACTCACTGTCTCTCACTCTTTGTATCTCACTCTCTGTCTCTCACTCTTTGTCTGTCTCTCACTCTGTCTCTCACTCTTTGTCTGTCTGTGTCTGTCTCTCACTCACTGTCTCTCACTCTTTGTCTGTCTCTCACTCTTTGTCTGTCTCTCACTCTTTGTCTGTCTCTCACTCACTGTCTCTCACTCTGTCTCAATCACTGTCTCTCACTTTTTGTCTCTCTGTCTGTCTCTCACTCACTGTCTCTCACTCACTGTCTCACTCTTTGTCTGTCTCTGTCTCTCACTCACTGTCTCTAATCCTTGTCTGTGTCTGTCTCTCACTCTCTGTCTCTCACTCTTTTGTCTCACTCTTTGTCTCTCACTGTTTGTCTCTGTCTCTCACTCTTTGTCTCTGTCTCTCACTCTTTGTTTCTCACTCTTTGTTTCTCACTCTCTGTCTCTCACTCTCTGTCTCTCACTCTTTGTCTCTCACTCTTTGTCTCTCACTCACTGTCTCACTCTTTGTCTCTCACTCACTGTCTCTCACTCACTGTCTCTCACTCACTGTCTCTCACTCTTTGTCTGTCTCTCTCACTCACTGTCTCTAGCCCTTGTCTGTGTCTGTCTGTCACTCTTTGTATCTCACTCTCTGTCTCTCACTCTTTGTCTGTCTCTCACTCACTGTCTCTCACTCACTGTCTCTCACTCTTTGTCTGTCTCTCACTCACTGGCTCTCACTCTTTGTCTGTCTCTGTCTCTCACTGTCTCAATCACTGTCTCTCACTCTTTGTCCCTCTGTCTCTCACTCACTGTCTCTCACTCTTTGTCTCTCTCTGTCTTTCACTCTGTCTCAATCACTGTCTCTCACTCTTTGTCTGTCTCTGTCTCTCACTCACTGTCTCTAACCCTTGTCTGTGTCTGTCTCTCACTCACTGTCTCTCACTCTTTGTCTCTCACTCACTGTCTCTCACTCATTGTCTGTCTCTCACTCACTGTCTCTCACTCTTTGTCTGTCTCTCACTCACTGTCTCTCACTCTGTCTCAATCACTGTCTCTCACTCTTTGTCTCTCTCTGTCTCTCACTCTCTGTCTCTCACTCACTGTCTCTCACTCTTTGTCTCCCTCTGTCTCTCACTCTGTCTCAATCACTGTCTCTCACTCTTTGTCTCTCTCTGTCTCTCACTCTGTCTCAATCACTGTCTCTCACTCCTCTGTCTGTCTCTGTCTCTCACTCACTGTCTCTCACTCTTTGTCTCTCTCTCTGTCTCTCACTCACTGTCTCTCACTCTTTGTCTCTCTCTTGGTCTCTCACTCACTGTCTCTCACTCTTTGTCTCTCTCTCTCTCACTCACTGTCTCTAACCCTTGTCTGTCTCTCACTCTTTGTCCCTCACTGTCTCACTCTTTATCTCTCTTTCTCTCTATTTCTCACTCACTGTCTCTCACTCTTTGTCTCTCTCTCACTCTTTGTCCTTCTCTGTCTCTCACTATTTGTCTCTCTTTGTCTCTCTCCCTCTCTCTGTCTCTCACTCTTTGTCCCTGTCTGTCTCTCACTCAGTCTCTCACTCTTTGTCTCTCTCTGTCTCTCACTCACTGTCTCTCACTCTTTGTCTCTCTCTGTCTCTCTCTCTCTCTGTCTCTCACTCACTGTCTCTCACTCTTTGCCTCTCTCTGTCTCTCTCCCTCTGTCTCTCTCTCTCTTTTTCAATTATTTTTCCTCAGTGTTTCTTTCTCTATCTAACTTTCTCTCTCTCTCTTTCTTCCACTCCATGTGATTTTGGCAAGTGCACAAAAGTATAAAGAAACAGCTTAATACTCTTAACCTGAATCATTCTTAAACCATTTATTAAATTTATTAAGACTGGTTGATTTAAGGTATAGTTATCTTAAAGTGGTCAATAAGATCAGTGATATTCAATACTTTAATGATCCACAAGGGAAATTATTTGGACACCGTAGCTCATTAATCATAACATAATATAATAGAGAAAAAGATAAAAAAAATAAATTGTAATAACAAATTCTAAATAAGTAGCAAAAAGGAGAGCAAGAGACAGAAAAATAGTCTAATTTCTTCCTCCATATCAGAACTCGGCTCCAAACTTTGTCATTCTCTTTCATCCTCTCTCTCTCTACTGTCTTTCTCTGTCTCCCTCCCTCCTTCTCTCTCTGTATCTCTACCCTCCCTCCCTCTCACTCTCTCTGTCTCTCCCCCTCTCTCTCTTTGTCTCTCCCTCTTCTTCCAAAGTCTGAACTCTACTCCAGCTTTTCTTTCTGTCTCTCCCCCTTTCCCTCCCTCCCTCTCTCTCCCTGTCTTGCCTTATTCCCTTTCTTTCTGCAGTGTTGTGTGCAGACAGTGAACAGGTCTGTCCAGGCCGGTTGAAAGCAGCTGTGTGTGTGTTAAGTACAGACAGACTCACAGCAGCTGGAGCTCTTTCCGCTTGTTACTGAGATCTGCTTTGGTGTGTTTCCTCTTCCTTTTTTCTATTCCTTATTCACAGCTCATCTACTGGCCGTTTTAGACTTTTGATCATGTTTAGCAGAAGTAGCTGGTACATTTGCTTACATGAAAGTGCAAAGACTTGCACTTTTAAAATTATATTCTACTGCTTTAAATTTCATAAATATTAATACAAAAAAGCCACAATTGGACTGTCAAAAATCGGAGCAAGTATAAGTTCCAATTTCCTTTTTATGCATGGGTTTCAGCTTCCTGTTATTTCTGTTATTATTTTGGAGGGCTTGCTCCAGCATGGAAATGTTATTCCTTTGGCTTTAATCTTCTACATTATAGCACAAAACATGAATATCTCCACAGAGAATAAAAGACACAGAATCACACAGAAACACAAAGTCGAGCAACCTTGTGAGACATTTTATATATTGTGTGTTCATTTATAATAAGTAAATGTATGTATTTTTGATTCTTTGTTTTTCATCAATTCTCAGTTCAGCCTATGCTGCTTTTTAGTTTAGTTCATGTTGTAATAGATCCTTGTTGTTTTGCTCTTGCCCCAGGCCCAGAGAAAGGATCTGTTTGTCCAGGAGCGCTATGGTCGGTACAACCTCAGTGACCCGTTCTTGGCTCTGCAGAGGGACAGTGAGGTAGTGGGGGGGCAGAAGGAGCAGAGGGACCAGAGCTACTCCTCCTCCACCTCCAACCCTCTGGTGGTGCTCAAACTGGTGGTGAGCCACTGCAGGAGGATGCAGGACAAGATGCTGGCCCAGCTGTCGGCGGCCGAAAGCAGGCACAGGAGGGTGAGTACAGAGTGTTGTCCTGATATTGATATTAAAATGTTAAAGTGGGACTAAACTCCGTCTACTTAAAGGAAAAGTAACGTTATTTTACAATCTGAGCCTTCTTTCGGTAATTAAAACAAGTCGTTTGACTCACCCATATCACGTTCGTGTCATTTGGAGCTGTTTGAAGAAAGTTACGTTGTGGCGTTAGCATTTGTTAGCATTTGTATTCGGGGCATTACTTTGCGGTCTCCAAATAACACAAACTTTAGCACTTTTCAAATCATAGAAGCCCGATGTCTTAATGAAAAATTTCGTTTGAAGCAAAAGTGGCCTGTAATCCAAGGTTTATCCATAGTTTTCAGCTTTGCGTTTCCTATTTGGGTCCCCGGAGCAGTCCGCGCATGCGCACTGGCGTCCTCATCTACTCGAAACTATGGCTAAATCTCGGATTACAGGCCACTTTTGCTTCAAACGAAATTTTTCATTAAGACATCGGGCTTCTATGATTTGAAAAGTGCTAAAGTTTGTGTTATTTGGAGACCGCAAAGTAATGCCCCGAGCAAATGATACAGCACCATGTTAACAGATACGGGATCATTACTAGAACAGAACGGCTCAACATAAGTTCTGCGATACTGCTCCAATTGACAGAAAAATGCTATGGGTGAGTAAAACTACTTGTTTTATTACCGAAAGAAGGCTCAGATTGTAAAATAACGTTACTTTGCCTTTAACTCCCCCCACAGCCACATTGCAAATAGAGCTGCTAAACTGGGCCGTACCTGGAATACTAAAGAAAAGAGTGAGGGGCGGGGTTTGCCCATATGAGGAACAGTGTAGCCGTGTCTCAATTCCCAGTGTGCACAGTTCGGAGTGTGGTTTTAAGGGCACTCCGTGGACCCCATGGACGTCAGCGAAATGGGACAGGTCCCGCAACTACAAGATGCAGCCGCCAACTCCATTTTCTCCCATAGAAGAAGTAGCGCACGGTGCATGCTGGGATATGAGTGCGCAAAGTGTGCATGGATGCACAGTTGGTTCACGCCCCGATTTCCATAGAAACAACTGCGGTTTTCAGGGTGCATTTTAAATGTGCATGGAACAAAAACGAAATGGGACAGCAGTTGTCGCGCCAGAAGTGACACACTCCGAACTGTGCACACTGCAAATTGAGACACGGCTTGTGCCTGGTCTAACACGTATCTGCACTTCAAACTCCGCCCCTGAAGCCAGCTGTTTGAAACATGTGGCTATAATCAGGGTAGTGCAATGTGATGTCATGTAGTACTTGATATTGTACCAACCACTGGAGACAGCACACGCAGTTTGTGACTGTTTTTGACCACAAAGCTGCACATTTACCTAGTTTGCATTGACATTTCCAAAAAAAGGGTAGTAAAGTAGTAGAAAATGCCATTCAAACACCATATACACAGTTTAACAGTTAAATTTAGATTTAGTGTACCACTTTAAACTTGATTGCTAAGGACAAGGTTTGAAAACGATAAATGTACAACATTGTTAAAACATGAACTGCAATAAATAAATAAATAGCAGAAAGGAGTAACAATAGAGGTTAGTTTGTATCTATAATAACAGAAGTTAGTTATTCAACCCTCTACAGCTCAAATCTACAAAAAGTAATAAAAAAGTTATCCACTCTAGTACAAAGAAAAAGTATTAGAGTGGAGTATTATTTAACTACCACTGCCCATCACCGCACTGTACACAATCATCTGAGTCACTTTATTGTAGTGATATTATATATTACTGAACTGGAGTCACTTTAACTGCTGTTTGTTTGTTCACTGCTCAGAATCAAAGACATTTATTGTGCAGCGTTCCTGTGCCTTTTAACCTTACAGTGTTGTTGTTTTTTAGTTGATTGTACATACTAATTATTATTATTTATCTTAATTTTGATGCATGCTCATATTTTCCAACTGTTTCTGAAACTTGCGTTGCGACACTGCAATTTCCCCATTGTGGGACAAATAAAGGATTATCTTATCTTATCTTATCTTATCTTATCTTATCTTATCTTGCTGTTCCTTTCTGCCATTTCTACATTTCTACATTATTCAGGACCCACACAGGGCCCAAGTGGTTCCCACAAGCACAGAGGGCAAGGAGAAAGAAGAGCAACATGTGCAGGAAGCCCTCTCTGTTTGTGGATATCCTAAATGGGCTGTCAACAAAACCAAGAGAGACAAGGACAATAAACAAGACAACAGAGAATCCGAACCCAGGAGGAAAGGGGTAGCGATTCCGTACCTGGCCGGCGTTTCGGAAAAACTACAGAGGATTTTCAGACAATATGAAATTCCAGTTTATTTCAAACCCACAAACACTTTAAGACAAAAACTGGTCCACCCAAAGGACAGAACACCGAGCCACAAACAAAGCAATGTGGTCTACTCCATTCAGTGTAGTGAAGACTGCAGTGAGCGCTACATTGGGGAAACAAAACAGCCACTTCACAAGAGGATGTACCAACACAGACGGGCGTGCCATAGTGGACCGGCTTCTGCGGTACATCTTCACCTAGAAGCCACGGGCCATTCTTTTGAGGACAGTGAGGTTCAGATCTTAGCCAGGGAAAAGAACTGGTTTGAGAGGGGAGTTAAAGAGGCTATTTTTGTCAAAAAAGAGAATCCGTCATTAAACAGAAATGGGGGAGTGAGACATAACTTGTCTCCCATTTATAATGCGATTCTTAGACCAGTCAAACAGAGCCAGGGCAGAGGGGTGGAGAGGGTCAGAGTAATTTGAAAAACAAAGAGACAGATTAGGGGGATCGTTTTCAGAGCTTTTGTCATTGTAGGACGCGCCTCCCGGCAGCTAGATATAAGCAAGGTCTAACCAGTACAATAACCAGAGCTGACGAAGCCTCTCGGATGAGCGGCGAAACGTTTTCAACCAAACAAACTTTGTCCAGTTGACAAATTGAACTTCTCCTTTGATCATTATTCAGGAAAGCTCATTTTTGTCCTTTTTTTTTTCAGTATGGATACTTAAAATGGCATATTTATTAAAATGAGAATTGTTATATCATTAAAATAGTAGAATCTTATGGGCAACATAACATTTAATGTACAGGAAAAAAACACTCTTAACACACTTATTCTGTGGTTCCTGTAGACTTTTTTTGGACTTAATATGTCCCCACGTGCAGCTAAAAAATACATTTGCAGAATTACTTTTCATCTCAAAATTGAAATAGACCCAAATTTTGAGTGATTGAGAGTGAGTGAGCTTACACGTCTTTCTGTCTCCCCCTTGTGTCTGTTCCAGGTTATTGCAGATCTGGAGGAGGAGAAAAGGAGGCACGCTGAGGACACAGCTGAGGGAGATGACGTGACCTACATTTTAGAAAAAGAAAGAGAGCGTTTACAGCAGCAGGTAAAAGAACTGTGACAAATTTAAAGCAAAATATCCTTACTACTAGGGATACAGCTGCAGCGATTAACTGTGACTGTCAAAAAAAACAAAAAACAAAACATAATTCAATAACGATGATAACGATGATCACGCATAATTCAATAACCGTAATCATTATCTGAACTAAACAGAATTTTTTATTTTAGTCAAATTTTTATTTGGAACAGAAAATACTAGGGGTGTGCAAAGACTGATAAGTGGTCCCTCGCTCTATCGCGGTTCATTGTTCGCGGCCTCGCTATTTCGCAGATTTTTTTTTTTTTTTTATAGTGTAACATTTGTTTTATAGTGTAACATTGTGTTCTGCGTCCTGATTGGCTAAGAGACTGTAGACCTTTGCCGATTGATAGATGGGGGACGTGGGGTGGACCGGGACCAGACTGGACCTAGACCAGGACCAGACCAGGACTAAACGTGGACTGGACCTGGACTAAACCAGGACTGGACCAGGTCTAGACCTGGACTAAACTGGGACTGGCACCAACCCCTTCTCCAAGGGGTTGGTGCGCGTCCCGGGACGTGGCAGTGCCGTTGGATGAGCGCGGTGCTTCCTGCGGATCCAGTTACTCATGTCTCCACGCTCCTCGCGCGTCCGGCGCGGCTTCCGGAGCCGTGTCTCCCCCCACGATTCACTATTAATACATATTGTTGAAAATCTATGAAAATTTGAGTGTTTAAACGATAGAGAAATGTGAGAAAAGGTTAATTCCAGTCTGAGAAAAGCATATAATGTGTGTGGTGAGGCATTTACAGCCTTAAAACATGTAGAATAATTGTAAAATATAAAGTTGTCCTGCTTCGCGGATTTCTCTTATTGCGGGTTATTTTTGGAACCTAACCCCGCGATAAACAAGGGATTACTGTATATCATGATTCTAAATTTGTTATTGTATCGTTTATTTAGTGGAAGGAAACTATATAATGCAATACACTTAGGACATATTCATTGTTTTGATGAGTTAAATAGATGTATTTCAGTTTGCACATGTAGTGGTTTAACAAATAAATCTTATTGCTAAAATGTGTTTCATTCTTAAAAACGGCAATATATCACAGAGTATCATGTGCATCATATCAGTTATCACATGCATCGTCATATTGTGATAATATTGTATTGTGAGCCATGTATCTTCGAATCATGAAGGACCTTGCAATTTCCAGCCCTAGAATATACAAATTTTCAGAGTAATTTCACACATTTTGCTGCCCTTGTGTGTCCCTCTCAGTTGGAGTTTGAGCGCAGTCAGGTGAGGAGGCTGGAGAAGGAGCAGAGGCGTCTCACAGAGCAGTTGGAGGAGGAGAGGGCGCAGCATAAACAGCTCTCCTGTGCTCTGGCCAAAGAGTGTAAATGGGCCAGTGCCAGAGCTCTGGAGGAGGGACACAGACTCTCCGAGACCAGCCGCAAACTTGACAAGGTACTCACACTTCTAAAACGGCAAAATACATGCAACTTCTTCTAAATCTTTTATTTTCTGCAGTGTGAATTTTTATGTTCTTTTTAGTATTAAATGTTATTTCTGATCATTAACATTATAATGTTGTTAGGAATCAAAAACATACGTGGAGTTGTACACACAAACCCTGCATTTTCATCTTTGGAGATGTAGACAGATTTATAATAAATTACTTCTCAAACGTGTGAATGAAACAAAACACAACTCCACTTATGTTTTTGATGAGGGAAAAATATTCGCACATGGCTTAACATTCACAAGAGTCAATTTTGTGTAATATAAGACCTTTAAGTCTTAATCAATTGGATGAAGAAAGCCAGTATGGTTAAACCTCCTAATCAGTGTATATATTATTATTATTATTTAAAGCTATGTTTGTGTTCCAGGAGCGCGAGTCCTGTCACGGCCTGAAGAGGGAGCTAGAGGAGGAGCGCAGGAGGGCTCTGAGGATGGAGGCTCGGGTGGAGGAGCAGCTGGCCGAGTTCGACACAGAGAGAGAGCAGCTCAGATCACGGCTCAAGAAGGAGGAGGCCCACTGCTGTCAGCTACAACTACAAGTCAGAACCTACACCACATCTGTCAGAACCAAACGCTTTATGCTCTGCACAAAAACTAAATCCAACCAAATATTATGTCTATGTGTTAAAAAGAATAAGAACATACAAATGTCATGTACCAAATCCAAGTCAAACTGAGTTTAAATCAAGACACTGAGCCAGGACTAGACCAGAAGCAAATATCTACATCAGGACTAGACTAGACTTGAAAACCAGTTTTCTGTTTCTCAATGCATGGCACTCAAATCAAGATAAAAAATATATTTCCAGTCCATAAGGCATCAAACGCAAGTCAAACCGAAAGCATTACATAAAAAGATGTTAAAATGCAGGTGCAAAGAAGAGAAATAAATGCTGACAATAAACCGGAAGTAGTTTTGTGTTTACACTAGCTATGGCTTTAGCTATAACAAAAGGTTTATGTCTCACAGCGTCATAAACATGTTAATTGCTGAGCTCAGCCTTATGTTTAAAAGTACAATTCAAAAACTATTTACATTTTATATCTTAAGAAAACATGAGTTATGCTTAGGTGATGTCAGTTGCTCCTATAGCAGAGGACGAGGGAGAGGCGGAGCTTCACCAAACTGACCTGCTCCAAGCAAACTATGCCAATGGAAAAAAGTTTAGGATGGCCCTTTTCACCTAAAAGAATAATTACGAAAGAAAGCTTTTGGTGATGTGGTATAACTGCTTAAAAAAGTATATAGAAGACACAGCCATTTTCACATTGTACATGATAAAATGTGTTGTTCTTTTTGTTTTAGTGATTAGTGATTTTGTTAGACATGAGAGTTTGTAAGTTTAAAACTGAAGGCAGAATGAACATTTACCAAAGTTCTTTTGTTTCAGGTGGAGGAGCTTAGGAGAAAGTTGGAGGAGGTGACCAGCACCACAGTGTCTGACCACACAATAGCAGCAGCAGACAAAGGACAGGAGTGGGCCACTAAAGTCTCTCCTACTAAAGTGGTCCACATGAAGCTGGAAGATCTGGAGGAGGACAGAACTCAGGTCCAACCGTGTGTGAAGATCAACGGTCACCACTGCCCCCCGGAGACCAACGGGCACCATGGACCAATCCCGGATAAAGTCCACCTTCAGAACGGAACTGACATCCAAAGTACTGTTCTTCCTCCCCTTTCCCCATCCACATCTCCAAACCTCACCAGACACCCTACCTCCAGTCCCCCCGCTTCCTACCAGTCTCCGTACCAGGCCGGAATCCACCAACGCTTCCACGCCGCTCGCCACAAATTCCAAGGTACTTCCGAGACCGAACCTGCCCCTTCCTCCCCATTGAAGGAGCAACTATCTACAGCCAGTCCTCCTGACCCTAGTCCGGTGAAACAGCTAGCCCGAAGCACCGTGACCCAAGTCCTGTCCCGCTTCACCAGTGCGCAACCCAAGATAACCACACCCAACCCCTCGCCATTCGGGACGGATTATCGCAACCTGGCCACACCCCTGTCTCCTGTGATTGGCCGAGCGACTGGAGCGTTGCAGCAGGGTGTAAAGTCTCCGTCTATTGCCAGGGCGGAGAGGGGCATCCCGCCGCCCATCCCCCCAAAGAAACCTGGGCTGGCACAAGCTCCGCCCTCGCCTGCTACAACGCCCAAGTCTGGAGGGCACATGTCCGACAGTTCTATGACAGGAAGTTGTGGGCTCATTTCGAATCAGGAAGGGGTCAAAGAGCTGGATATGGTGGTGTCATCCAGCTAAGATTAAAAAAAGAAAATGGACTATGATTTTAAGACATTGCTGCTCTGCTTATGGCGCCATGTAATTTCACTTTACAATAACTACACCTCACATTAGCCTTAACAAAGTAATAAAGAACAAAAACGTTTTTCTCAACAAAGAAAAGACATGATTCATAAAGAATAAATAGTTTATCAAAACCTATTCAGGCTTAGTCTCAGTAACTGCTAAACGTTCTTAATAAACTATTAGGGGTATTTGGGTAGGGTATTTGTTCATTATTAATACAATTTTCCTTATGCTTTGTAAAAGGTGCACTATACAACTTTTGAGGTGGAGCGTGCGCCACCTACTTGGAGAGTACCACAGAATGGCATTAAAGGTCCCATGGCATGAAATTTTCACTTTCTGAGGTTTTTGAACGTTAATGTGAGCTCCCCTACCCTGTTTAGCCCCCCCCATGGTTAAAAGTTGCGAAATGTCTAAACTGAGCATTTGCGATCCTTTTCTGCGTTAGAAAAAATCAGAGCTCAAACGGGCGATTTTGAACAAGGAAACTTATTGACGTCAGCTCGAAAAAAGAAATGCCAATACAGTTCCACTCCCGTCTGTCTCTACTCAGCGTCTCTGTAAATCACGCCCAGAGAGTTTGGACTGCGGTGGAGCTACGCAATGCGAAATGCGTTTTTTTATTTGCCTGGAGGAACTTGCGAGTGTTTCTAGGCTCGGAAGTCCTTTATCTGAGCCTGTGGATATCTGAAACAGCAGTGGTTTAATTTTATTTTCTGTGGAAATGTGTTTATTTTTCAATGGAAGGCTTCTCATCTCTCCTTCCGCGCAAAAACACGGAAGTGGGTCAGAGCGCACAAGGCACAGCTGAAAAGGAAAGAGCGGAGAGTTTGGCAACGCCCCCACCCCCTACTATAGGCCATCTCTGTCCTCCTCATTTGATTCAAGCAACAACGCCCATAATGGAGTGTTCCAGAGTGACATTTATGACTCTTTCTCATCTTATCTCTCTTTCTCATGCACTGAGTCTTGATTTTGAAGAAGGATTCATTTACAGTATTAGGGAACCATTAAGGAGCCATATAAAAGCATCAAGAAGTACCATGTCATGGGACCTTTAAACATATTTGTCTTCATGGAGACAAGCAGGTGATGCCTCCTGACCAAGTCTCAAGTCAGTCAGATTAGAAAGTACTTTTTCAAAGTAACAGGACACCTGCAATTTAAAGGTCCCATGGCATGAAATTTTCACTTTCTGAGGTTTTTGAACGTTAATGTGAGCTCCCCTCCCCTTTTTAGCCCCCCCCCCCCCCCCCCATGGTTAAAAGTTGTGAAATGTCTAAACTGAGCATTTGCGATCCTTTTCTGCGTTACAAAAAATCGGAGCTCAAACGGGCGATTTTGAACAAGGCACCTTATTGACGTCAGATCGAAAAAGAAATGCAAATGCAGTTCCACCCCCGTCTGTCTGTACTCAGCGTCTCTGTAAATCACGCCCAGAGAGTTTGGACTGCGAATGCGCTAGGCAATGCGAAATGCGTTTTTTTATTTGCCTGGAGGCACGTCCGAGTGTTTCTAGGCTCGGAAGTCCTTTATCTGAGCCTCTGGACCTTTGAACAGCAGTGGTTTAATTTTATTTTATGTGGAAATGTGTTTTTCAATGGAACGCTTCAAATCTCTCCCCCCGTGCAAAAACAAGGAAATGGATCAGCTGAGCGCTCAGAGCGAGAGCGGAGCGTTTGGCCACGCCCCCACCCTCTACTATTGGCCAGCTCTTTTATCCTCATTTGCATTCAAGCAACAACGCCCATTATAGAGTGTTCAGAGTGAGAAAAATGACTCTTTCTCAGCTTATCTCTGTTTCTCATGCACTGAGTGTTGATTTTGAAGAAGGATTCATTTACAGTATTAAGGAGCCATATAAAAGCATCAAGAATTACCATGTCATGGGATCTTTAATAAATAAAGTTAAATGTCATACTGTTTGCTATTCCAAGCAAAGCAATTACATCTCCATGGACACAAGCAGGTGGCGGACCATCCACTAGAGAAATTACACTGTGGACCTTTAATTAAGGCTTATTAAGGTGTACTTATTATAAAGTGTATCCAGCCTTTGGAAATGAACTGAGACTCTTTCCAACCCAATGTATGAATGAATGTATACAACATAAAAGGTTCAGATACTACTTTTGCCCTAAAATCATTGTGCATATTACTTTTCTAAATACTTTTATAATATTAACAAAAATGACTCAATTTATCTTGCTCATTAATTTCTTCTTCAACACCGTCTTTTGTGTAAGTAAGTACTTGTAGTAGTACTTTGACCAATGTACATTGTCAAGTAGTTTGAAAGGACACTAACATTAGAGAAGCCCTTTTGAAATGTAAATAAGTATGTTCATAATACTTAAATAGTGTTTTTTCTTCATATACTGGGTATATTTTTACTCTAAGTCATTGAGTAGTTCACTTTATTGTAATACTTTTGGATGAAAGACCAATGTACTTATATACATTGTTTTATATTCAAATCAGATGATGGCTTTGTTTATCATTCCTTTAAACATGCTGGAATATTAAAATTAACATATTTAATAAATACTGTATGAATGTATTAAACTTGTACTTGGTTTGTTGTATTTTCACGTTACTGTGTGCTTGATGGAGAGATGGGAATGAGTTTGTATCACTATTGTATTGTAGCGGTGGCCTTTGTCCTCCAGAGGGCAGTGCAGGATTTGAGAGCTCTATCAAAACTCTGTTGGGATATTTAAATTTTTAAAGGGCATGTGTGATTAGAATAATATTCTAATCAACGGCGCTACTCGGAATATGATTGGCAGCAGAGCGAGCATGGGAAATTATGGTAATGTATGCACGCCTCCTTTCTTTCCGAAAAACAAAAAATGTATGTTTTTAATGCAACTAATGCTGTTATTTGAAACATGGAGTGGCTTCTTCATGATCTCAACTAGCACATTCTGCAAAAAAACGAAAATCACACATTTTGAAAAAACAAACAAACCTATAAAGATCATTTTCTCAGTTTCACAAATGACGAGTTGTAGCCTTTTTTCACTTGGCGGGACACGTATTCTTATGTACATTCTTTTATTGCCACAGACCCAAATCTATTACTCATAACAAGAATCCAAATTTCAATTCATACCCCAAGTCTTACGCTTAGAAAAAAGAAAAAAAAAAATCTTGTAGTCAAAAGAAAGCCTGTATACATGTTGTAAAAGCAACTGGTATGAAATAAAACGCAACAAAAATGTCAATACAGTTGAAAAACGTGGATTCCGTAGGGGTCACCTTTCCATAGATCTAGAATTTGCCATAGTGGCATTAGCTGATTTTTAGAAGATTTTGTGCCATACTTACGTGCAAAATTTTCTTTTTTTCCATACTCTCCTAGTTACTGTTTGTATTATTATTATTACTTATTTTTATTATTACTCACTTTATTCCATTCTTCCTGCACGCACTTTTTCTTTCTTGTTCAAACTGTCCCTGCCTGGAGCTACTGTGGTAAGTAAATTTCTCCTCTGTGAGATCAACAAAGTCTTATCTTATACTTCTGAAACATTCCAGGCAAATCTTTAACATTTCCATAGGGACAAGCAATTGGCAGGTTCTCCACTGAAAAAGTTAAATAGTGCACCTCTAAAGGGCCCATATTACGCTATGTTATGTTTCCTTATCACAAACAGTCCTGGAGTTGTGCTTTGTTTCATTCACACATATTTAACACACAAATCCTGCATATTTTGGCTGAGCTCTTCTCTCGTACCACTTTGTGCACATGTAGACAGACTAGTAATAAAGGATTGCTCAAACGTCCGATTGAAAGAAAACACAACTCCAGGTATGTCAAATTGAATTTCTCCTTTTATCATGGATTCTACCTGGACGACTGAGGGATTATTCACGCATCCAGGTATGTTATTGATGAGGTAACAGCAGTATAACATTACTTTAAGCTTACAAGAATCCATTTTGTGTAATACAGAACCTTTAAAAAAGACTCATTATCAGTTGACCTCTTCTCACTTGGCCTGCCTTGTAACCACATAAGATGCAGGATATCCCAAATCACTTGTGCTCCCCCAGCTAGCTAAGCCTGGAGCTTCCAACCTCCATAAACACGAGCTCAGGTTGACGAGCTGTGAGGGGCCTGTCCCACCACAAACTCCCCTTCCTCTCCTCTGTGTACCAGACCACAGCTACTACTCTGACATAAGACAAATGACTGTAACACTGTCAGCCAGGCCATGCAATATACTGGCTTACATTCAACACATGGAATTGTCCCACAGTGAGGAATTAATCTTGTTATTACACATTAATCTTGTTTTCACACATTAGCAATAGCTGAAGGAAGTTGTTGTCTCCACAGAGATAGGTATTTTAGTCCACAACAAATCCAAATATAACACAGCCCGGTGATTTTGAGTCTGTATTTCATATTTTGAAAGTTTAAAATGTAAAAAATGCATTCATTGATTTCATCAGAGTTGGATGAACTCACAGTTAAGCTGCTCTGGTGTTAAGATGGTTTCTGTTTCAGACTAATAGACCTGGATAGAACATTAAGTTGTGTCTCTCATGTCTTTTTGTATCAATCGCTGTGATAAATACACAGATTTTATACTCAGGCCAATATGATTTTTGTTTACAGTTAGCAAAGTGCCCAGCATCAACTATAGTCTTACAATAGTACATCACTGAGTTTTTCATTTGAGTATTTAAATGTGTATATATTTCTATATAGCACTTCTAAATCAATGCATGTTGTCTAAATTTAGACAATTTAGACACATAATGAACTAGACAACAAATCAATTGCTCGCTGCTGAAGTCCAATTTTTTACATACATATTTTTTGTATTTTGTTTACACATAATATATTCTTGTGTTTTCTGTAGTCTGAAGAACTATCAACCACAAACATTCACTATAACATTAACTGTTAGGAAAGTCATGATATAAATAATAATAATAATAATATCAGTGAAATACAATATGTGCTTGTGCCTCTGTTTTAAGGTTAAAGGAAAAGTAACGTTATTTTACAATCTGAGCCTTCTTTCGGTAATAAAACAAGTCGTTTGACTCACCCATAGCACGTTGGTGTCATTTGGAGCTGTTTGGTAAAAGTTATGTTGTAGCGTATCCGTTAGCGTGAGTACTCGGGGCATTACTTTGCGGTCTCCAAATAACACAAACTTTAGCACTTTTCAAATCATAGAAGCCCGATGTCTTAATCTATGATTTCGTTTGAAGCAAAAGTGGCCTGTAATCCGAGATTTATCCATAGTTTTCAGCTTTGCGTTTCATGTTTGGGTCCCGGGAGCTGAGAGCACAGTCCGCGCATGCGCACTGGCCTCCTCATCAACTCGAAACTATGGCTAAATCTCGGATTACAGGCCACTTTTGACCACACGAAATCGTAGACTAAAGACATCGGGCTTCTATGATTTGAAAAGTGCTAAAGTTTGTGTTATTTGGAGACCGCAAAGTAATGCCCCGAGTACTCACGCTAACGGATACGCTACAACATAACTTTTACCAAACAGCTCCAAATGACACCAACGTGCTATGGGTGAGTCAAACGACTTGTTTTATTACCGAAAGAAGGCTCAGATTGTAAAATAACGTTACTTTTCCTTTAAGGCACACTTTATCATCCACAGCCAGTAGGGAAATCTGCCATCTGCAGCCATCCTCCATGCAGAGTCATAGGAGTGGTGGGCAGCCACAGGGCAGGACCTTGGTTTAGTAGTAACTATCTGGAGGATTAGTTTATTGTGCAAAGTTTAAGTTTCTGAGAGAAAACTGTAGCAACCAGAAGAAAACCCAACATGCAAAAGTTACATAAAGGGGATATCTTGCCCAAGGACACAACAACAGCATAAACTTACAGTTAACCTGACAATTTATTTTGCTTTATCCGGAGTCGGGTTGCAGAGACAGCAGTCTAAGCGGGGATGCTCAGACTTTCCTCTCCACACCCACTTCCTCCAGCTCTTCTGGGGGGATCCAGAGGTGTTCCCATGCTAGCCGAGAGGCATGACCATCAAGATGAATTCTGGAGATATTTGGGAGTTCATAAACCCTTCAGAATCCATCTGGCCATGCCTCTCACTGTTGCAAGTTCTCACTTAACTAGTCATCCAGACCAGTCACAGGGCAACATTGTGGTCTGGGCGGAAACCAAAAGTGAAGCACCCAAATAAACCAAAACGATGGCTTCTTCAACCAGTCAAATTCAAAGATTCGTCATCTCAGATATTTCCCCCAAACCTTTTCAGCAAGAGTCATCCCAGACTGATAAATGTGCTACACATAATCAATCTGGAACAAGCCAGGTTAAACCAAAGCACCAACTTTTACATTACATTTATAATGCCAAAATCTTGGTTACTGTTGTTCCTTTTTGCTCCTACTTGTATATTATTATGTCCAGTATTTGTAATAGTTTACAAATGGCAGTGGTGTCACTCTGAAATTACGGTCATGGAGGCAACATGCTCTTTTGTCATGTGCTGTCCGTCATATTTACAGCCCTCATCTTAACCCAATCCAAGAAACTCAAATACCCAAGTGTCTCTCTCTCACTCTGTGCTCTTAATCATTTCCACTCTCCTTTTCCTCCACTAGATCCTCGCTCCCGAATTAGCCATGTCCATGAGATCCCAGAATAGGTGTCTGTAAAGAGCACAGCTGGAGCAGGCTCAAAGTGGCACAGGATTGGATGGTGTGTGGTATTGCTGCTATTACCTGCTCAGTGTAAAGCAATTTGTCCTGGAAATGACAGAGAAAGAATATGGAGGTAAAGAAAGACACTGGGGTCTGTTTGGGAGTCTAAATCGAGATATGACGTTTGGGCTGAAGGACAAACAGCTGGGATATGAGGGCTATTTGTGAGCGGGTCTTGGAGAAGTGGAACCGTTTTATGCACCGATCTAAATTTGAGTTTGACAAAAGAGAGGACAAACATGAATACATGTCACATGCTCTTGGCTCTGGTTACCTTCTGGAAAAAAAACTGAAGTTGGCTGGAGTTCTTTAGTTGTGTTTTTTGTTTGTTTGTTTGTTTGTTTGTTAACAAGTCTGTATGTGTCTGTGCACAATGGTATGTGGTGTTTGTGGCTGAAAATGAATGCATGTGCCTGAATGTGGCTTTATGACTGTATATAA